>CM021109.1:348065023-348360722 GCA_007115665.2 Sequoiadendron giganteum | reverse complement strand
CAGGGGCGGGTTTGCCCTGGCAGGCTGCGGACGGCGTCGCTTTGCCGCAAGGGGAGGGGGAAGGGGAGAGAACAAAAAAGAAGAAGAGAAAAGGAAAGAAAGAGAGGGGAGATGAGATGTGGAGACCAAAACAAGTTTCTGATAGGGGGATGAAATTTTTTTGCAAGATTTTGTCAGAGTGCAGACTCACGAGCGGAGGTTGGAGGCGTTGGCGTCGTCGATTGAGGCGATGAATAGAGCAGACTATGCAGCTCTGGAGCGGGAAGGGTTATTGCACTTGGTGCAGTTTTCGGAGATGAGGGCTCTTTGGGTGATGCTGACCGCCCTGATAGAGAGGTGGAGCTCGGCTACGTTGACGTTCCACTTGCCGACGGGTGAGATGACAGTGACACTGGAGGATGTGTGGCGTATCCTGAGGCTACCGATAGCAGGATGGTTAGTGTGCGAGGGGGAGTTGGGAGGAGAGCAATTGGATGAGACCATTCTGGTGTTGTTTGGGCATGATGACCTACCGATATAAAGGGGGGGGTTGGATGTGGACAGATGCCTAGATCTGGGAGTGCTGGCGTTACCATTGTTTCTATGTTGTTTGATCAGCGAGATTCTGCTGTCAGACCGGAGTAGGCGTTTCTGCAACTCATGGTATATGGGGGTGATCCGACATATTTTCGAGTGGGGGGAGGGGCAGTTCTCTTGGGGGTCGTGCATATTGGCTCAGTTATATCAGGATATGCACGTGATCTGCTATCGAGGAGGGCAGAGCTTGACACACCGGACACTACTGCAGGTATGGGGATGGACGCACATCGCGGTGATGAGGCCCTTAGTGATCAGGGGAGGGGATTTGGATGACAGAGAGCCAGTGGTGTGGCAGCTAGGGGTTGTATCCTGCGGTATGAGACACAGGGAGAGGTGGAGCAGTGAAGGAGGGCATTTGATGATTTACGGAGAGAGGATATAATGTGGCGGCCATATATGTTTCGCCAGTTTAGAGCATGGAGGAGTGAGGAGGAGAGACAACAAGGGTTCTTTCTGTGTAGATGTTACCTAATTGGGAGTCCCAGGTACATAGTGGAGCTACATCATCCCAACCGAGTGGGATGATAGTTTGGACTGGTGCAGGACATTCCAGGAGCGCCTGTGATGTTTCGTCAGCTTACCCGGGAGGTACCTTGGGGGGCGGCGTTGGTAGCGAGAGACGTGAGAGCATCATGGGTGATGGCAGGTGGAGTGCCCTATCCAAGGAGGTGGTAGGGTCCAGAGGATGCTAGAGTGACAGATCAGTATGGTCGGTGGTTTCGCAACCATCGATGGGGTAGGGTTACACCGGAGATGCTAGCTATGGGGGCCCTCGAGGGGGAACCAGGGGATGAGTAGGAGGAGGAGGCGGAGCAGGGTGGACAGGAGGATGAGGTACAGAAGGATGAGAGACAAGATGATGAGGGACCCGAGAGTGGTGGTGCGGAGGGGGGGTTGCTGGAGACCAGTCGGCGAGGAGGGGTAGAGTCAGGAGGAGGCCAAGGAGGAGGAGGCTGAGTGGAGCTGTGGTAGAGGAGATGGAGGCAGGAGAAGCTGATGGGGGGAGGAGATAGAGGTGGTGAGATTAGAGAGTGAGCCAGAGGTGGAGATGCTTCGGGTGGTGGAGGGGAGAGCTGCTCAGCAAGGGATTGGCGTTAGAGTACGACAGAGGCAGGTGTAGGTGAGGGTTGAGCAGGAGGAGGGGGGAGTCTCAAAGCGGTCGGTGGAGGGGAGAGCCAGAGATCCGTAGGATGAGGTAGAGAGGGTGGTGGATGGTAGAGGACAGCCCAGGGAGAGGCCTGAGAGCAGTCGTTAAGGGAGAGTCTAGCTATTTGAGTAAGAGGGTAGGAGACTGATGAGGGTGGGGAGGAATGGACAGCCGCGGAGGATTTGATTAACACGCCAGACAGAGCCGGTGCAGGAGGAGAGAGAGGGAGAGGCGATGGACCCACGTGTACTAGTGATGGAGCCATTAGCCATAGTATCAGCAGCCACAGTTGATGATCCAGTGGTTTTATTGAGAGGGGCCCAGGCGAGGATATGGGTGCTAGAGGAGGAGGTGAGGAGGGCGGAGACAGAGGTACGAAGGATACAGGATAGAGAGGATATAGTGTTTGATCGTGTGGTGAGCCAGCTCATGACAGATGTATTGGCTACAAAGAGAGAGAGAGATGAGATGCGAGCAGAGAGGGAGAGAGCACAGGGGGAGCTGGCTCGGGTGACATGGGACCGAGATAGGCTAGAGGCAGTGATGATAGTTGCGCAGATGCAGGGGCAGCTGGAGTCAGTAGGAGGGTGGAGGTGGAGACATTGAGACTGCAAGTGGCAGGATTTCAGGATGAGAGGACGACACTGCAGGAGAGGGCATATATGGCAAAGGCATCTGTAGAGTAGATGAGGGTGAGGGCCGAGGTCGCAAAGGTGAGACTGGAGATGGTACAGCGGGAGAGAGAGAGTGCACAAGGACAGGTGCAGGCTCTATAGGGAGAGAGAGAGAGAGAGACAGGGACAGATGCAGGCACTCCAAGGAGACGGGGACAGTTTATGGAGACAGGTCCAGATTTTGCAGTTCCAGAGAGACGCAACATTGGGTTGGGCAGAGAATGCAGAGAGGGATATAGCACAGATGCGGGCATGTCGAGGGTCGAGTGATGAGACTATGCTAGAGATGATGCGTGCAGAGAGGGACAGATCTGTAGAGCAGATACGTTTATTGACAGCGGCACAGGAGGCATGGGAGCAGGAGCGATGGGCCATGAGTAGAGAGAGGGATAGGTACGGGCATAAGCGAAATGCCGCTCGGTACCAGGCTGGGCAGAGAGATGACTATATGCAGGAGGCAGTGTATTGGAGGTGCGCGTATGAGCAGGCAGTGCCAGATCCAGCGTAGCATACAGTGCAGTATGTTAGGCAGACACCTCAGATGTCAGCACCATCACAGTCGTTAGGTACACGAACCAGAGCGTACAGTGATTTCCAGCCGGCTCCTTCTTGGTTTGGGACTCTAGGGCGTGAGTCCCAGGGGACTCTGACACACAGAGGACCAGTACCTGAGTCTCCACAGAGGTCAGATGTGGGCAGCTCAGGACATGCAAAGGATAGATGATAGGATGCAGGTGTTTTTGACAGGTACTAGATGGTAGTGGAGTGAACCTGATGTTGAGCATGATATGGAGGTGTATATGTGATGACCATATTTTGGATATGGACAGTGTATTATTATGATGATGATATGTGATGGTTCCATTGATAGCATGTCACACATTTTGGCAATGGATGGTATGCATATGGTATTTTATGTGATGTTCCTATGATAGTATGTATGTTATGCATATGTATATGATGTTTTATGTGATGTTGATTTTTTACTTATGCATGTGTGATTGTGTTAAATGATTTATGAATGGTAATGCAATTGTGTTAACGAGGTGAGTAATGATGTGAATGCAAATGGATAAATGAATGGATGTATGAATGTTAATGAATTGATGCAAATGCAAATGAACGAATGGATAAATGGACCTAATGATGGATGTGAATGCAAATGAATAAATGAATGGGTGTATGGATGTTTAATGAATTTAATGAATTTAATGCAAAGGCAAATGAACGAATGTTTAATGTAAATGGATAAATGAATGGATGTATGGATGTTAATGAACTTAATGAATTTAATGCAAATGGACGAATGTTTAATGTAAATGGAGAAATGAATGGATGTAAATGGATAAATGAATGGATGTATGTATGTTCAATGAACTTAATGAATTTAATGCAAAGGAAAATGAACGAATGTTTAATGTAAATGGATAAATGGACCTAATGATTGATGTGAATTCAAATGAATAAATGAATGGACATAAGTATCAATGGGTAGATGATAGGTGTAGGGTGTGGGGGTTGCAGTACCTGTCAAAGATCGTAAGGATCTCGAGAAGAAAAGTTAGTAAGAGTGAATGAGAGTTTGCACAACCAAAACCACAAGTCATAGACATAGGGGCAAGATAGGATGAAGAGGGAATATGTAACATTAGATGAAATGCAACATGAATGCAATTTGCCATCCTTTAGAGCACTGATTTTTGCTATAGCATAAGACATCGGACATCAGGGTATACAGACCAAGATGAATTAATGTCAAATGCAGAAAATAAACACGACAAACAAGAAGGATATCCCAATACCCCAAAGTCACGATGACGTTGGTCGGGCCAGGTATTGGAATAACCACAAGCACAAAGAGATGCCCCCACATAACACGGGGTCTGAAAAGAATCCCGGTGGGTACCATGTGGGGCATCCTAGCAAACAAAAACAAAAGTCAAGAGATGTCCCTATGGTAACTAGGCAAAACACACCACAATATGAAGGATCATGGCGATCTTGACTAGCGATTATAGGGAGCTCAAATAATAAACAAAATTGAAAAGTACCAAAAGATAGTAATCAATTACAAGCATCCTTTGCCATAAGATCCCAGGGATGGATGGGGTTGATGTGGTCTGTTAGGAAGGATGCATCCTGTTAAGACAGATGATGGATACTAAGCTAAAGTGACCTCGATGACGCAGGATAATTGCCATTGGATAGATTTCTTGATACAAGGAGACCTTGTTTGTAAAGAATCATCGACAATAGGGACATACTTGACAACGAGAGGACGAGACACAACCTAAAGACCTAGGGGCTCGAGGGTTGATCAAAGATCAACCTTGCCTACGTGAAAGGGCAGAGCCCTCGTAGTTCATGATAAAAGAGTGGAATGTGGACCGGTGGAAACCGATGGAAGACCAAGACAGACACAAGCCCCGGGAGCAGATCAAAAGATCAACCTTGCCTACGTGCAAGCATAGGGGCAACATAGTTCAGATATGACGAAAGACCGAAGATGGATAAGATCGGAAAGCGGACCATGAGGGCAGGTGATGAAGGAAAAAATGCCTCAGGGGCTGATCCAAAGATTAGCCTTGCCTACGTGCAAGCGCAGAGTCATCGTAGTTCAAGAGGGGATGATGAGAAAAGCGGAAAGAGGGTGATGATGACAAAAGATGGGGGATGAAGACACGGAGAAGCCCCGGGGGCAGATCAAAAGATCAACCTTGCCTACGTGCAAGCGCAGGGGCAACATAGTTTGGAGGGAGACACGATGAGACCAAGAAGAGATGACACAAGCTTAGATTAGGATAATAAGCTCAAGTGTTGGATAGCAGATGACAGTCATCCAATGCTCAACCAAAATATACCAAGTGACAAGGTGATGCAAGCAAATGGGAGGATATGGGGATTGAGGAATCGGTGGGTAAGCCATAGAGTAACCAGGATGCTCGGTAGATAATGATTCAGCCCTATACGAGAGGCGCCCGTTACCAGGTTTTCACCAATCGTACATATCCAAGGTGCCATGCAGGGGTGGTTTTCACCATAGGACGAATTATTTCTCTTTACTATTTTGGATTTTTTACTTTAATCGGATCAGGAGAATTAAGTATCTCGTTGATGAAAATGGCCCTCTTTATATCCAGATTCTGAATCGGAGTAATAAACTATAGTGCCGGAGGGGGCATCCTCAGCTTCTAGCTCATTCTAAGACCTAACTAATCCTACTGGCAAGGTGCGGACCGCAAGGAATCACTGGTAGATCGCTAATAATCATTCACTTTAGGTCTATCACCCCTAAAAAACCAAACTCTGCCTTACACAAAGTCACCAGAATACGATTAACCTCTAAATATGAAATCACTGCTTATATACCTGGTATTGACCATAATTTACAAGAACATTCTGTAGTATTAGTAAGAGGTGGGAGAGTTAAAGATTTGCCCGGTGTTAAATATCACATAATTCGAGGAGTCTTAGATGTTGTCTCAGTCAAAAATCGTAAACAAGGGCGTTCTAGTGCGTTGTATATTCTTATCTAAGATTTGTATCATTTTATGATGATGCCATGTCAATTGCTAAAAACATGTAAAGTATATGGCTAACCCAATAATGAACGTTTTGTAAGGGGACTAGAGCAGGCTAAAAGAAACGATCGTATTAATTTGTAAGGATATTATATGTCTAAGGTTTAAGATTTGTATCTTTTTGTATTTTTAACTGTTACCAAGAAAGATACCCTAGCTGATCTAAGCGTAGAACTTCTTCTGATGCATGATGTTGATGGGTTCCTCCAAAGGCTCACCTTCAGGGGTGGAGAGCCTGTAGACACCAGAACCATACTGGGAGGTGATGACATAAGGGCCCAACCAGTTTGTTTCAAACTTACCCTTCTTCTCTCGATCTTGCTGATTCCACTGATTTTCTTTTAGGACTAAATCACCAATCTCGAATTGGCGAGGGCGGACTTTCTTATTTTAGCTACTTTTGAGTCGATGTTGGTAGGCTTGTAGATGGGTATAAGCCTTGACTCTCTTTTCATCGAGCAATTCCAATTGTGCCAAGCGTGCCACCCAGGTGTCTTCATCAGTGATGAGATTCTTGAGGGAGATGCAGAGTGAAGGGATTTCAACTTCGATTGGCAAGATGGCCTCAGCGCCATAGACAAGAGAATATGGAGTGGCTCCAGTAGGGGTGCGAATGGATGTACGGTAGGCCCAAAGAGCAGGATGGATATGGAGGTGCCAATCACGGCCAGTGCTATTGACCATCTTCTTAATGATTTTGATCAATGTTTTATTTGTTGCTTCTACCTGTCCAATACCTTGGGGGTAATAGGGAGTGGACCAATGATGGTGGATATGATATGTGTCACAAAGGGATTTCAAGCACTTATTTTTGAATGGTTTTCCATTGTCGGTGATGATGGCAGAGGGGATACCATACGTGCAGAGAATATGATAGAGGATGAACTTAGAGATCTGAACGCCAGTGATTTGAGTGAGTGGAATGGCTTCCACCCACTTGGTGAAGTATTCAGTGGCAGTGATGATAAAGGTGTGACCATCTGAAGATGGAGGGTAGATCTTGCCAATCAAGTCGAAACCCCATTGTGAAAATGGCCAAGGTGTCGTGATGGGTTGGAGATCTTGTGCTGGAGCGTGAATCAGATCTGCATGTTGTTGGCATGGAAGAAATTTCTTGACATACTCACAAGCATCATGTTCCATTGTGGGCCAGTAATATCCTGCTCTGAGAATCTGCTTGACTAGGGCCATACCATTAGAATGGGCCCCACAAATATCGCTATGCACTTCTGTTAATGTTGTGCGGGCTTCAGTTTCGTCTAGACAACGGAGGAGAGTTCCATCATACCCACATCGATAAAGTGTATCACCGATAAGGGTATAACGAGCTGTGTGTTGGATAAATGATTTACGTTGGTTTCATGTGAGATCAGGCGAGAGGGTGTTGTCATGAATGTAGGTGTAAATGTCATGGTACCAAGGGGATTCAGGACCTACAATAGCACACACCATGTCATTCTCAGGGATATCGTATGTTGGGATTAGGAGTTGCTCAACTAGGAACCAACAATTTGTGCAATCTTTCGGCATGTCGAGGAGAGAACCAATGGTAGCCATAGCATCTGCTGCCTTATTCTTGAGTCTCGGGATTTGCTCAAATTGGATGGTAGTGAAATATTTCTTGAAGTCATCCACCATGTGTTTGTAAGGTAACAACTTTTCATCTTTTGTCAGAAACTCATCGTTGACCTATTTTATGACTAACTGGGAGTCACCAAAAACTTGCAAGTGGGTGATGTGCCATTGAACTGCAATTCTGAGGCTGGTGAGAAGGGCCTCATATTCAGAGATGTTGTTGGTGCAAGGAAAAGCCAGTCTCAATGATTTTGGTATGTATTCACCTTGGGGGGTGATAAGCAAGATTCCTGCCCCCAAACCATTATGGGTGTGTGATCCATCAAAGTACAATGTCCAGGTGGTGGTTTATGAGACTGCAAATACTCCTTCATCTAGGAATTTAGTTTCTATGGGATAAGCGTCCACTAATGGGGTATCTGCCAACTGATCAACTATTATTTGTCCTTTAATGGCTTTTCTATCCACATATTCTATATCAAACTCACTGAGGAGCATGATCCATTTAGCCATTCGACCAGTCAGGGCTGTTTTGGATAGTAGGTACTTGAGGGGGTCGACTTTGGAAATTAATTTTATAGGATGGCTTAGCATATAGTGGCATAGCTTTTGTGTGCTAAAAACCACAGCAAGACAGGCCTTTTCCATTGGTGAATAGTTGAGTTCATACTCGACCAGAGTGCGACTAATGTAATAGATCGCCCGTTCCTTTGAAGATTCATCATGTTGTGCCAATAATGCCCCCAATGCTACTGACATGGCTGATATGTACAATAGGAGGGGTTTGCTAGGGATAGGTGGCATCAAGATCAGTGGGTGGGCCAAATATCCTTTGAGCATGTCGAAACCCAACTGACACTGTTGATTCCACTTGAAACTGGTGTCTTTCTTGAGAAGGTGGGAGAAGGACTGACATTTATCTGCAAGTTGGGCTATAAAGCAATGGATAGATTGTAGTTTCCCTTGGAGACTCCTTAATTGTTTCAAGTTTCTTGGAGGAGGCATATCCATGATAGCTTTCACCTTAGCTAGGTCAACCTCGATGCCTCTGCGGGACACTATGAAGCCCAAGAGTTTCCCTGATGTGACACCAAATACACACTTTTTTGGATTTAGTCGAAGCTTGTATTGTGCTAAGCGCTCAAAGATCCGTTTCAAAATGGTAGGGTGTTCTTCCCTAGTTCCAAATTTTGCCAGTAGGTCATCGACATAGTCTTCCATGATGATGTGAATGAGGTCATGGAATATAACTGTCATTGCCCGTTGATATGTTGCCCCTGCATTTTTGAGACCAAAGGGCATGACATTATAATAGAACGTACCCCAAGGTGTTGTAAAAGTGGTTTTATGTTGATCGTTAGGGGCAATCTAGATCTGATTATAGCCAGAGAAGCCATCCATGAGGGATAGCATCTCATGTCCCGCAGTGATGTTGACTAACATATCGATGTTAGGCAAGGGGAAGTCATCTTTTGGGAAAGCTTTGTTGAGATCCCGAAAATCTGTACAAATCCTGATGTCTCCATTGGGTTTAGCAATAGGTACAATATTAGAGATCCAATCAGAGTAGTCAATGGGCCTGATAAAACCAGCATCCAGTAACTTTTCCAGTTCTTTCTTAACCAATAATGCCACTTGTGGGTGCATTTTTCAGAGCTTCTGCTTGACAGGTTTAGTCTCTGGATGGACATCTAGATGGTGGACAACAAGATTGGGATCTAAGCCAGGCATATCAGAGTAAGCCCATGCAAAGTTGATAATCCCTTCACGGAGAATTCGGACAATGGTGGTGTATTCTGCTTCAGATAAAGATTTAGCCACATAGGTTATTCTTGGAATCTCTTCTATCCCCAGGTTCACCTCTTGTGTTTCTTCAATGAGAATCGAAGATTGCTCAGATAGTCGTGTTCCTACAAGGGGAAGATGAACGTCCCCATCTTCCAGTGCCGTATCAAGGTTTTCACTGTCAGATACATCCTTTGTTTTTACTTTTTCATAGTGAAAAAGGAGCTCGGTGAGGTTTTCACTTAATGACCCATTCTTCTTTTGTTTCTTTTTGCTTTTGCGATTAGGGCATTCATCTTCCCCCAATCCCATTAGATGTACATAGGTATCTTCTGAGAGAAAAGTGCTAACTGGTGTGCTATCTTGTAGGTCATGATCGATAAGCTCAGGATGTTTAAGGGATAAAGTTATTGTACAAACGGATAAGCATTTAAACATGGTGGGGAGGTCAATGTGATTCAAATCGTCGTATGCGTGTATGATGGATTCCTCCTCCATTATGTCTTTAAGGGAATTGTTGTCAACACTAACATTGTTAGAGGTGTTAGCGGATGTTGTAAGACCCTTCTGTTTGGTATCATAGCCCAAGCCCAAATTCCTTGGTCGGATGGTAGTTGCTTCGATGGGTAGATGTCTTCCTTGCTCTTCTGCACCAAGGCCTCCACCTTGGTAATGGAAATTTTTGATGAATTTGGAGGCATGTGGATAGGCTTCGTGAAAGTATTCAATAAGGGGCCGTGGTGGTTAAGGCTCTTCTCGATAAACCCATTGACTGATATCATCATCCATTTGATCCTGGAGGGATCCCAAATTATTGAATGTTGTGGACCCCACGTTCTTGGAAGTGAGGGTGAGCATCTTTTCTTCTACTTCTGCTAATGGCAGAGTCGGTTGCCCATATGTGCGGGGGGAAGGTGGCATGGTTGCCACATTGAGTGTGGTGTGCATTTCGTATTCACCACATCCCTTATCTATGATCTGGACCTTGGTGATGGTGGAAGGAGGTGTGGATGATGGTGATGATGTATTCAGAGTATTCGTGGATGGGATAGGATCGGATGTCGGTGGTGCCCCCATTTCAACCCCTGGGCAGTAATGTGAATGTGGAAAAGAGGCCTCCAAGGCGTGACAATATTCAAAGGGTTGAGCATCGGCTTGTATGGTGACTTCCATTCCTTGAAATGGGAATTTTAGGCATTGGTGATAAGTGGATGATATGGCTTGCATAGAGTGAATCCATGGATGGCCAAGAAGGGTGTTGTATGGGAGTTCAAGGTCCAGAACATGGCACATAGTGTATTGTACAATGGGGCCCACTTGTATAGGGAGGCAAATAATGCCTTCAGAATCTCGCTCTGCATTATCATAAGCTTTGATGGTGATCACTTGATTTCTCAGATCAGCTTGGGTGTATCCAACCGGTTGTATAAACTTTAACGTACATAGATTTAGGGCTGAACCATTATCTATTAATACCCTTTTTACTTTTTGACAGTTGACACCAACCTCGAGATGGAGGGAGCGGTTGTGGTTTGAATCGAGATGCGGCATGTCCTTTTGGCTAAAGGCTAGCTGATAGGTCGATGAACGATTGCCTACCAATGCTTGAAATTGGGTAGGGTCAATATTATTAGGTACTTGTGTGCTTTACAAAGCCTTAGTTAGGATATCTTGATGTATGGGAGATGACTTGAGCAAATCCAAAATGGATATTTGGGTTGTGGTTTTACCTAGATGGTCTAAGATATTATACTGGGAATTGGTGGATGGTCGTTGGGTGGATGGAGATGCTGTTGGGACTGTGATGCGGTTTCGCAGAGTAGTAACAACACATTGTGGATCTTTTCCCTTAACATGTATCATGGATACACAGGGTTCCACTTGTTCTACATATGAAACCACACCTTGATAATTGTATGGTACATTTTTGTAGTTGATATTATTGGTATTGTTCCCTGGCTGGTTGTTATTGCTAGGTCCAGGATTTGAGTTGGACGTACTAGGACCCTGATTATGATTAGGAAAGGCGTTTTGGTATATTTGTAATTGAGCATTGGATGAAGATGCTACGTTAGCATCTACATGTATTTGACCTCGATCAATGAGACCTTGGATGTAGGTTTTTAAGCCTTGACATTTATCCAAGGTATGTCCCTTAATTTTGTGGAATTCGCAGTATTCATTGTCTTTAAACCAAGTAGGCTTGGGTTTAGATGTATCGAGGGGTTTGGTGACAGGGTATGTTATGGGGTACTTGGCTTGAAGAAGCTTATTGAACACTGCGCTAAGTGGTTCCCCCAACTGAGTGAATTGTCGTTTATTCCCACCTTGGTTATTTTTATTGGCTTGTTGTCGCGGTGCCCCTTGGGGAATGGATATGGCATTCTGAATGGACGGTTGTTGCTGGGAAGGATATCTTTGTGTGGTGTTGGCCACTTGGACATGTTTAGTCTCAGTGACACCATCATTGACGGCATTTTTGTTTCTATTCCAAAAACGAGGTTTATCCCCGAAGGACTTCTCTTTATCGGAATTGAAATGTTTGACTTGTCCTCTTGCAACAAGAGCTCGTTCTAAGATGGGGCCTTTCTCCACAAGTCCCGCAAAAGTAGTGATGCAATGGAGTTGGAAATTGTGTGCCATATCCGGGTGAGAGTTTTCGATAAACAACGTTACCATGTCTTTTTCTGTTGGTGGGGATTTCATCCTACTAGCCAAGGCACGCCATCTTTGCAAGTAGCTTGCAAAGGTCTCTCCATCACGTTGTTTTTCTTTGAGGAGATCAAGTGTGTCAATATCTTTCTCTAAATTAAAAGAGAAGTGAGTGACAAACTGTTCAAATAGCTGTGCGAAGGTCTTGATAGATCCCTTTTCCAGACCCATAAACCAGTTGAGGGCGACCCCTTGTAGACTTTTAGGGAAAAGTCGGATGAGGTAATTGTCATTGTGCATGAATTCTTGGCAATGAGCGTAAAACTCTTGAAGGTGAGCTCTAGGATCCTTGGTTCCTTTGTATTTGTCAAATTTGGGTATCTCAAAATGTTTAGGAAAAGGAACCAAGGAAAACGAGGGATCAAACGGATAAGGGCATATGTCCTCGAACTTGAAGGATTGTTTTCCTGTTCCAGCTTGTAAGTCCTTTAATGTGGCTTTTACTTCTTCCAAGTCTTTGTTGACAGCAGTCAAAGCAGATTGAGTGTATGGATAATGTTGTGGGTATGATTGGGATGGCCCTCCCATTGTTGGATCATAAATGGGCTGATTCGGGTATGAATGTATTGGTTGATTGTAAGAAGGTTGGTGGTGGGATGATTGGTTGTGTTGAGTGGGAGACACTTGTTGTTGATAGTAAGACACAAGAGAGGGGGCCTGTTGCTGCATAGCATTTTGATAATGCGTAGTGGTAGGGCCTCTTTGTTGGTGTGATGATGTTTGTTGATAATAGGGAGTGTAAGCTGCCCCATGTTGGTGAGTTGGTTGTTGTTGAAACTAGGGTGGGTAGGATTGGTTTTGTTGGGAAATGGTGGCTTGTTGCACAACATACGGATATGGGTTTAACGTTTGTTGATGGGGATTGTGTTGAAGTTGTGTAGGGTTGGCGTAAGGTGGCACTTGGGTACGTGTTTGGTTTTGCACATTCTGAGGAGGGTTTGTATGGGATGGAATAGTGTATGTGCTAGAGGG
This sequence comes from Sequoiadendron giganteum, assembly GCA_007115665.2. Taxonomy (NCBI): domain Eukaryota; kingdom Viridiplantae; phylum Streptophyta; class Pinopsida; order Cupressales; family Cupressaceae; genus Sequoiadendron; species Sequoiadendron giganteum. Next base: position 348,347,697 of record CM021109.1, on the reverse strand, counting down.
ATGATAAAGGTATTTGGTGAGCGGGTTATGGTGTGTTTGTGTAGGGATGTGCACATGTTGTTGTGGAGGTTGTTGTGGAGGTTGTTGTTGTTGTTGATGAGGTGGATGAGGTAAGACTTGTTGTTGTTGAGGTGGGTGAGATGGAATGTATTGTTGTTGTTGTGATGGGTTAGGTGGGATGTGTTGTTGTTGTTGAGATGTATGTTGCACCATTTGATGTGGTGGTTGTGTGAGAGCGGAAGGATGTTGCAGATGTTGTTGATGTAAGTGTTGAGATGAAGCTATTGTAGTAGCAACATATTGTGGTGGTGTTGGTGCTGTGGTGGACTGGTGTGGATTATTTGGAGGTTGTTGAAGGGTAGGCAGTAGTGTGTTGGTAAGTGGAGGTGTGCCCCCAATATTAGAATATGGGGGAGGAAGCGGCGGAGCAGAGGGGATGTATGACGGCATGCCATAGATGTGGGGGTCATTGGGATCGGGTGGTGGAATGGTAGATGTTGTGGTTGGAAGACGAGGATATTCTTGGACTTGATGGATGACAGCATTTCCAAGTTCGGGGTTGTACCAATTTTCTATGGGTGCACCTTCAAGAACGTAGGAGCTTTTTGGAACATTTTGTGAGGTTTGGGGGTCGACAAATGGGGGAAGGCCATATTGTGATGTATCAAAACCGGATGGTGGTTTGACTCCCTTCATAAGTAAGGTGGCAAGGATCTTATCCCCATGTTTATTTAGGAGGCGATCTGTCATTTGGACATTGGCGGGATTGCTGAGATATTCGTCAACAGTGACTTCAGGTTGATTGACCATGTTTTTGTCACTAAGTGGTGTGATATTCTGGATGTCAGTGTTTGATTGGGATGAAACGCCATTATGGGGATCATGTGGAATGTTATTAGGATCTTGAGGGGCATTTGGTTGGGAACCTTGTGTTTGTTGGTCTGTCATTTGCTTTTTTGTTTGTGAGTGGGTTTGAACGGGCATGAACGTGCAAAATGACTAAGTGGTTTCAAGATTCAAATTCTAGATGATGACTTAGGCAATGATAATGATTGATGTTGGTTTGATTGGATCAAATGATGATGTATCATTATTGATGATTGGATGATGATGTATCAACTTGATGAGATTGGATGATGATTGGATTTGATTTGGGTCAAGTGATGAGGTATCACTTGATGATTGGATGATGATTGGATTTGATTGGATTTGATTTGGGTCAAGTGAATGTATCACTTGATGATTGGATGATGATGTGTCAACTTGATGAGATTGGATGATGATTGGATTTGATGATTGGATTGGTGATTGGATTGGATTGGATCAAATTATGATTTGGATTGATAATTGGATCAAATGATGATTTGGATTGATGATTGGATTGGATTGGATTGGATTGAATGATGGTGTGTCGACTTGGTGATTGGGAGGTGATTTGGATTAAATGATGATTTGGATTGATGATTGGATGATGGAAGGGATCCTAAAACCTAATTTGGAGATCACCCTAGGTGACTTGTAACGTTGGTTGACTGGATTAAATCAATGATTATGATGCCTAATCCACCTTGAGATGGAAGGGGATTGATTTGGGCCAATGATGTTGACTTACAACACAAATCCATTTCAAGATAGGAATGGATTGATTAGGTTGAAGACAAGGATTGATTATGTAGGATAACGATCAACTTAACACCTTGGTCAATTTGGGAAAATAACTCCTAAAACAAGGTTTTAAAGTTTTTAAAGGGGAGATATGTTGTTGAAGATGTTTAGGTCTTGTGATAAGGTGGATGTTCCAAATGGTGGAATGGTCAAAGGCGAATGACATTTTTTGGAAAGGTTAAATGGAGGTTTGGAATGATCAAATGAGTGTTTGAATTGGTCAAATGAGTGTTTAGGGTGATCAAATGGTCAAATGGAGGTTTTGGGGATTCAAACGGATGTTCAAAATGATCAAATGGGTGAAACTGTCTGTTCAGGGGGCGTATTCGCACATCTGCAAAAAAAGCTAGAACAGAGGGCAAGGTCGCCCCTCTGCAGAAAATGGCTAAAACAGAGGGCAAGGTCGCCCCTCTACAGAAAATGGCCGAAACAAAGGGCAAGGTCGCCCCTCTGCAGTTAAAATTTGAACTTGGTTTCGACAAGGGATTTTGGCAAGGACTTAAAATGGTTTAATGGCAGTTTGACTTACCAAAATTTACTGATTCTTCACAAAAAGACACTTTGAACAAGTGTAATCCTACAATTAATGTTTTAATGGGTATGGCCGGCAAGGGTCTTACTCTAGGATGAACAAGGTTTCTAGGGAGTCCTTGATATACACTCGGTACGTGAGGCACAAACCGTGAACACCAGTCTGTCATAAGCGTGAGTCGGGAGCCCCATTGAGATACTGAAAGGCTCGGACCAACTCTTCACGTCTATCTAGGTATCACCCTAGCTTCGACGTTCCACCAATTATGATGTAACTGGATTGGGGTACAGCTTTGGCTCTCCCCCCTTTATATACCCTATCGGTACGCGTGGTTGGGATCATCCCTTGGGGTGATGAAATCCCCAAGCAAGTCCCGCTAAGAAGATGACACTAATTGTTTCCAACTACCTCCTTTGGGTCTGCACAACGTGCAAAGGAGGAAAGTAAAAACAAACTAATGCCCCCTTAAGGTAGAATAAGTAAAATAGACACAACAAACAACAAATATTACTTTCCCCTACTTATACTAAGTACCTAGATAAAGTAGCAAGGAAAGACTTTTAAAAATCAGAATAAAAAAGAAGGTCCTGCAAGGAAATGTTAGTTGTTTATCTTCTTGCCCTTTTTTGTGATGTGTAGCAAATCTGACTTCACTCACCACCAAACGAGATTAGAGGATTAGCGCATGAAATAACAAAAACAAGAAGACAAACACAAAATTCAAGTGGCCCTTTTTACCCTCTCGAATGTGCTGTTAAGGACAGGTTCGCTCCTCTACATAAAACAGTCAGAAATGTTAAAAAGGGCAGGTTCACCCCTCTGCAGAAAATAGTCAAAAAACAGTCTAAAAGGGCAGGGTCGCCCCTCTGCAGAAAACAGTCAGAAATCAGCCTAAAAGGGTAGGGTCGCCCCTCTGCAGAAAACAGTCAGAAATAGCCTAAAAGGGAAGGGTCGCCCCTCTGCAGAAAACAGTCAGAAGGTAGCCTAAAAGAACAGGGTCGTCCCTCTGCAGAAAACAGTCAGAAATCAACCTAAAAGGGCAGGGTCGCCCCTTTGCAGAAAACAGTTAGAAATCAACCTAAAAGGGCAGGGTCGTCCCTCTGTAGAAAACAGTCAGAAATCAGCCTAAAAGGGCAGGGTCGCCCCTCTGTAGAAAACAGTCAGAAATAGCCTAAAAGGATAGGGTCGACCCTCTGCAGAAAACAGTCAGAAATAGTAAAAGGCAGGTTCGCCTCTCTGCAGAAAACAGTCGAAAACAGAGGGCAAGGTCGCCCCTCTGCAGAAAATAGTCAGAAATAGAGGGCAAGGTCGCCCCTCTGCAGAAAATAGTCAGAAACAGAGGGCAAGGTCGCCCCTCTGCGGTGTCCGGGAGGGCAAGTTAGCCTCTCTGTGACCTGAGTTTGCAAACAAGCAAACAACAAAAAACGTGAAACAAAGAGACCCCTATGTGGGTCCCACTGGGCATGCCAGAAATGTGATCCTAATAAAATGTTGCTTCCTAAGTGTGAGATGTTAAATAAAACTAATAGTGCAATAAAGAGAAACAACAAGATAATAGGGCACCTCAATGATTAGCCTAAGAAAATGAACAATATGAAAGCAAGATGAACAAGTAAATTGCTGTTATACCTTCATGTTGTTGCTTCCTTGGTTGGCCCTTGATGTTGAAGTCTTGTGTGCTCCTTGGATGGCAATGAAATGAAGTGGATGCAAGATGAATTGATGCAATATGGATGCTAAAATGGATGAGAGCTTGAATGGCAATTTTGCAAGAGTTTATTTGCAAAAGACTTGATCCTCCAAAATGAAGGAATTGAAGGGGTATTTATAGGCCAAATTGAATTCTCTAGAGAATTCAACGGTTGGGATTGATCCAACAAAGATCAAGATGAAGGGCTATGGTGAGTTGAGGACTCACAAGCCCTCACATCTTGACATGTGGAAGGTGAGATGTCCTAAGGTGGAGTGATGTGGAAATGAGGTGGAAGAGAAGGACAAGAGGTGGAAGGGAAGTACATGAGGTGGATGAAGGACAAGTACCTTTGAGGTACCTTGGGGAATGAGAAGATTTCCTCGAAAAGGAACTTCTTGTCCCCAAATGAGAATGAAAGAGACTTTTGAGGAATTTTAGAATTCCTCAAAAATCTCCATGGGAAAAGGGGAAATGTGTGGGAAGAATAAATGTAAATTACAAATTTACATTTAATGGAGGATTCATTGGATAAAAGGAGATCTCCAAAAAGATGGAGATTTGTCACATGTGGGAGATGTGACAAGTCCAAGGTTCTAGAAGCCCTTGGCACATGTGAAGTGACAAGGCAAGGTTTCTAGAATCTTGCATGGGGATGGGAAAGACCTTGGAAAGATAAAAGTGAATTAAAAAATTCATATGGGGAAGAGAGGAACCTTGGTTGAATAAATGTGAATTAAAAATCACATGGGGAAGAGAGGAACCTTTGTTGAATAAATGTGAATTAACAATTCACATGGAGAAGGGAGTCCATATCAAAAATGGTAAGTGGGAAGGTTGACCAGAAAAGGTAAGCTAATTGTGGTTAATGATTCTGATTAAGGTTGTGCAAACACAGGATTAAGGTAATTAATGAGAGATTAGAGGCAAGTGGGAGATTATGGAGGATGTGACACTTAATCAATATTAAGTGGTGCACATCCTAATCATAGATTAATTAATCTAATCTGGATTAAAAGGGGGTTATGGAGAATGTGACAAGGAGAGAGAAAAATAAAGAATTAAAAATTGGTTTTTAATTCAAATAGGTTAAATGACCAAATTAAATAATTTTTCATGTTTATTTAATTTAGAGAAGACAAGGGGGGTAAGGTAAAGTATTTAATTTATTTAATTAGATACTTTAGGAACCTTAGGCAGAAAATGAAATAATGATTAAATAGATTATTTAATCACTGTTAATGGAATAGATGAATGTAATAGACGATTTTGATCATATGGAAGTGATCAAATTTGGATGTCTATAGTACAAAACCAGGATGCCCATCCATTTGACTATGTTGAGTACTTATTATAATGATATCCATATCGCTCTCACTTCTATCAAGAATAATGATGGAGGTATTTGATTCAAGCATTATTCATTATTTATGCATCTCATCTTGCATGACGGGTAGAACATGGGGATATGGATTGAGCATCTAAGAATAGAAGACAGATAATGATGGAAACATCAGACCTATATAGATGTGGGCCGCAATATGGGTTAGTAGATGTGTTAGATCATACTAATATTTTCAAGAATATTTTGTGAAACCTTTATACAAACTTCTTGGTCAACCTCATAACTATAACTTGTCACCATAAATAAGAAGATTTATCTTGCCAAAAGACAATGACCAAAGAGGAAGGGTCAACCATAATTGGGGAAACTGGTATGCATATGATGATTGTACAAAAATTAGGGTATTTGGTTTTGAGGGAGTCTCGCTGATATTACCATGAACATGTCCTGATAGGGTAGCATTTTTGGAAATGGTTAGGTAGTTGGCCAATTCATATTTTTTGCACCTTAAGATCTATAACAAGCAGTCATTAATGCCTAGTACACTAGGTGTAAATGCAAAAGAACAAGAAGAGTACACATAGATGAAGTTTGTGTAGATGTGTTGAGGAAAACAAGTTGTAAATGGGGTATGAATGGACAAAGCAAGAAGAAGGTAGAGATTTCAAGCAACTCAAAGCTTTGAAGGGAATGTGTGAGGGTGCATCCGATGGTAATAAAAAGAGTGCTCACACATAGTGTAGGAAGAAATTTGAATTGTCATTCACATGGCAGCTTAAAAGTGTCAGAATAGATATAAAGTAGCATGAGAATTAATGCAAGCCACAAAGTAGGTGAATTTGAATTTTGGTGGCAAGAGGAGAGTGGGCATTGAAACAATCAAGAATGAGAATTTTGAATTTCCAAGCAAAAATTATATATATAGCTAGTCTAGAATAGTGGATTCGATTTTGGTAGGTCAAAAGCATAGGAGAGGTAGAGAGAGAGAAAGAGAAAGAGAGTTCCAAATTTGTACAATGGTGTGTGTGTGTAAGAGCTTAAGATCTCCTTTGTCAATTTGTAAATTTTCCTTTATGTTAATGAAATAAGCCTTCTATATATGTGTCTCAGTGTATCTTTATCTTCTGCTTTATATGCCTAAGGGTTGTTTAGCTTGAGTGTGAGTTCAAGATTCCCTTCGCTGGGACCCCTTGGCTGTAATATGTTGTGCTAAATTTAAAACCAAATTTGTAACTTTCACCAGTTTTGTTGCTCGAGCATTTATCAAACAATTGCATGTGTATCAATATGAGAGGATTTCTAAGTTTAGTTGCTAAAGTAATTCATTTAAAGGAAGATTAAATTGATTTCCTTCATTAATCTTAACATGGCATGCACAATTTGGTAGTAGAAAATTGTCATATAGTTTGAAAGCATTCATTATGATTAAATACTTAAAGCTTTAATATTACAATTGGTTAGATACTTAAAGCTTTAATATTACAATTAGCATTGTACAACAGAGACAAATACATATAATGTTTTCTGACCTTATTTATGGTAGATTGAACACTCAGCAAGCGCCCAACTTCAGGGAAGACTATAAACCATATGTCCATCCTAATGCAACCTCTATAAGATCCCACATCATCCTCCAAACTATATGCTTCCTCCCAGCTCAATGATATTGGCAGCAACTGATTTTCAGTCAACTCCAATGCCTCACATCAGACTTCAAAAGCTCACGAACTCCTTAAACTATTGTATGTTTGGAGGCGGCTAGCGTGATGTTAACCAGAATATATCAAAGCACCTATAACTCTACAAAATTGTCATGCCTCACAAATAATAGCTTAGTCAACCAGTTAGAGGGATTTAAAGCAATCAAAATGCAGATGGAAACCTTCAACAAATACCGAAAATTTAAACTCGCGTCCAATTTGTTCCTCAGCAAGGCGGTCAGGTAATAAACTAATAATCACCCGAAGTCATCAATATAATATCACCCCACTTAAACTATATTTTATTATTAATCAAACATAAAAATTTCCTCCTCGATATGCTATTAACCTCTATTCGACCTCCTCTTGCAATAAACTCTACAGCTGGGAAGAATGAAGACATAAATAATCATATTATTTTAAATTTAAATCTTTCCCTCTGCAACTTACAAATATGGTGCCTCAAAACTTGCTTAATACCTCAAAGAGAGATAATTCTTTATTTCAATCGTTCAAATTCTTTGTGTGAAACTTGTGATTTCATTTACAATAGGAAACATATCTTACTATATTTTCCTTAACATTTTTGTTCTAAGGTTTTGCTTCAACTAGAGCTCCAAATTCACAATAGAGAAATAAAATGAAGATTCCAAAATTCACTTTTATATTTTCCTGAACCATCTTTTAAACTCTCACTTAAAATATTTCATTAAAGTTAATAATAAAGTGATTTTTATAATATTTCTTTTAATTTTCAAGTTATTTTATTAAATTAATTAAAATAAAGCTATCCATAAAATATAATTTATAAGACAACTTTAAATTAATTAATTTAGTTTATTCCCTAATATCTTTAAATTAGCCTATGAAAATAAAATATTTTAAATAGATGCTTTTGTCTACTCTTCAAAAGGGGACATTACATTGGCCTGATCATTGCATCATTTGATATCAAAGCAAGGTTCTTTCCTTGAGGGAAGGGTGTTTTCTTTTGTGCTCTAGAAAGGTTTTTTGCAAGTGAAGGGAGTCCAACAACTACAAAGAGTTGTAAGACACCCTTATTGGCTTCCACAAGTGTAAACATGGGTAGAAAACTATGCAAATGTCTTCCAATGCAGGATATTGTTGAGTAGAAGTCATAGAAAAGGTTTTCTATAGCAAGGACATTAGTGGAGGCATGTAAAGATGGAAATGAAGAGTTACAAAATGAGATGTGTCACAAGAATCCAACCGAAGGCATATCTTCAACAAAGGACACATTGGATAGAAGGTACACGAGAAGTAGCTTGTTCTTCATCAAGGAGATATGGGTAGAGAATGAGATAGAAGAAGAACAATGTAATACCCCTCTATTTTGTTTCTTGTTCAATTTGCTTTATGCTATGTTTGGTTGCAGTTACTTTGATACTGAATACATTTTGTTATGATGTTTTGATCGCTACTATTGAGTGACAACTATTATTGTGGGATGTAGTTATCTGATTTTGTTTCACATGCATTATGGATTAATGATGTTGTAGAGTTAACATGAGATGTTATTATGAGATTACTGGATTATGATGAAAGTGTCAGTTTCGATGAGTGTATTGGTGAAGAGAACGGTTTCGCACCACTCGCTTGCGAGCACCCTACGAATCCGTAATTTCTTCTTTACAGTGTGTATTATATGTTGGATATATTGTATGATGTTGTTTACTTATTTTTTCAGGATTGCAGGTACATGACATCGACTGCACCTGGTTTCACAGGTTTGAGCATGCCGATCCAATGGTTAAGTTGAACAAGAGATAGTAGCTAGGTAACATGTGTCAAGTTTACACCCTAGCCTTAGTGTGGTGTTAGTAGTGTGTGTTGAGTCATTGTCTGTCTTGTTTTAATGTTATTTAATTCTGAAGGATTCTTGATTTGGAAATAGATATTTAGAATAATTGCATTTAAATCATGTTGATGGTTATTTAATTTAAATAGTGCAATGTGGATAAAAGTTTATATTTAAATTGATTAATTATATTGAAATTATTTAATTAATTAAATTTAATCCAAGAGGGTTGAATTTAGTTATTAAATAATTAAATTAATTAATTAAACGTGATGCAAGAGAATGAAAGGAAATAAAAGAATTAAAATTATTTTTGGAATTTAATTTCAACGTGTGGGAATTAAATTAGAAATTGTAATTAAATGTTTATTTGAGAAATTAGTTGCAACTTTGGAAATTAATTTATTATTTGAAATTGCATTTTAAATTGAAAGTGGGTTTTCGAAAATTGAAATTGAAATTGAAATTGAAATTGAAATATGTAATTTGCATGTAATGTGAATTAGGGTTGTATTAAGTATTTTTGATTTATAAAGTATACATGTTTTAATTTTAGGGCAGAAAGTTTTTAGAAAAATACATTTTTACAGCTGAGAAATTTTTTTGGAAAATTGCACAAGAAAGGTTTAAAGAAAGTTTTGACTGTAGAATTGATTGAAGGAAAGATTGTTTGCATTTGTTAGGTTTTGGATTGGATTCATTAGAGGATTGAAGAAAATTCAGGAAATCTTTGGAGGAGGCTTGCATCAGAAATTCATCTCTTCCTGTAGCTTCTTGTACCAGGTTTTCCTCTTTGTGTTTTATTGTTCTTGATTGTTTTTTTTTAAATAGTAGTGATTAAAGATTTCTTTGTTAAATCTGTTTTAGAAAATAAATTTGATATTAGAAGAAAATAATTAAATAAATTTACAGCCTTTGCTTGTGAAAATTCTTGAGTGAAAATTGTGAAAACCTCAGTTGAATTTAAATTATTTGGGGAAATCGATTATGTTGTTATTGAAATCAAACATAGAGATTGAACAATGCATTTAGAATGTTTTTAGAAAATGAAACCCTTTGTTTATTATTAAAAATCGGATTTTAAAATCCGCAGGGTAGTTATATTTTTCATGGTAAAATGGTCTGGTTGTGTCGCATATAACTCCACTTACACAAACTGGGTTGTTAGAAAATTTAAAGGGTTTCTGCATTTTGAAATTTTCTTATCCCTACCAAAAAATCGCAAATACCCAGATCATAGTTTTCGAGTTATGATTGAAATACGAGACTGCTGTTAAGTTATTTTCCCATGGCTGTTCTGATAATGAAATAATAATAAATTGATATTTATAAATATTAATATTTAATGTATTGTTATTATAATATCAAAATATTATTTAATAATATTTTATATTATAATTTATAATATTAAAGTATTATATTTATTTATATTATTTTAAATAAAATTTGTATATTAGATTAGTGGAATTAAAATTATAAACATATGGGGAAATTATTGTTTATTTTAAAATGGCATGTTAAAGTTTAATTGAAGGAGTTAAATATTTGATTTAAAGAATGCATAATTTAAAATTTAATTGTGGAATTTAAATTCATGTGTAAAAGGTCCAATTATTATTTTGATTTAATTGGAAAATATATATATATATATATATATATATTTTGGAAAATTGATGATAAGGGATATTTTATTTTGAATTAAATAATTTGATATTTTGTAAAGAATAGAAGATATGTTAATGATTAAATATATTTAAATATATTAATTTATATTTAGTATATATATATTGAAGGTATATATCTATTTGAGAGAATAAATAATATTCTATTGTTTGCAAATTGGGTATTATTAGTGTTTTAAAAGAAATGATTAGTATGTATGGAAAATGTATAGAGAAAGATATTTTTTAATAGAATTAATTACTTGATTTAAAAGGAAACATTTTGTTTTGTTAATATGATTGAAGAAAATATATTGAGATGTATATATATATCCATGAGTATTTTCAATCAGTATTTACCTTGTTTTATTTAAGTGCGTGTAATTTAGCTTTGCATGAAGAATTTAAAAGATAAGTTTTGAATGTATGGTCAAAATTGATAAGGAAAAAACATATTTAAATATATTGAAGAATTATAGAAATATTTATATTTAAATGTTTGTTTTAATTAATGAGATTTAATTAGAAACAATATGAATGCGTGGTCAAATAGATAAGCCAAAAGATATTTTTATACATTGATGAAATTGCATGTTTTTAAATGGATAGTTGAAGAGATATAGACTCCGGTTAGAAAATTGAAAAGATTGTTTACAATAGTGTTAGGTTGCATTAGAAATAAATTTAGGAACTAACTATATTGAAAAAGGCAAATAGTTATTATGTTTTATTTAGTTCTGTAGAGTAATCTAGTCATTGTGAATGGAATATTAAAGAATATATGTAATTAAATTTGTTAATATATATATTTGGTGTCTATATAATATGGAGCATATATATATATATATTAAGTGTAAAATTCATTATCGTATTTTATTTTAATAAGATGCATGCAATATAATATTGAATAGAGATTTAAAAATGGATTGATTAGTGTATATGGAAAATGGATAGATAAACAATATGTTATTATATTAAAGTGATTGAATGTTTTAAATAGAAAATTGAATGAGACGTAAGATTTTGTTAGGAAATGGAAAGAGTTTACTTGCATGGATTTGTATCGATTTAAAAGTAAATTAAGAAGTTGTTTTATTGATGAGGCAATCGATTATGTTATTTATTAATTTCTATTTAGATTAATTGAATCATTGTGATTGGATTATGAAAGAGATATGGATTTAGTATAACCAAAAGTAGTATTTTCCTCATGATTATCTTAAAAGATTTAATTCTCTGTATTCAGTAAAGGGAAGTAAGTTTAATTGTTTTAGATTTCCAATAATGAAAGGGGAAATAGGGGTTATGATTATTTTTAGATGATCTAGTTATCGTGTTTCTGACTTTGTCAACACTACCTATTGAATGAGTATGGATTTAGGAAATCCAAATATTAGATTTGATTAATGACTTGAATGCTTTTGTTGTTATGTCGTCAAGTTGCATTGTTGGTTTTGGGATTTAGTGTTAGTCCTAAATTATAAGTCTTCCAAAAGTACCTAGAAGATAAGGGTTGTTGAATTTTATGTCATCCAATTGTTTTCCCTTGGGTAGTGCATGGCGTCTTTTCAGTTTACTTGGTTTCCTTGAACGGGGATCTTTTGTACCTCCTGCGAAAGGAGTGGACTATGTGATTGTTGCCTCCAAGATGTTTGGAGTGAGTTCTATCTTTTGTTTCCTCATTGTTTTGGAGTGGTTTATGATGCCTAGTTGATATGCACTTGTGTTTCCCTTGGTGGATTATTTGGGTGTGTGTTGTCGAATAGAAGAGTGGCTTTTGTTAGGGGCCGGAGCTCAAAGTGGTAAACTGGGTAACCTTCAGAAGTGAGTTAATCAAGTGATAATTAAATTAATGTACTTAGATGAATAGGATGCAGTTCACACTAATCAAGATAATTTAATCCTCACTCATAGACACAAGGGCTCATATAGACTTGGGATGAGTGAGAAGGCCTGGAATGGCATAGTCATTTATCTTGTCAGTACGAGAGGTATTTGATGCCGCATGAGTGAGTATGAGTGTCGGGATTTGGTTGAGGCCACCAGGATTACCGAAGCCTATGAAGGATGCCCAGAGGAGATCTCATGACTACTATGCGATGACACTCTATCTAGGACAACAATTGTTAATTGTTTTTCGTGTATGGTTCTTTGAACATACTTGATTAATATTATGTCTGGAAGCAATGTGACCTATGTCAGTGATGTTGGAGTTGTACTTGATTTGTACTTGTATGGTGATTGGGTTGTACTTGTTAGTTCATATATTTGGTTATATCAGTATGAGTCTGTCTTTGCTTAGTGGTTGTAGATCTTTGTCCATGTTACTTTGTTACTATCTCCTAGCATGGGGGTGGGCCTTCGGGTACCACATTGGTTGGGTGGAACATGCACCAAAACCGTTGGGTCCCCATCTATCTTCAGTACTTGGTGGCGAGACATCCAGATGGACAGCCCGCGGTTCTTGTTGTAATTTCTTGCATTGTAATATTTTAACTTGTATAATATATTTTATCCCTCTTATGTTTATGAGGTGGAATTTTGTAATTGTAACCTTATGTACTATTGCTTCATTATGGGAATGAGTGATGTAACTATTAGATAAAGATAATGATTATGAGATTGTATCTTAGTTGATTATCTTATTATGTTATGTGGTATTCTTATGATGTATGATGGTTATTTCATAAAGTTCATAAGGCTATGGTTATATGTAATATGTATGTGTGGGTTTAAGTAATTCTAACCTTGTAGCCTTAGAGGGTGTTGTTAATTAGTAAGTGAATGTGTATGTTAAATGCACTTTATAAAAAAAAAATTTAGTTCGCTTAAAATGTTAATTGCAACTTCCTTTAAGGTTACTTGGCGGGGCATTACAAATAGTGGCTCACCAAAAAGTCATTGTAGAAGAGGATGATCGAGAGGTGATAGACAAAACTGGGGTAAAAAATAAAGAAGGATTTTAGCTTGGTCTAAGAGTGTCAACCCAGGGATCATAGCTTGCGAGAAGCATTGCGGAAGTATATCCGAAGGGAGGAAAGCAATGAATTGAGGGGGGATGAGTGTAGCTAAAACACACAAAGGAGCACCTATGATAAAAGTATGGTTCAAACATATTTTTATTCTGCTCTATTATGTGACAAGAACCGTTACGGACTACAAAATGACAACAAAAACCTCTCTCATGAATCCATAATACAATTCACACCAACATTGATAGAATATCAATAGCTGAAATAACAATTACACTGAGAAAGAAATTGCTATAGGAAATTAAATCTCAGAACTATTAAATCTATTAAAATTAAATCAAGCAGAAATTAATAAATAACACACAACAAAATAAACGTCACCATGCTTCACCAAGGAGTGGGCCCTTGCTGCATGCCTTGCAGGTGAGAAGAGACGAGAGTTGTTTACATTGCCTTAATCAGCAGAAACATTATTTTATTTATCAGAAGTAATACAAAAAATCTATATAAAAATTTGTCGACCAAATTCTATTTACTCCTTTACAGCATGCATATTTATATATATGTTGTTCATAGCTACTAAATGCAACAAAATATTATGTTTGCTTTGGCCGTGGACAACAAACTGTAATATGATGACAAATTAAAAGGATTATGTTATAACAATGAGTAGAAATTTGAAACGGAAATAAGACGTGAAGTTTTGTAGATATTTCTCCAGCTATTAGCAACAAATCTCTTAGCATGGGTTTCCTCTTCATAGCTAGCAGTTGCATCTCCATTTTGACATAACCATGATTTCTTGTGCTTATTCGAATTTGGCATTAAAGGGGTAACCAACGTCAGCTTGGAGATTGACATCACCTTTGAAAAGATAACAAAAATAAATTGCTGATCATAAAGTAATACACAAAAGTTCCTGACCAGAAAATGACAGGTAGATATTCTGTAGAAAAAGTGATAGGAAGTTTTTATAATCTGCATGCTGCAAGCTTTATTTCTCAAGTCTGAAAATCAAAATGCTTATTAGTAAAGACAACCAATCATTAATTTCCATATTTAATCCAAAACTCTATTAAATACAACTTATACATATTTAATCATATGCAACATAAAATGGGGAAATAGTATATGATATGGAACGAAAATGGAATGTGGAAGTGGGTATGAAGGTATATGAAATAAGCTAAAATATGGCATAAAATAGGACATAAATGGCTCTCATCAAGAGGCACAACTAATAGCCAAGATCATGGATGTGATGTCAAAGATCGACTCATTACAAGGGAAGATGGTTAGAACACAACACCCAATAAAGGAGGTATAAAAGATAGATGTGGAGAGGATGATGGCATGGAGAGACCCACATTCTTAGGATAAGACAATCCTAAGGATTCGATATGGTGGGTGTTGGCATAGGGATGTTAATTTTTGTGTAAAAAACTCAAAGACCACAAACAAGTAGAGTTTTTAAAAGAGCGTTTTGTGGTGGCATGATAACCAGATGGAGAGACCTCCAAAAATGGAGATATCACTAAAACAAGGCATAGATGCAAATGTGGGATGAAATGGTCTTTGAGCTACTGGAAGAGGTGTTGCACCCAAGGGAAAAGTGAAGGTGGCTATAAAGGGTAGAAGCCAAAAGGTATGAGGGAAATGTAGCAAGAGGATTATATGAAACCCTCAAATGAAGAAGAGGTCAACTCAAAATAAGAAGACGATATGCAAGGCTGAGTCAGAAAGAGGAGTAACCCTTCAGGACCTTTTTTCTCCAAAGGAGAAAGAACGATGTTGTGTTGAAAGCATGGATGAGCTATGAAAGTGAGTAGGTGTGGGTGCATAGGGCTCAAAAGAGGAACCTAAGGGGAATAGAATATTTTTGAGGTGGCCCCAAAGTGCATCAAGAAAGGGCGGGGACACACAAGAGGAAAAGAAAACACAAATAAAATTGCAAGGAGGCACAAAGTGAGAGCTTCACAAAGGAAGCCATGAAGAATGTGAAGACTTGCAAGCCTCACTACAAAGGATACTACCAAATATAGCTAGCAATAGGGAAGGTGGCTAAAAATACACAAGTTACAAAAAGGTGAATTTGAATTTAGGTGGCAAGTTAGGCACCAAAACAATTAAGAGTCAAATTTTTATTTCTTAGGAAAATTGTATATATAGCTAATCTAGGAGTGAGGATTCAGTTTTGGTAGGTCAAGACCATAGGAGAGGTTGAGAGAGAGAGAGAGAGTTCTAGATATGCAAACTAAAGTGTGTATAGAAGTCAAAGAGCTCCTTTGTAAATCTATAACCTTGCCTTAATGCTAATGAAATAAGCATTGTTTATGTGTGTGAGTTTGCATTTGTCTTCTATTGTGCATGTATCATGGTTGTTTAACTTTTCTAGAAGTCCAAGCTTTCCTCAGCTAGGGCCTAGTCACTACATTAGGGACCTATCAATTGTTATACATAAAAGGATCCACAAAATCTGATTGTGAATCTAGAAAAATATTCAAATTTGGAAGCATTAGAATAATAATTGGCTTACAATCCATTATCTAATATTTCTTTGAAATCTCTATTTCGTACTTCCCTTCACTTAGGAAGACTTATCCTATACATTGGCACACCTCAAGACACCAAAAAAAGTGCATGAGGACAATATTCTTCATATCAAACTCAAATTCTAACTCCCCCTTTGCATTATGCTTTCAACTTCTCACTACTTCCTATAAAGGTTAAGTTATCCACAAACAAGCCTAAAACTAAAAGAGTTTAAACATATTATATAGATTAAAATCTATATCAATTTTAGTGAATCCAAACTTTGACAAGTACTCATCAATCCTTGAGTAGCAAGCCTATGGTGTGCTTTATTTATCTCATACAAGGGCTTCTTCAACCCTCATACTTAGGTCTCTCACCAAAGAATCTCAAACCCATAAGGCTATTTTATAAACATTTATTTCTGTATATTGTCATTCAAAATAGTTGTCTTTACATCCATATAATATAAAGACCAACCAAAATAAGATGCAAGAGACATAATTACGTTGTATAAGTGTATCTTGCAATAGGAGTAAAAGACTTGTCATAGTCAATTCCCTCTTTCTAAGAGAACTCTCATACAAAAAATATGACCTTTTACTTTTTGTACTCCCACCTATCACATGCTAAACCTTATAAGAAAAACTTCAAACAACTTTTCATCTGATCTTGGTATAATTTGAAACATTATTTTATATAATGAATTTATAATCTTTTATCATGGCATCTTGTCACACTTGCTCTGAATTTTCATCTTGAAAACTAGAATGCTTTGCATCAACAATGGAAAACATCAAAGCAATATAACTCAAAAACTTGTTAGATGGATGACTCACTTTGAAACAAGTTTCCATGCTCCTACTTGTTCTTGTGCTTCTTGCAATGTTGGTGTAAGCTATTTAGGCTTCCTATTTGTTTAAATTAACATTAAGGTATTTGTGTTGTACTACGACCTAGCTGATTTGTAATTATACTATTGTATTTTTGTTGATAAAAAATTGGAAAAAAAACTTGTTTGCTTTCATCAACCTCCATGGAAAGCTTAAAGAAAGAAGCATTTTCATCAAATTTCACTTCTCAAATCACTATTGTCCTTTGTTTTGATGAAACATAGATCTCGCATGTCTTGGAACACAAAGTGTATCTCATGGAGACTCCCTTCAAGATGGAGGGTTCAAAATTATTCCCTTCCTTCTATGGCACATATGTAAACAATACTCTTAAACACCTAAAAATTAGAAATATCAAGTTCTTCTCATGTGAAAGCTTCATATAGAGTCTTGTCCTTCAACATCCTCCCTACATGCATTTTCGCAAAGAAACATGGGTAAATCCAAGTCATGAATCAACTCTATAATAGACATGTTCTTCCTTTCTACAACCCCATTACGTTGAGAGTTTTAAGGCACAATCAACTCACACTTAATCCTTGAATATTTACAAAAGGCATCAAAATTCCTAGATATATACTCACCTTCATTATCAAACCTCAAAATCTTAATCTTCCTACCTATTTGATTTTCCACAAGGATTTTGAACTTTTAAAATTTCCCAAAGACCTCATCTTTAGTCTTTAGGAATTAAATCCAATTGTTCCCAATGAATCATTAATGAATGAAACATAGTAAATGCATCCTAACAATTAAGTTTTTGATTGATATAGGCCCACGTACATCTAAATGAACTAGATAAAAAATCTCTCTTGATTTTTTCTCTTTTAATAACCACCCTAGAATATTTTTAATTTTTGATAATATGTAAACTTAACATACACATGACAATAAAGCTTTATTTGATATTATTAAACTGATAAAGAGCATCTTGTTGTTACATTACCAAATGCTGCCAAAATCATCAAAATGATGAGTCAATCAATGCCCAAATACGAAATGCCTTGAATAAGTGGTTTAAAATATTTTTTTAGGTTTGATATAAATATTTCTATTGATAAGAGGAGCATGAGATGGAACACAACTATTTCAATACCCTAGATAATGCCAAATGATAATGGCAATCACTACAAACTAGTGCTCAATAGGGTGATATCATGAATAATAAGCAACTAGATGATGGTACAAGTCTACACACTTGATTTTCTTAATGAAATAGGGGTTGTTAGGGACTATTATGATTGTGACAACCTTTTTAGCTTACTGAAATATAAATATAATGTCTTCCAACAACTTACCCACTACAAATAACCTCTTCAATAGTCAATTTAGGATAAAATAACACCCCAACAACTATAACAAGAACAAACCCAAGTCTGATATAAATACAGTATGTGAAAAAATAGTGGCAATAGTTTGGGTACTAACAAATTTAAGTTTTCAAGTTTTTTCAAGGATTATTCTTGCTATACCAATAGTTGGATGAAACCTTACACCTTCAATAACTCATGAAAACTATACTTCAATAGCGTCACATTTGAACAACACTCCAAAAATAAATGGATATAACCAAATAAAAAATGTAGGTTTGAAAATATTATCCAACAAAAAATCGACAACATATACCAAGGCCATATGAGCTCCACAACTAAAATTTCCCTACAATGCTAATCATAATGTGCATAGCCTCAAATATTTTCAAACCCTATAAACAACCTTTCCCAACAAGGGAATAGTACGATCAATTAGGGCAACACCAAACCATTACAATTGTATCATCAAAAAATAGGGGACTCCAAATCACCTCAAACTTATCAACAATCTCAACAAAAAGACAAAAATCAAGCCCCAAAAATCTGCATATCAAAAAACCATGTAAATATTGTTCTTTTAAACCCCAAAATCTAAAACTCTGTGAATACCAATGTGATTCTTGCATGAAATCATTCTATCAACTAGGGAGGATATTTCACTATCAAAACTATTGATTTGATGATGTTTTTCATCCTCAATCAACCTTGGAATAACTTCTCTATTCACTTGAATAGCATAATGTTATGTCTGCAAACTTGAATAATCCAAATGAGAGTCTGAAACCCCCTTTATAATTTTTTCATCACTTTTTCAAAAAGTGTCATTTTTTCCATTTCTTTTCGAAAAGAACCTTTTTCTTTTCTTCTGAAAAGATACATTTTTGCTTGTTTAAAATATTTTTTTGTCTAGGTCCCCTTTTCCCCTAGGGATCCACGTGAGGGACATAACATAACATTATTAAATTAAAACACTAAAGTAAGTATTATAGGATTAAATTTATAAATTTAGTGTAATAATTTAAATAATCCATAGCACTTTGCCGAAAGCATTTCCAAGGCATTGAAAATAGAAATTGATCACACCAAGAAGAAGTTGATGTTAAATAATGATGCCAGTTGCCAAAACAGGCACTTACTAAAATAACAATGTTCTCCAAGAAATGTGGAGAACAACCTAGATGGCCAAAAATACTATTAAAAGCATCACCACAAGCTTAAATACCATATGAACACCAAAACAACCCTAAGTGCCAAGAAACCCTAAAACTGAACTTTCCAAGAACATTGGAGATCTCCTAGCTCATTTGGAAACTTAGGAAAAACTTGGAAAACTAGCCAGCACTCAAAACAACATCGCACAAAAGTGGGGACATTACATGATTATTATGAAATGCAGTTTTGGTGTGCTTGCCAAGTGTGCAACCCTTTTGTAATCCAATCTTCTTTATCACAAAGCTCATTAATCCTAAACCATATCTCAAGAGAGTTAGAGCTCCATAGTGCAAGTGACCAAGTCTCTTATGTTAAAGCTCACGTAATTTGTCATTTTCATGTAGAAAGGCTTCCTATATTTATAGGATTAGAAATCAACCTACAAAAAACACCATCTTGTATACCTCTAGTCAATACTTGACAAAATCTTGGTTGCAATTTTTGATGATAATTTGTTGATCATCAAACTCATCCACATACACAAGATATGTCATGGTTGAAACTGAAAGTATGTACTTTTTAAATCTTAGAATATATATAACATCACATGAAGGCATACAAAAAGATATAACTAAAATCCTTGTAATAGAATATGTAGTATCATCACCAAACTCTATTTGTATACAAATCTTTTGCTCCTAAATTCTACTGAAAAAAAGGTCATGTGTCTTGAATCCCGATGCTACACTATCCACATACCACTTTACACTATAAATGGTGTTAGTTAATAAGCATGACAATTTGGAGAAGGTTGCCTCAATCCTAGGTGAAAACTCATCCACTACTAAATCTTGTGCAGTCCCTAAAATCTACTTTTGTTGATGTTACTTGCACTTACCCTTTTTCTTCTTAGGACACTTTAGAAGCATAGTAATTATTCATGTGGAATTTAAAAAACTTGATATAGCTCAAGGCTTTCTTCCCCTACTAATAAGGAGTTGAGTCCTTTTCTTTGTTTTCCTTCCCAAGTCCTTTCAAGCCACCTTTCTAGATAAAATTATCTTCCTGATGAGAGCGTGATTATGGATTTTTCCTCATCTTTCTAATAAGGGCTTGGTTATGACTATCTTCGATTCTAATACAACTAGATCCGAGTCTAGTTTCTTCTTAGATGAAATCATGAAATCATAATAAAGCTTCTCAAAAGTGGGAAGCTTCTCATGAGAACAAAGAACCTAAACAAATGGATCCCAAGATAGAAAGAACCCATTTAAGACTATGGGCACCAATTCTTCATCGTCCACCTTTCTCCTAATTATAGGAAGTTGATCACAAAGTTTTGATCTCCACTAGGTAGGTGGATATTTTGTTTCACTCATACATGTGGCACTAAGCTTGTTCTTTAGCAACATTTTACAATAAATGTTCACACTTTGATATAGAATAATCAACACATCATACATCTCCTTTGTTGTTCTCTTCTCTGCAATGTGAGGAATCAAATAATCTAAGATGATTCACTTTTATTTGGCCATAATTTCAACCAATTGAATAGGATCAATAGGAGGTACAACCATGGTGTCCATGTAGACCTAGAAAAAAAACTTCTTCAAATAGCATACACAATATTCCCTTCTAAGATGTAAAATTGGAAGCACCCTCAATGTGATTAAACTCTCTATGACAAAGACTACTCATGTTTAGAGCTATTGTAACATAGCAAAACTAAGTAAATCAACTAAAAACAAATGAGTTAAGCAACCTATCATAGGTACGTATCAACACTCCAATCACTAAAGAAAATAGGGCATCACACCTTACAACATCTCAAGGTCTAAATTTTTTAATCACTAAAGGGCACTAAAATATTCCTATGTAACTTTCTCCCATAAGTAGCAACACATTCCATTCACAGACTTGGAAGATTTTAGTTATTGTGCTTTGATGCCACATTAAAATTGAAATCATGGTATGCAAATTATGCACTTAGTGAATTAACTTGAACCCAAAGTGCATTCACTTAGTGTAGATTCTACACTTAGTGAATTAACTTGAACTGCTTAACTAAAATTTCAATCAAAATTGCAACCCTAACTTCATTCACCTGCAAACACACCTAGATGAAAGTATGAACACCTAAGACCAATTTTTCTTTATTATTATTCAACTAAAATCAGAATTATATATCAATCATTATTTTTTATTCACAAAAAAAATCTACATACATCTATTTGAGCACCCAAGGTCTCTTAATAGACATATGGGCTATGTTACCAAGTTCACCTATATAGGCCCGTGTATGGCAAAAAAAATGGTTGTAATATGGGTTCAGGTTCAAGATAGCCTTGGGTTCACTCAAGGTTTGTCCTAAAATCCTAAATGAGGGCTCTCATGTATCTACAATACAAGATACAAAATTTGAAAGTATTACAAATGAGGGTTTGCTCAAGGTGCAACATAGAATCTCTATAATAAGTTCCACCTGAAATGTAAAATCGAAAGAATGGAAAAAATTTGAACATATTAAACTTTAATATAATCCACCAAATTTTATCTAAATGATATATGTTAAAGAATAATGTTATTAGGGGTCATAGCCTTATAACATTTATAAATTGTTCTAATATAATGTTATTAAACCTTCTATATTATATGTTTATTAAGCATATCCTATTTGAAAGAATTACAGTCTAATAACTATTTATGAATGGTGGTTGTTGAATATGTGTGATTAATATCCCTTCAAGTATTATGTCATCCTTTCTCCTATATTTAAGGAGGTTCCCTCTCATTTGAGAGTGGATGAATTTTAAGATATATAGTGAATTATATCACTATTCCCAAGAGGTATTATTGGCTATGTAGAAGTATATAGGAGCATCTTGAGACTCGCTCTATTTATCTAATATTTTATTTTGTAAGTGTTTTAATAAAATAACTATTTATGGGTTTTTTTCCCGAAAGAGTTTTCCCCGTGTATACCTTGTGTAATGTGTATAAACTATACTTGTATGACTCATATTTTTATTTTTTATTTTGTATATAATGATTAGTATCCTAATATCCTAATTTCTATCAAATATCTATAATATAACAGAAATTCCAACATTGCTACGCTAAACCTCTAACGACCAAAAGGTAGGTATAGAATTTTACATTAGACTTTATTTTACAAAAGGGAATTAAAGTTATTAACTAATACATATATTGGAGAGGAGACAAAAAATATAATTGTAAACATCCATAAATTATAATTTTTAAATGGTTTTATGCCTAATTGTAAATGTCCACACATTATAACTTTTATATTTTTATATACTATTAATTAAAATAGAATACTAAAATTATATACAATATTAATATATCTTATATATAGAGTAGAGATCATTAATTTATTTATATATTTATAGATTTCAATTGTTATTAATTTTAATTAATGTAGTACTAGATATTAATATATATAATTAAAATATAAGCTTATAAAATTTTATCTATTATATATATTAGAAAATATACTATATTTGTATATTTTTAAATTTTAATTTAATATGCTATTTATATTATAAAATGTAATCTATATATAATTAATATAGAATATATATTATATATTATATTTTTATAAATATTAAAATATAATATGATAAAATAGTATTTATTATATGTTAGAAATTATATTATATTTATATATTTTAATATAATAATATATTACAAAACTATATATACACACAAACACATACTTGTACATGAGGGGGAAAATTACCATACCGCATACCCATACCCATCCTTGTACTAGAACCGACAACTTAGCTTGTGGACTTCAACACACTTTCAATCATATTTAGCATTTCAACTTACAAAATAAAAAACAAAAAATAATTAGAACTATGCATCCTTGTCTTGAGTGTTTAAAGTATGGGGGTACTTTTTGGCCATTGTTTAGGGGATGGCAAACAATGACTATTGAAAAATGGGAAATTTTATAAATACATAAATAAATTTCAAATATTCATATAATAACATTGATAAAGCATTCATCATAGGCAATATAGAAGATTAATACATAACATTGGACTTGAATGAGATTTCACATGAGAATTGACAAATAAATTAACAAAATTTAAATTCTTTCACTATCAATGTGCATACATCAGTGTTCCATGGGGACGTGTCCCACCCAAAAACCTCATATTTTTAGGATGGGGATGTCTTGAAGACTTGGGGACTTGGGGAGACATCCCCCATGGCCTCGCCACTAGTGCCACCATCTCCAAAATATCGTTGAGATGTCGAGTGTTTAGACAAAAACATGGACCAATATTGGAGATAAACTATCCTTGTAATTCTATCAAATTGGCTTAATACAATTGAATTAATCCTTGGGAATTTTGCATTGGTTTCCTCAGTTTGTTCCTAAGCGTAAATCCAGAGAACGTAATATTTTGAAAGGTGTAGTGGCTATTTACCTAAGGTTTTTTGCTAGCAAGATGAATAAAATGAAATGTAGATAGAATACATCCTATAGTATTCAACACACAAAAAATTATGTAATCTGCTATCAAATTTAAGTATTCTTCTATAAAGACTCAATGTGACAGGAAGATAACAAAAATAGAGTGACAAAAGTGTGATATGAATAGGCTAGAGTTGTTTTGGTACTATCAATAGTCTACGATAAATCTACAAACTAAAACCAAAACTTTACACAGTTCACATATCATCAAATGTTGAGAATAATGAATTAATAAGTAACTATCAACAATGAATTAAATATATAAGTTGAACAACACTAAACCTACAATCTCACAAATAATCAATTTGTAATTCAAACCTTAAATGATAGCAATACTAAGCCTACATTTAAGTCATAATAGTAACAATATTCAAATCATAAAAAACATAATAAAAACTTCACTAGGAATTCTGAGAGTGGGTCCTTCCTCTAGCTCACGAGGTGAATGAAAGAATAATTATGCTAATCTACTTAAGCGATGTCTTGATTCATATATCAAAATTTTAATATAGAGTCATATATTATGTTGATGGATGAAACTATAACATATTTATAGATGCAAATATATCACCGATAAGTCTTGGAAAGAGATAATGATATGTTTTTTATGTCCTACGACCAACAAACCAAACTACTAACAATCTAAACTTAGTTGCTAAATATAAATAATAGTTATAACAGTCTTTTGGCATTTTTAAAAAAAAAGATAGGACTTGGAAATAGAAATATTTGTAGCTCCTCCATCAGCCAATTGTCAACCCGAGATCCTCCTTAATTAGACCTTGCTAAAAACCATCCAAATTGAACTAATTACTCCATGATTTGATAAATCAAGGCATCTTTCTATCCTTTTATCATATTAAACATCTTCTAGTGTTCTAACATAATTAGTGGCATAAGGACTTAGGAAAAAGGAAATTAAAATGGATATGGAAGGAACATAAAATTCTTAAAACAAAACACCTTTCTTGCCCATGATTTTCCCCCCATCTAATGAATTTGCATGTCCTCATACAAATATTTGATACAAACCATTTTTTTTTCCTAAAGATAACTGTTGCATCATGTTGGTAATCTCCTTGAAAACTAGACTAACTTCAGTTCTTCTTCTCTCTATTCAAATTCATGAACAGGGATACGGAGTTCAGTTATTCTACCCAATTCCTCCTTCAATCTATCAATTTTCTCCTTCTTCTGAAAATTGATTGTGGCGAGCTCCTGTAGTTGTGTCTTTAACCCCTAATTTTATTCTTTGAGTTGTTCAACAATAATACATATTTCCTACTTCTCCTGCTTAGGTGATATTGTGTGTTCTTCTTGCATTGTATTGACTTCATTAGGAATGAGGGAATCATTCAAATTTAGAGATTTCACTACCTTTGGTGGTGAATCACATATTCCCTCAATGACCTCTATTTGTTTTTGTCCTTCCTCTAGGTTGAATATAGAAGATGGGCTTCTATATGTTTGACCAAAGTCATCATTTTCTAGCTATGGGGGAATGTTTTCTTGATTGTTGGTATTCTCCATATTAGGGATATCCTCCTTCTTAGAAGAAATTTCTTCCTCGTGTTCAGAAGGAACTTCTTCCTCCTATTCAGAAGGAACCTCTTCCTCATGTTCAGAAGGAACTTCATCTTCCTGTTTAGTAGGAATGCCATCCTCTTCTCAAGGATATTCTCAATAGGTACATTCTATTCTATGGGGATATCCTCAAAATTATTTTCTTGCTCAAATTGATTGTTGCCTTGTACATCAAAACCCTCTTCATCAAAACCCACATTTTCTTCTTGACTAGGGATTCTATTTGTTCATGTCAAGCTTGTTCTTTTTGTTTCTATCACTTTTTCCTATGGTGTTACCGACTCATTTTATCTTTACCTTTATTATTATTTAAACCTGTAGTTTTTATGTATTCATGAGGCAGGTTTGGATTAGCTAGAGCTATAAATTTTTGCAATATTGGTTAATTTTTCCTTAAGGACAAATTTTACCCTCTATCATTTTGCTCGACTCTTCTTATCACTCTGTTGAGGAGTCCTACTACCCACTACCTTCTTCTTCTTTGCAAGGATTGTATCCTTAATTACATAGACCTCAAGGATACCATCAAGGGTTTTATATGCTAACTGATTCTTAGGGTTTTTAGAAGCTTCACTATTAGAACCCTCTTTTTGCACAAAAAAATCCTATTCTATGTGAGGATTATCTAAAATCAGTCCATGTATAACAAAAATCAACTTAATTAATCCATGATGAGCAAGAGAGTTTATATGCCCATGTCAAACCTCAATGCATGAACATTGTAGGGATACGAATAGATAGAATTAACAATAATTAGAACACCATTACGTAGATGCAACATGAGCCTAAAATGGTGAGAAAAGATATATGTGTACCTACCCTCACAAGTGACATATTGAATGAGGAACTTGGATCAGCCCATGGTGGGGAAGAGAGTTTTGCTTTGTTCCTTGATCTTGCACCATTTGGACAAATTCTCACCTCTGTAAAAATTTCTTTTGTGCATACTTAAGGTTTGTAACCCTATTGGAGCCAGTAGGAAAGAATGTATTACCAAATAAAGGAAGTTTAGTTATTGTAGCAATTTTCTACACTATAACTGGAAATGTCCAACCTCTTAATGTTACTTGATTTCAATGGAATACGATGGAAAAATATTGAGCCACATCATCATCAAAACCAAGCAATTTCCTGAAATAACCGATCCAAGAAGCTTGCTTGAAAATATTATAGGATTCTAGGTAGATCCAGAGCTACCTCATAGAGGTAGGCTCCCTTCATGTGTGATTTCCTCCCATTGTGCAATACTGGATAGAACAAATAATGAGGATGGTAGTTATGGGAATTACCATGGCTAATGGAGGGTGAGGTGGTAGGTTAATTCAAATATAGCAATGCTTAATTATACCAAAGAACTCATATGACACATAAGATAAAACTCCCTCCCCCAACTAAATGATGAACCCGTCTCGGGGCATGCACACCAATCATATTAGAAATAGAAAATATTTAAAAAAAAAAGAATAGAAAAGATTACCCATTACCAAATACTGTTAGATGAGATAGTGCTAAAGTGGATTACAAAAATCGAATGATGGTACATCACACGTCCAATGAGCTAGATAAAATTTATAGGTAGACATGAAGTGATCGTAGAAGGTGGGAATCATAAAGATAGATGAGATTGGAAGCAGTGTGACAAGAAAATGATAAGGGGAGTGGTAGAAGCACATGAGGAAATCCAATGAGGATGAAAGATAGAGGCCAATGTCTAACACGTGGAAAAGATCCAACTTGGAGATCGAGTGAAAACACAATGCCAACCGGATATAGTTGAGGGTGGATATATGAGTGGAAGAGCAGTCAAGTCAAAATGACCACATCATAAAGATCGAGAAAAGTACCACATATTAAATGATGAATGGGTGAAATAGAGTGAAGGATGCAAAAATGAGTGCTAAAGTGGGGGGTCACAGTGTGCATAGTAAGAAAGGAAAGAATGGTGGTAGCACCCAATGACATGAACTACAAAGGTGGTAGGAAGAATGGTGTTCCTATCACACCACAAAATGGGTAGTGACAAGAACTATATTGTTCTGCCATACAAGTGGTGTCTTCTTTGATTTTGCATGTGCGTTTCTAACTTTTTATAATGACACCAAACTATTGATACATCAATTTTCAATCAGATGCCACTTGGATATGTCAAAAAACTAGTTTCCATCCCCAAGATTATTAGGCAATTATTACCCAATTTTCAAGTAATAATTGGTCAACAATGCCCAAAGGTTTTCACTATTGGATCATATATTTCTTTTTTTTGATATTTGTATTTTTGGAAGCACCTAGGGGGTACTTGAAGAGGCAACAAGAACTCATGATACAACATTGAGTTCCTTCATCAAATAGGATACAAAATGTTCTTTAGAAATAGGTTGCTTGTACAGTTTCAAGTGATTCCCATTGACAATAAGGGCCATATAATTAAAATCTACAGTGTGAATCTTGATCGTGCCATTGTCATAGAAAAACCTTAATCTTGTAGGGCCCTAACCATCTAGTGTGGAGCTTTCATTTGAAACCATGAAACCTAGTCAGACAATAGTGCCCAATCACTTGGTTGAAATGACCGTTGTTTGATGAAACGATCATGCTAAAGTGCACATTGTTTATGAACTATCTCTACATGAAAAAGAGCTTGCTGTCAAAGTTCATCCAAAGAATGGAGTTGAGAAATCTAATATTTCTGAGCATTAGTTAGACTCATTCCTAATTAAAAAGTAGTTCAGAGAGTCTTTATCTCAAACTTAATGGGAAGACCAACTTTCTTACCATAAACCATCTCATATAATGTAAGACTGGTGGTGGTCTTCCACATGATGCAATATGCCCATACTACTTCTAGAAGTCTTATTGCATAATATTTGTTGTGAACTTCCTCACAAGTATCACCATACACAGTAAAATCATCCATGTAAACTTCAACACAATCATGAATCAAATCAATAGAAATACTTAACACTACCCTTTGGCAAGTAGCAGGGGCATTAAATAGACCAAAAGGTAAAACATTATAAGAAAATGTCCCCCATGGATAGGTGAAAGTTATCTTGTCTTGATCCTCTGGTGTGATGCGGATTTGATTGTACTCGTAAATCCATAAAGGACGGAGAACAAATTCTTACCTACAAGTGTATCCAAAATTTGGTCAATAAAAGGTAATGGAAAATAATCCTTCTTATATAATCCACACATATTCTCCATTTACCATTTTTCTTAGGAACTACCACCAAAGAGGAAACCCATTGACTATCAAAAATTGGATACATAAATCCCACATTTAATTTTTGTAATTCATCCTTCACAATTTCACATAAAATTGGGTTTAACCTTCCTTGGGGTCGTCTAACAAGATGACTACATTCCTCTATATAAATGTCATATGTGCATGTATCTAGATGTATTCCACACATATCTAGATATTCCCATGAAAATGCATTTTTATGATTTCTTAACATGGAAATTAGATCTTTAATTTATGCATCACTCAAATTTGGATTAATTTTTAAAGTATGTCCTAGTAAAATTTCCATAGCTTGAGATTTTGTAGGAAGATCTATAGCATGTTCTTGTGAGGTGGATGGTGAAGAAGTGTTAGAAATCATGAATGGACTATATACACATTTGTGCAGAATTAATTGATGTAATGTAATAAAATGTTGCAGTGATTGTGAATTTCTTAACAAAAAAAAGTTCCCAAATGGACAACTATCTATACAAGAATAAACAATAAAAATTTCTAATACATCATTAGACACATTAGTTTTGATAGAAATTGGAAAATTAGTATCCTCTGATAATTCCTCCATATCAAGTGCTTTATCAATGGTTGGCACAAGCAAAAAATCCTCCAAATCACTGTCAACCCACATGGGTTTTTTAGTCTCCAATAGTGGATGCGCAGGTGGGTACAAGGTCAATTGCTTCTTCTACTCCCCATTAGAAAAAACCATATTACCTGACATGCAGTTGATATAAGCTCATCCGTGATAACCAACCATGGTCTTCCAAGAATCATGGAATATCGCCCAACTTTATTTTGGGCTACAAGATCATGAAGTGAATAGGGTATTCCCAAGAGTCAAATATATCATACCTTCAAGTTTGACTATGGAGTGATCTGCCATTTGTAGGACTGTATGTGTGGGCCTAATTCCTTGAAGGCGCAAATTTTCCTTAGTCTCATTGGTCATGATGTTAATGGCATATCCTAAGTTAATTAAAGTATTCAAAATGACAATATGACCAATTCGTACCTAAATTGTAGGACTCCATGGGTTTGAATACTTGGGAATTGAAATATTTCCCAAAATGAGGTCAACAAGTTGCCCAATAACTTGTACCATAATTGGATCCCATTTCTTTGTCTTCTTTCAAGTACAAAAGTCCCAAACTATGTTTGTGTACACAATGACATCCTTGATGGACTACAAAAGAGGAATTTTAATATTAACATTTCTCAATTCATTTACAAAATCAAACTTTAGCTCAACCACTTCCTTTTATTTTGGTTGAGATTGGAACCTATCAGGGTATGGAGGAAACTTGGATGGTTCATTTGGTTTGTTTGAATGTTCCTCATCTTCATCATTTACTTCAGTAATAGTGGGCCCCTGGAGGGCTTTACCTAATTGTAACTAAACTCTGTTAATGTCTAGTGTGTTGAAAAGATAGGTTGGGTAATCTACCACCTCATTATTGTAAACTGGTTGTGCCACCTTGTTATTCAAGTTTGGAGTTGGTTGTGCAGGAATAGGTGTTGCCTTAGGTGGTTGTGACAAGTTGGATGGTGACGTAGTGGATGAGGGTGGTATTGATGGTAAAAATTATGGTGGTTGTTGGTATGGAGTAATAATAGGTGGTTCAGGATATGGAAAATATTGTGGAAATTGTGATGGTGGAATGTCAAGGTTGAGGGGCCTATATGTATTGGTTTTTCCATTGTAAATAAGGTGGAGGTTGTTGCCACCCTCCATACCATCCTAGTTGAGTTGGAAAGGAACTAGGTTGTCCATTAGGCCCTTCATTTAAAGGTTCATTCATCATTGGGAGCATAGTCCATGGAGGCCAAGGCCTCTATGGGGCCATATAGTAAATAGGTTATTCACTAAATTCCATACCCACTATGTCTATCAGAAAAGGTCATAATTTAGTAGCCTTACTAGAATCTTCTAAAGAATATTTTTTGCCTTGCTATAAGGACATTTCTCATTACTATGTTTTTAACGAAAATTAGAATAGAATACAATAAATTCTTTTTTGGCCTCTTTTTGTTTCCTTTGTGTGTACAAGGTGTCGATTTGCTTACCTGTGTGACTCAGTAGATCAGTTTTTATATCTTATAGCAATGTACCTAGTTCTCTTTTCGTGATTCCTAAGAAACATGCTTCCTAGTGTACCCTCTTACCAATTCAGTGGACCTTGATTAGTTCTTGCAAACATCACAAATATCATCAAATCTCAATTTGGAAATATCCTCATGCCCCTTAAGATTTAAAATATCCAAAAATCCATCCCTAATCCCCCTAAAAAAGAGCATTTTTACAATATCATTGTTCAACCCTATTTGCCCAATCCTTTGAAGAATAAATAAGAATCAATCAAGGTAGTATTCTAAGGTCTCCTCTTTGCATTGCATTATGTGAAAGATCTCATCTTTGATTTCCTTGGTCTTGCAATATTCTTAGTATTTCTCCAAGAAATTTGTCTTCATGTTAACCCAACTATGAATAGTTTCACATCCTAAGCCCATGAACCATCACAATGCTGCATCTTTCAAAGTAGATGGAAATAATTTAATATTTTTTGCATCATTGTGATAATCATATGATGCAAGAGCATCCTTGGTTCTTTACAATCTTGCATCAACCAAAAATATTTTTATTCAGTTTTGTTCTTGTTCAGTTCTTGTTCTTATTCAAGTTGGAAAATTTGGTATTTCATCATGTTTGCTCACTAGACCTTGTGGATCCATGTTTTCATCATGGACATGTTCATTTTCCTTATTCCCAAATTTTTTCTCAATTGGATATTTTTTCGGCAAGTTATCACTTTTGGATTAAGTGACAAATTCTAGAAAAGAGCACCGAAACAATTTCAAGCCTAACAACTAGTTTGATCTCTTGTGGATCCTTCCCGTAACTTGTGGATCCTTGCAAGGTGGTAAGAATTGTATCGTGGAGTGGCCTCGACTTTAATTTTAGGTCCACACTTCATCATATGCACCTACTAGGGAGAAATTCAAATTTAAGGTCAACCTATTTCATGCACAGATTACGTTTCCTTCATCGGATATTGTAATGATCTTTGGCCAATGTGGATGATTCTAGATCTGCGGATATTATATAAAACTTGTAAAAAATCATTAGAATAGGATAAGTTGATTAAGAGGAATATAAAATTTGATCTATAATATTTTCTCTCACATTAAGGAGCATGTAAGAAT
Source organism: Sequoiadendron giganteum (assembly GCA_007115665.2). Classification (NCBI taxonomy): domain Eukaryota; kingdom Viridiplantae; phylum Streptophyta; class Pinopsida; order Cupressales; family Cupressaceae; genus Sequoiadendron; species Sequoiadendron giganteum. The sequence continues at coordinate 348,315,884 of CM021109.1, read as the reverse complement.
ACTGCATTTTTGAGCATGTTGTATCAGGCTTGTGAGCCCAATCTATAAACACAGATGTTGTCGATCGATTGTAATGAATTTTTTTGTTAATAAGAATGTTTGAATCTGAATTTGCCTCCATATTTTATGTTTCTTATGTTGCATGACTCTTGTTGCATGGTCCATATTGTTCTCTTTGAGGAACCTCCTACTGTGATTGCACGCACCATCATAACTATAGCATAAAACATCAAATTCAAAGAGAAACATGTCAGGATCTTCCATAGAAAGACCCCAAAAAATGGAAAAAGTAGAATGAGGTATGTTCTTCATGGGGGCATCCTCCTTTGGATGGTTAATGGGAAACTCAAATGTAGCAAGATTGTTATTGGCCAATGCTCTCTCACCATTGTTGTTGTTATCCGCCATGGTTTTGAATTCTGAAGGGGCGTAAAAGGATGAAAATAGCTTGGGGTCTTTGTGTATGAGAGCTTTACCTCTTCGAATTTCGTAAGATTCTCAAAATAATTTAGCAACCCTCTTAAATAAATCTTCAAATGACTCTTGTTGGGTACTAGAAGGAGACTCAAAAGTAGTGGACTCAATGACACAATTTTCAAGATCAGGTTCAATTAATTCCTTCTTAGATGGTGTATTCACAATTAATGGATTTAATTTTTTTTGTGGGTTTTCTTGTTGTGAACTATTTCCTATATTTTTCTTAACAAACCTTTCTTTACTATCTCTAATGTGATTCATGCATCTATATAATCTACAACAGAGAAAACCAAGGTTAATTAACTAGGTGAGGTAAAATTTCACACAGATTTTTACCTTGGTGCACTAGTCCTAGTTCAACTCACTGGACTAGGAGGCCTTTAACACCTTTCCTCGGAAATGACACCAAAAAGTTTAGAAAAAACTGTGGATCAATATTGGAGATAAACTATCCTTTTAATTCTATTGAAAATTGGCTTAATATAATTGAATTAATCCTTGGGAATTTTGTGTTGGTTTTGTCAGTTTGTTCCTAAGTGTCAATCCAGAGAACGTAATCTTTTGAAAGGTGTAGTAGCTATTTACCTAAGGGTTATTGCTAGCAATATGTATAAAATGAAATGTAGATAAAATAGATCCTATAGTATTTAGCACACATAAATTTATGTAATTTGTTATCAAATTTAAGTATTCAAATACTGAGACTCAATGCAATAGGAAGATAATAGAAATAGAGTGACAAGAATGTGATGGGAACATACCAAAGTTGTTCTACTACTATCAACAGTTTAATATAAATCTATAAACTAAAAATGAAACTTTACATGATTCATAGATCATCAAATGCTGAGAATAATGCACTAATAAGTAACTATCAACAATTCCTTAAATATATAAGTTGAACAACACTAAACTTGTAATCTCACAAATAATCAATTTGAAATTCAAACCTTAAACTATAGCATTACTAAGCCAACATTTAACTCATAACAGTAACAATATTCAAATCATAACAACCATAATAAAAACTTCACCAGGCATTCCAAGATTGGGCCATTCCTCTAGTTCACGAGGTGAATGAAAGAATGATTATGTTGAAGTACTTAAGTAAAGTCTTGATTAATTTATTAAAATTTTAATACAAATTCATATATTATGCCAATGGTTGAAACTATAACATATTTATAGATGCAATATATCACCAATAAGTCTTGGAAAGAGATAATGATATGTTTGTTGTAGCCTCTGACCAAAAAACTAGAATACTAACAATCTAAACTTAGCTTCTAAATATAAATAATAGTTATAATAGACTTTTGGCATTTTACAAAACAAAATACAAGACTTGGAAATAGAAAGATCTACAACTCCTCCATCGCAAAATTGTCAACCTGAGATCTTCCTTAATTAGATCCTGCTAAAAACCATCCAAATTGAACTAATTACTCCATGGTTTGATAAATGAAGGCATCTTTCTATCATTTTATCATATTATACATTTTTTAGTGTTCTAACATAATTAGTGGCATAAGGACTTAGGAAAAAGGAAATTAAAATTCATATGGAAGGAACATAAAAGGATTAAAACAAAAATACATTTCTTGCCCATCATCAAGGACATCAAGATGTTATTGAGATGTTTGGGGGACTCTTAGGATTCTCTTCACCATCTTTGAGATGCCTAGGAGTCTCCTCTAGCCACATGACCAAAAAGCAATTTGAAAAAAATCCAAATTTTCTTTGAACTTCGTGCACAAGATTGAACACTAATGGCCTATGGGGTCCACCCAAACCCTATAAAATCTATATAATTGCCTCCTATCCTCATTTTAATTCAGAAAAAAATAAGCAAGAAGCTAATAGTCTGAGTGTGAGTGTGAGAGTGAGAGCTACAAGTATATGGTGAAAGAGTTAGAATGTAGAGCAAGAGGGTTGAGGAAGAGAAAGAAGAGGAGTGACACCAATATAGTGTTCACTTAAACATTAAAATGTTGAAAACTAGTTTTCTAAAGTTTTATTTATAATTCTTATACTTATACATCTTTTTGTAATTATTTTTTCAAGTACTATGTATTTCAATGTTGCCCACCTACCACCACCCCACCACCATACCCCCTCTTTCCCCAAACTTAGGCCCTTGATCCCCTCGCCCTCAAAACCCATCCCTATATTCCCCCATCATGAAACTCCATGGAACTATGCATATTATATAATAATTAAAACAAAATTCCCAAAGGCTACATGTTTCAACTATAAAATGACAAAAACATAGAAAATATATATTTGTCACTAATCAACAGATCCATCTGATAGATCTATATTAAAATCAAATCTCAAGCTTGATTCACTATATATAAAGGGATACCTCAATGAATGGAACCTCAATTTTTATATCATCTTCAGTATCAACATCCTAATGTAAGGCTAGAGTCTAATGATACTATTGGATCTATTGATCTTATAGCTGCAAGGCTAAACATATGACCACCAAGTTCTTTGATCATCTAGAGGTAAGCAGGGATAACTTTAAGAAGCCCCCCCCCCCACCCTCGGCAAAGGTGTAAAATCTTGGTGAATCTTTCCTTTTATTTGAAAAAAATATTAATTTTCCTGGCGAATCTTATGCACAATATTAATTTTTTTGTAAAATCTTGGCGAATCTTAATGAATAAATGGTAAAAATAATAATCATAGTGGTGAATCCTAGTGAATAATCACTAAAAAGATTAATTACAATGGTGATTCTCTCCTTTGAAATTTGCATAGTTGGTCGATGCGGTTGCCCCATATATATATATATTTTTTAATATTGAAGTAGGGGCCCAAGGGCGGCAACCACCAGTGGGGTCAAGGTGCAGCACCCCTTGTGGGGGTTAAAGGGGCAGAGCCCCCTTGTGGGGGTCGAGTGGGAAATTCCCCCTCGCGAGGTCCAGGGACAACGACCTAGGTGCGCTTCTCACCAACAAGCATAAATTCACTATTGAAAATGCATTGGAGCACACACGGATGAAGTGCTTTTAAAAAATCTCACTTGAAAAGTAAGACTAAATGAAACTTGAAAATTTTACCATTGTTTATCTTTTAAATCAGATGATTGCAAGTTCATTTCATGAGTGAATATCAGCGTGAGTTAATATTATCGGTGGGACACTTATGGATGTCCCACCTATATAATGATGATGGCGTATGTCATGAACTATTGGCAGCAGTAAAAGGTGGAGATCAAACAGACCTTTGATCATATGTCTTTCTGGGAGCTTTCTGCGAATATTGTAGATTCCCTTCATGATTCTCCAGAATTACTAAAGTGGTGTACATGTGCCTTGGTGGACCTCAAATGGAGTATGGAAGCCTTATCGACATGAGTGAACATCATCGGTGGGACACTTAGGGATGTCCTGCTGATACAAAGATGATGATGTATGTCATGAACTATTGGCAACAGTGAACGGTGGAGATCAAATAGAGCTTTGATCGGATGTCTTTCGAGGAGCTTGGCGCGAATATAGTAGATTCCCTTCTTGATTCTCCAGAATTACACAATATTACTGGTGAATATTATTAATATTTTTAATTACTGTATAAACTACTAGCGAATCAGTGCCAATGATGTATCGTTTACATGGTGAATTAATCGAGATGAAATTAATTTTTTGTAAAAACCTGGTGATTCAGTCTCCATTTTAGCTTGTACTATTCACAATTTTTGGAGCTCCCAATTTCTATTCTTTGCCAATTGACGAAGATTCACCACTAAATTTTTCCTTGGAGGTAAGTATTTTCTTCTTGACTAACTGGATGAGGCTATATGTGGACCAATTCCTCTCTACAACTTAGGAATTGTCAATCTATGAAAGAAGACAAATGAAAAATACTCTCAACTTTGGTGTATCATTTCCATGCCACATCCACCATCTAATAGGGTTAGTTTGATCTTGTGTAGCTCTATCTATCCTTGCCTCTAGTTTTCTGAAATTTGGACCATGAAGATTGATATATGTAAGCCATTGTGTGTGAATTAAAGAAAATTCCTCTTTAGTATACTTTTCTTGAAGGACCAAGTCATGATCCCTTCTTTAACCTCTTCATCATGATATGGAGGAACTCTTCTAGGATTGGATACATACCATTTTTTATTTAGAGGATAAACTTCCATGTACAAAGCACGGTGTTCATAGTGTTTCATCATCTTGTCACAATGGACATACGATGCTCCTCACAAAATCCCAAAGTAGAGTCCCTACTATGAATTGCTCACTTCATTTTCCCAAGCATGTTGTCAAAGGTCTCATAAATATCTCCAAGGTTAGAAGAGCCAATATCATCATATATTATTACTTGCACAATGGGCTCAATGAAATAGAAAACATATTTACAAGTGCAAACAAGTTAAAAAAAAAAAAAATCTTAAAAAAGAATGAAAATATTTATTTTATTTGTTTGCTTGGTGAGGAGATATTTTTAAGCTATCCATTTAGGTGATGCAACAAATAGTGGACCTTATCCCCATAATTAACACACAATATCAATATGAATCATTCAGACCCACAAGCACAACATCCTAGCAAGGTCTGAGAGGGTGAGTGCTCCTGAGCATACTAGTTTAGCAAGGGTCTATAGCACAATCTAAAGCACAAAGTCATTTGGCATGAATGTTGACAACATCAATGCTAAGGATCAAATCCTATGAGCACATTAGTTCATCAAGGGTATAAGGTCCACAATCACAATAGACCAGCAGGGATTTGAACCTTGGTGGAATAACAACACCACCAATTTACCATAGCACTATGGGATTAACCCCAAGAATGAAAATATTTTACAGGTAAACAAAATCATTAATAAATTAACATTTTAAAAATTAAATAATAAAACCAACAATTTTCTTACCTTATTATGAACCACAAGCTTGAATAATTCCTTCCTTGAAAATTTCTTGAACAAAGGAAGTGATATGTGATGATTACAAATGAACATTTGCACATATCTAACCTCTACCACCACTGCCTTCACCCAATATATCTTCCCAATTTCCTTCAAATTATTGTTAAATGTATGAAGGCTAACATGGGGTCCAAAAATGTGCTTGGAAGTACCTTGACCATGAAGCCAACTAACTTACATGTAGGTTGAATCTATCACTACCTGCACAACATTAGACGCTCTAACCTCTTCTATGAAATCATTTAAAATTTGAAATTTGAAGTTTGCATCCTTACACTACCCTAAACAATCAAAAGCTTGAATAAAATAAGAGTTGTTGAAATTGTGATAATAATATTGATGAGTGGTTGATGTTTGATACCAGTCCACCCATCCATGATGATATGGCATCCATCCCTTATCTAATTTTGTCTCATCTCTTCCATCAACACACTCAACTTGAAATATTATCTATCTAGGAGGGTGATGCATAGCTTATGTTCTCCAGGTGGGAAAAATGAGGTACCAATAACTATAACATATTTGAACATTTTTTTAAAAATGGTGAACCTATTGCATGAAATGTTATAGCATGAGCATTAAAAAAACTTAGCAATCTCATGATTGTATGTTAAACATATCTACAACATTATTAGTTATCTTATTTCCCTTGGTATAAGAAGAAACCTCCCTCCTTGAATTCTAACATCCATAGATCTTGTAGGCAATGAGACACTAGGCTTTGAACTCTGCAGTGGAATTCCTTTCTTTCTTGCATCCCCCTCCATATACAATCTAGTTTCCTCAACTTTTTTATTTGGAATTATTTTTTCACAAACTTTCACCCTTTGACCACCTATCCACAAAATATGACAATAAACTCTCATATAGGTACCCTTATAGTCTAATTTCACACAAATTACATAGTCATACTCTACTCTCCCACTCCCTAAAGAACCCCGATGGCTGCCATAGTTTTATGAGTTCTAACTCTACTTCTTTCTTGAATTTTAACTTCAACCTCTTCACTATCATTACTCTCACCATTGCTTATGATTTTTTTTTGTTAATAATTTAAAAGAGAGCTACAAGTTTAAATAAAAGAAAAAATTAAATAAAAATACCCTCCATATGTGTTAAAAAATATGAAAAATATCTAAAAATATAAAATGAATGTAAGCTGAAGAACTTATCTCAATGTAGTGGATTTGATGCGCTAGTTCCTTCTTTTACTTTTGTCCTCTCCACTTTTCATTGTTGGTCTTCAACACAAGTTTGCAAATGTTAAGATAAGAGACATTTTTCTTTATAGTTGTTTTGATGGATGAATTAGGTTTAGTTTTTTTTTAAAGGGGTGGAGAGGTCTGTATGGGCCTATCCATCCCTATTTTATATTAAAAAAATTATTTTTTAACTTAAGTTTCATATTTCTTGGCTTTAGGAGACATCTAGCCCTCCTCAAGATAGTCGAGCGATGCCTAGACATTCCCTAGCCATCTCTAGGATGTTGACATACCCTACATGATTTGGGAAATTTTGGAAACACACCCTATTTTTCCAAAGAGGATGGGGAAATTCCTAGGCATCCTTGAAACATCCCATGTAGGGTAACCAAGGTAGGGGACACATCTGTAAGGAGCAATAAATAGAATAAAAAACCACTGAATATTGAAAATAGTTGTCTCTTTTTCATAAATTTAGAATCCCTCTAAATATATGAAAATAGAAGAATACAATAAAAAATAATCAAAGATATGGTAAAGGAAAGAAAATTTAAATATTTTCTTGACTTATGCACCCAGTTGTAGGAGAACAACATCCAAGCAACATTAGAAAAAAGTTATCAAAAGACCACTAAGAATATTTTCATGTAAGATCCTATCAAAATGCTAGTTGTTGAGGTAATTGAAGAAAATATTGAACTTCACCATGTGAGTAAAAGGCATGCCACCCAACCCTAGAGCAACAATAGTATGCAGGTTCAAAATATAGATCAAAGGGTCCTTGTTTTCAAGCAAAGGGATAGGTAGTTAGTAATAATATTTGGGCCCATGATTAAAACATGCAAGAGAAAATTACTCCATTGATCCCAAGAAGAAAGGTCCTCTCGAAGGAAAAAATTAAGGATTCCAAACATTTTTTACTAAGGATGGATTTCATGTATAATACAACAATCTCCATATTATATATTAACACTACAAATTATCCAAACAAATCAGCAACTATGTATGCAATACAGTTAGTTGAATGTATACATTTTAGAGCTAGTAAAAACAAGTAGATACCCCTCTTCATTATTTCATTAAGTGATTTTAATGGTTTTGATGTAGATAAAAGAGAATTCGATCAATATACTAATGTGCCCCTTCTTGGTAAAATGGCCATCCACAGTTTAATAACAATGGATTGATGTATGATGTATTTTCCATATTTTAACTAATGCTATTATGCACTTATTAAGGTATAACAAAGCTACCATTTCTATATTGAAAAATAGTTTGTATGAATTGCACATAGCCAACCTAGGTATTCCATAGTAATGATATATGTTAAGACCCTTTTAGATCAAAATCAACCTAATTATAAGATTATAGAACTTTAAAGAAAACATACATGTCCTACATTGTAAGCTCTAATATGGAGATCCACATCAAATTTTGCAAGCATTAGAAAGTTTTCCAGTCAAAACCTTGTAGGGGGCCTTCCTTTAGGTTTTTCTTAAGGACAATAAGATTTTTTTTCACTACCACGCAACATTTTATTGTTATCATTCAACTCTATTTCCAAATAAGAGGATATTAAAGAAACGGGGGAAACTTCAAAGCCAAGTTGAGCCATAGAACCCATAAGAAAATTAAAATAGTCTTCTTGACTTTTTGAAATGATGTTAGGGGGAAATTCATCAAAAGAATCATTATCCTTTTAATCACCTTCTAAAACTAAATTGAAACTATCCAAACTAGATTTTGTGTTAACAGTAGGAACTTTCTCTTTAGAAGTTTTATTCAACAATGGGTAGACCATTTTCATGTGGCCATCATTTTTGCAATAAAAATAAGCATTTATACCTCCCAGGTCAATCATTTTACAAGTATAAACAATTTGATACAAAGGAACATTAATAGATTAAGGGAAACTAATATTATGTTTTAGTGATATAAAAACCCTCACATTGACATAAAGTAAGGGATATTTAATAGGTATAGGTTCATCCCAAGACACATTGATGTTTTTGAATGAAAAATAACTAAATAAATTCTTTAATCTAAATTTTAGAACTAAGTAACTACTCTTTTTTTTTCTTGTAACAACCTAAATAATGTTAGTAAAAAAGTTTTATTTGCATATATAACCATTAGACAATAAAAATATCCCAATGATAATGAAGTATACAATATAAAATTCCACTAACTTCCTTGTTACAATATGAAAATAATGTGAAAAACTTGCAAGTGATGTCCAATAAGATCCAAGCAATATTACCTCCCATTCATTGAGAACAATAAGTATCATCAAGTATATCTCAACAAATATTATGTCTCACAAATATATACCTAGTACTCATAAATGAATATAGCATCATTACATAACCAAGCTATACAAGGGTTAAAATTCTATAACCCTTATAAATGATAATGAATACAATAGGCCATGAATCCAATAACCACATATACAAGTGGTCATAAACAATTTACATCATAAATATATGAACTCAAAGATCAAAGTTCTACAACTAAACCTCTAATTTCTCAAACTTTTTTTGTTGATCAAGGAAGGTGTTGAACCCACCATGTGGGTGTCACTTTCATCTTCATCTATCAATAAAGTAAAATAATCATCAATAATAATCTAAGAGAGTGAATCATTACAAAACTAGTGTTTTTCTTCTTTAATTTATTTCAATTTTAATCTATAAGCATTCACATGAAACATAGATCCAAAACATGCAAACATATAGAGAAAAATTACACATGTTCACATCAACAAACACATACCAAAGATTCATTTTGAAATAACCAAGATGATACACCACATCACTTACAACATCAAAACCTATGTGTGAGTATAATGACATAAAATATGCCAAATAAGGCAATCAATAGACTTCACAAGACCCTCAATTCTACAAGGATTGACCTATAATAATACAAAAAAATTATATGAAGGACCTAAATGAATTTCTACCCACATCCCATATGATAAAAGCTCTCTTCAAGTAATACCATACATCTCAACAAGATATATATGCTTTAAGGAAGAATAAAATGCATTCCATACATTTACCCTATCCTTAGCACACACTATAATAATAATTCAAATACATGAGAATATAAATGAAATAACATACATCAATCATATTATTGGTGTTGTTTTTTTACTAATCTCTAACCCTAAGGTTCTTACCAAAAAATAGACAAGGTGACCAATTTTATCAAATAGGAAGACACTCATTTCCAAATGAGGGGGTGGAAAGGCCAAAAAACAAGAGGAATGAAAACCTCTTTTGTACTTGAGCCCTACCAAGCTTGAGAGAGTGTTCCCAAAGATCCTTTTAAATAAAAAAATACTAAAATGAATTCCACACACAAAGGTGACTCTATATTAAATTTTGACTAATGTTCTTTAGGAAAGATTTTTTTCACATACAAAACATAAATCTCTTGCTTTAGGAAACTAGGGTAAATGATGTAACTTAAGATAAAACTTGGACACAAATAATTGTAGATATATTCATTACTAATTACTTACAACATCATTAACCTAATAACATGCATTATAATAGCTATTTGATGATTTAATCAATTAATGTAAACACTGAAAAATGTCCTAAGGGATATCATACACTAGAATCGGGTATACTAATATCATTTAATCTTGGAACCCATCCTATTTTTTCTTAATTAATCAAATTAGCCTAGATAATTAATTAATTGCATCATTTGCATCTATTAACCTAATTAATTTAATCAGGTTAACTCACCATTTTTCATGCTAACATTTCGTCTCATTAAATTAAATGCATCAAACTATTTATTTTTAATCCCTAAATCTTCTTATTTAATTAAATGTCATCACCTTTTCTCCCTTTTTTTATTAAATCAATCAATTTAATGAATATCATCTATTTCTTCTAATTCCCCTAATTGCGTGATTAAACCTTTGTTTAATTAGCAATTATCTAATTAGTCTGTTTCCCCCACTTGCAAGGGAATATTCCTCCTTTGCACAATCCTCCAAAAAGGGAATATTCCTTTACACAATTTAGTTTAGTTTTAATTAACTAAATATCCTTTTCCCTCACCCATGAATATTTTAAAGAATGTTATTGTCTCCTCACACATTTGAAAAAGGGGAATATTCCTTTTTTCTAGCAAACTCACTTAGCTTCATATGTAAGTTAATTCCAAACTTTTTGTGCACCCTTCATTAAATCTCATCTTGCATTCTCACCCATTGATGAAAATCCATGATCCATGCCTCCAATCTCCTCCATCCTTGACCATTGATTAGACTTTTTTATCTCAACCCTTCATTTCTCATTTTCTCTCCTATAAATAGATCACTATTTGGAGACAAATGGATCCATCTTTCAAAAAGAAAACTTATTCTATTGAAATCACTCACACTCACACTCATATTTAGCACACATTTAGCATCTCTTATTTCATTTTAATTTTATTAGTTAACTTTAAGTTTTCATTAATGACTTCCATTATCACATAATGCATCCATTTAGCTTGTTTATTAATTAGGGTTTGAATTTTTAGCTTAGAATCCTTTTAGATTAGCTTAGATTTTGCATATCTAGATCATTTTTAGCATAAAATCACATTAAACTAGCTTGCATCATGGTCATTTAGTTTTAAATCATGTTTTCATACACATCTCCCAATCGTTCCCTAAATTTTCTTTAATAAATCTGACTGGGGCAAGCCCATTTATCCATGAGATTGGGAAAGGGTCATTGTTTCACATCAACGCAACACCAATCTCACAACGAGATAAGTTTCAGATGAGTTAGAGTAGACATTTTAATGCTTTCATAGTTTAGAATGCTTAGTTTTGATAAATATTTAGTTTAATCTTCATTTGAATGATCTTGTTGAGATTTGATGTTAGTGGCTTTTTTATGCTTTGATTCTTCATGGATCAAGCGTAATTGGCCCAAACTAATCCATCTGATCACATTCTGGCACTAGAAGGATGGAAAAATTGATCAAATTTAATCAATTTATATCTTGAATTCCATTTTTTCTATTTTATTGCAAGATACAGTGACGCCCAAAAGAATTTCAGCAATGCCCTTTTTGGGCATCACCGTACAACGAATCATCAGAAATAGTGACACCTATTTAATATCTCGATGCTGATTAAATAAATGGTGACACCAAATAATTTTAGAGGTATCAAAGATTTATAAACGACGATGCTCCTCAAATAGCGACGCTATACTCATCACTATTTTCCATAGAGCGACACCCAAATTCACCAAAGTGATGCCAAATGACTTATAGTGATGCACGCTATCATGAACAATGATGCCCTTATCTGGTAAGAAAAATGAAGATCGATTTCCAGCATGTGCTTTAATCTTTTTACTTCATTTGATCACTAACATGCCTTTGACTTTATTCTAGTTTTTAGGCTAATTGGGTTTTGCAAGTTGCATGATAAAATTTAAAGTGAAGAAGCATTCTCATCTTGAAATCTTATAATTGTAACAATTGTTCACCACTTTTGGGGTTATAACCCATTTTTTCATTCTTTTCATTCTATGTTGTAGGACCACACTAATTTTCATTTGGGTTTAAAAAGAATGCTCAAACGAAACTAAAATTGAACCCTCATTTCATCATTTTATTTTGGGCTTAAAATTGAACAAGACAACTTAACATTTCATTTGGTGTAAAATGAAATCATCTTAGCTTAGGGGTTAAAATTAATGAGTGTTTGTTATGTTTTGTGATTTACACTTTGTTATTGAATGTGTATGCATTTCTCTTGTGCCATTTGGTGATCTTGAGAATCAAAAATACTCCTTGATATTTTGCATGATCACCCAACATCTTTCAATTTGGATTAAAAATGAACCCCATGCTAGTGTTGGGAAAAGGTGTGGTGTGTGTTCTCTCCTTGTTACATGAAAACTAGGATGATCAAACTACAAATGTACTTCCTTGCTATTTTTTATCTTTAAAGGGCCTACCTCCCTAATTCGAAAGGAGGGAACAACCCAAGTAGTGTAATGAGCTAAATCCAAGCTCTTTCAAGTCGCTAAATAAAAATGTGTTTGTGACGAAAGTCATAAAAAACAGGTGTAGATGTGTCATACCAACAAGTATCACCCTTAGTATCCATGTGATATGTCAAAATATCTTCTTTGGAAGAGACTAAGAGACCTCTTGGTTGAAATAACCTTAAGCAAGTCTTGCCATGTGTATGGTAACCTTTAACGAAAGCCCTTACTAATAACCATTGTTTAGAAGCCAAAAACCTTTATGCTTGTTGTTACAGGAATGGTCATTTCGAAGCCATCCCACATTTTTACTATTCATTTTTTAAAGAAAAAAATTATTAGGATCTTCGAGTCTTTAGGATTTTGAGATTTGGTGGTCCCGAGAAGTGTGTGTCGTGGAGGGGAGCCAGTGTCACCAAATCTCTAACTGTTCGCATTGTCTTAGTGTTTGGAGAAATCTGAGTTGGGATTCAAAAAGTAGTATCTTTTGAGCCTAGGATGGTAAATTCTTGAGAGTCAGTTTAATAATTTGCTTGGTTCCAAAACATTACAAACAAACATTCACAATTTTCTTCAAAATTTCAAACCCTTTGGTCCAAGTATGGATACCTTTTGAAATAGCCTTGATATTAATGCTTGTCCTAAGGATTCCTATCCTTAGAGATTTATAAATATCTTGAATTATATCTCAATCTATATTTTCCAAAGTTAACATAAGAAACTAAGGCTTAAATATCATCTTTTTCACAAAAATGGACATTCTAAAATTAATGATGTTTTTGACATAGACATTTAGTTTGAAAACATAAATCAAGATAAGTGTTTGTGGTAAAGTAAATTCACTTAAGCAAGATAACTTGATAAATTGAACCCCACATGACCATTTAGAGACCGGTTGCTCTCATTGAACAACCTGATCTTACACCTGTAATTATTCAACCAAACTTTGAACTCATTGAAGGAGAACAAACTAATATCATTAGTAGTTTGAGAAGCTTCACTTTTGAAACAAGAGAAAGATCAACCGAGTGGAGAAACACAAAAAAATTCATAGATGAAAAGGATGAACAAGCTGATATTGAGGCTGGAAGGCCCATATTACCACCACCTGTGTGGCAACAAATATCCTCCTTTCTTCCATACACTTAAACTTTTCTAAATGATCTCACACAAAATCAAGATCCCCAAGAGAAGGTCTACATGTCGTCACTTCAAACTTAGGTATCATAGTCCAAAATCTATCAACCAACACCTTGTGGCACTTTACCAAAATAAAACTAAGTTGGTAGGGAATTTTTATATATGTGTCTCAAGTAATAATCAAAAAATTTATACATGTTGGATGTTGTGGTTGTGTTTCTAATATGTAGTTGTCATTGAAGTCAACACTATTAGCACTAATGTCTTTAAGACTGTATATGTCGAGGATATTGAGAAAATTGTAATAAAATATGTTATAGGTTGTTTGTGAAGTAGTCAAGATCATTGTGTTGTAAAGTTCAGTATGTTAATGGTGAGAAGTTGTTTATTAAAGGGATTGTTTGTCGATGTATGTAGTTTCTACTTCAAAATTTTTAGAGGTGCACATGAAGATTTGAGCAAGTTATAAGGTTCAGTGTTCCGACAGTTATTTTCCTACTAGAAATGGTGTTCACTGAAGAAGATAGTTTTTTCTGGTTTCAAATCCTGAAGTGTTTTTGGATATTTCTAGATCATGTTTTATCTATGTTTCACATCTGAATTGATCATTGTGCTCGCGATCCGATATTTTCTCTTGCGTGTTCATATTTTTCATTTTCATGGCCGACAAAGTGATTGAAGCAAGTTTTTAATCTTCGAGGAAGAATCTTTGAAGTTGTTTTGTGTTTGAGGACATTGTTTTAGGCCTCTACTATGTTGTGGCCGACCTTGGTTGATGTGCATTAATAAACTTTATTGTTTTGAGCTGACATTTTGCATTCATTATATTATTTTGTTGAAGCTGACATGAAGCAATGTAACTTCTTGTTGCGGATATATATAAGTGGTTGTTTCTTCATTTGAAAAGTGTGTGTGAGTGTTGAAATGTGAAGTATGTGAGAGCTATGTGTGAATAAGGTTCGGATCATTCAAAGGCATAGCAGAGTGTGAAGAAGAGTGAAAAAGAGTGAAGAAGTGTTTGTGTGCTTAATCGAAATTGTACTTAGGCATTAGCAGATGCTACTTTCTCAGTTAAAATTCTTTAGATGGATTTAATTTGAACATTTTTCTGTAAGTCAGTGAGTCTTCTTTTGAGTAGTGAGTTGTAGGCAATGTGCCTGAATGCATGTGCATTCCTCATTTATTCTTCTTATACTTGTAACAGTGTATAAGTTGTCGATTAACCTCGACCGTGGTTTTTCCCCTAATAGGGTTTCCACACAAAAATCTTGGTGTTATGTGTGTTTCTGATGTGTTGATTCATGCTTTCACTATTTTTAATCAAATCTGAGAATAAAGGTTAATAAGTTTAATAATTTTGAAATTATGTGACAACTGATTCACCCCCTCCTCTCAGTTGTATGCCCTTGTGTTGCCAGCAATTGGATTCAGAGCAGGTTCCTTGGAAGAAGTTTAACAGCTTGAGGTGATCCAGGATGACGACATACAAGAAGGATAGTCTAAGATTTGATGGAAAAAATTATTCTCTATGGAAGACTCAAATGGAGTGTCATCTGAGATGCATTGGTGAATCCTACTGGAACATTACATGTAATAGGTATGTTATCCCTCAGAATGGTCCTACTAATACTGTTGTGATTAGGGATGCTGAATATAATATCAGAGCTAAGGAAGCATTGTTGAGTGCTTTGACTGATTCTGAGATGTCAAATGTTATGGAGCCAAGGCTTGCTTATGAGATCCAGAAAAAATTGGAAACCTTGTATGAAGGAGATGCAAATGTAAAGATTGCTAAGCTACAAAGTTTGGAAGGGAAATATGAATTGTTGAAAATGGGTGATGATGAAAATATTGTTACTTTCATGCAAAGAGTGAATAAAATTTTGTGTGGAATCAGATGTGCTCGTGGATAGTTAGAAGAGTCAGATATTGTTACTAAAGTGCTTAGATCCTTGCCTACTACATACAAAGTTAAATCTACAACTATTGATGAGCTCCAAAATGTGATAAATGTAACCAAAGATATGTTGGTTGGTAAACTTACTACTTTTGACTTGAGTGAATTCGATGATTCCCTTCCTAAGATAGAATCTGCATTTAAAGCTACTACTTCTGGAAGAGACAAGCAAAGATATGATTTGGGTGAAAGTTCTTCTAGAAAGGTATTCGGATATTCGGAAGAAATGAGATAGATTGAAAAACAAGAAAGAGAACTAAATGAGCTTGAAGCACTTATTGTCAAAAGAGAAGCTAGAGGAGAAGGTAAGTATAAAGGAAATTTTCCTATAAAATGTTTTTCTTGCAATAAGATAGGTCATTTTTCATCAAGGTGTCCTGAAAGAGTTCCTAAGCCAAGACCTTACAAGCCTAAATTTCAAAATAAGTGTTATTATGTTGTTGATGAAGGTGTGACAAATGATGAATCTAAAAAAGGGAATGCAAGTGAAGATGAGTTTGTGTTTATTGTTATCAAAGAAAATAATCATGTGTCTATTGAATCTACTAGTTGTATAAAAGTGGAGAAAGCCCTAGCTGCTCGAGTTGAAGAAAAATATGAATGGGTAATTGGAAGTGGATGTTCACATCACATGATAGGTGATAAAATAAAATTTGCAATCCTGGAAAAGTATGATGGTGGTGTTGTAAGATTTGGTGATAACAATGGCAGTATAATCCGTGCAAGAGGATGTATTCTTTTGATGGTAAGCATAATATTGATGATGTTTTTTATGTTGAAGGTTTGAAGCATAATCTTCTAAGTGTTGGATAGATGGTTGATAAGGTATATAATCTTCAATTCAAAGATGGAAAGTGTAGCATACTGGGAAGTTATAGAAATGTGATTGCTTCTAGTATAAAAACAAAAGGTAACATATTTCATCTGAATGCTAGTAGTAAAAGTTTTCTGATTGCTCAAGTTGATGAAAGTTGGTTGTGAAATAGAAGAATGTGTCATGTAAACTTTGACAATATTATCAAGATAAGTTCCTCACAGGCTATGAGATATCTTCCTAAGTTGGTGAAGCCTACTAATGCCATATGCAAGGAATGTCAATTAGGAAAGAAAACTAGAATTTCATTTCACAGCAAACAACATTGTTCAGATGAATTGTTGGAGCTTGTGCATACTGACTTGTGTGGTCCTTCTAGAATTAGAAGTCTTTAAGGTTACAGGTACTTCATGTTGCTTATTCATGATTACTCTAGGATGATGTGGGTTACTTTCTTAAGGTAAAAATATGAAGCCCTAGAAAAGTTCAAGATCTTTAAGGCTATGGTTGAGATAGAGACAGGTCTGAAGATTAAATATCTGAGATCAGATAGAGGTGGTGAATTTACTTCCAGTGAGTTTAATTCTTTTTGTGAAGAACATGGGATAAAGAGACAATTGTCTGCACTATGGACCCCTCAACAAAATGGAGTTGTGGAAAGGAGGAACGGGGCAGTTCAATATGTTGCTAGAACTATGATATTGGAAGGAAATTTCCCTCATATCTATTAGAGAGAAGTTGTGAGTACTACAATTTATATCCTCAGTCGGGTACAAATCAAAGGTAATATTGGTAAGACTCCTTTTGAGCTATGGTTTGGTCATAAGCCTACTGTTAGATATTTTAAAATATTTGGGAGTAAATGCTATATCAGAAGAGATGAAGATATAGGAAATTTTGATGCTAGAAGTGATGAAGGAATCTTTCTTGGTTATGCTACTAAGAGTAAGGCCTACCGGTGCTACAACAATAGATTGAAGAAAATGGTTGAAAGTGAAAATGTTAAGGTTGATGAAGACATTGCTAGACCCTCCAGAACCTATGGATATGATTTTGATGATTAGAATGATAGTACAAACAAGAGTCAGACATCAAATCACATTCAAATTAGTTCGATAAATGAAGAAGATCAAGAAGAAGGATAGACTAGTGATTGAAGAAAACTCTAAGACTCCAAGGAGTGTGAGATTAAATTATTCAAAAAATCAGATTTATAGGAGATAAGAATAAAGGTGTCCAGACTTTGAGAAAAATTACAAAAGACTATTGTTTAATTTCAAAGGTTGGGCCAAGTAATGTCAATGAAGCATGCAAAGATGAACATTGGATTGAAGCAATGAAAGAAGAATTACAACAAATTGAGAAGAATAATACATGGATTCTTGTTCCTAGACCTAAAGACAAAAATGTAATTGGAACTAAATGGGTTTTTAGAATCAAGTTGAATGAACAAGGTGAAGTTATTAGAAACAAAGCAAGACTGGTATGTAAAGGATACTCTCAAATGGATGTAATTGACTTTAAAGAAAATTTTGCTCCTATTGCTAGAATTGAAGCTGTGAGACTATTTCTTGCTTATGTTGCTTACAAAAACTACAAACTTTATCAGATCGATTTCATGTCAGCATTTCTAAATGGTGAATTAGAAGAAGAGATGCATATTGAGAAACCTGATGGATTTCAATTGATTGATTAGAGAGATATGGTTTTTCGGTTGAAGAAAGAATTATATGGACTCAAGCAAGCCCCTAGAGCTTGGTATGCCAGATTGGATAAGTATTTGTTGAAGCTTGGATTTAACAAAGGTACTGCTGGTACTAATCTTTATTTCAGGATTGATGAAGATAAAGATTTGTTTGTGGAAGACTTTGTTGATGATATCATTTTTGGAGGAGACGATGGTTTGTACATGAAGTTTGATAATTAGATGTAGAATGAGTTTGAGATGTCAATGATTGGAGAGTTGAAATTCTTTCTGGGATTGCAAATTACTTAGTTAGATAAAGGAATATTTATATCTTAGTCCAAATATGTGAGAGAACTAGTAAAAAATCTTGGTATGAAAGATTCAAAGCCAGTCAGTCCACCCATGTTGACCAGATGTAAGTTGACACAAGATAATGATTCTCTGAAGGAAAATCATAGTAGATACATATCAATGATTGGTGGATTGCTTTATTTGACTCAAACTAGACCAAACATCATGAATGTTGTATGCATTGTTGCTAGATTTCAAGCCAATCCAAAGGAATCTCACATGACCATTGTGAAGATAATTTTTAGATACTTGAAGGCAATAATTGATTTTGGCCTATGGTATCCCAAAGATGATGATCTTACTTTAAGTGTCTTTACTGATGTTGATTGGGAAAAAGATGTGAATGACAGAAAAATTACTAGTGGTGGTGCATTTTTCTGGGAAAGAAGTTGATTTCATGGTTAAGTAAAAAGTAGAATGTCATTTCTTTATCTACTACAGAGGCAAAATACATTATTGCTGCTAACAATTGTACTCAAGTACTCTGGATGAAGTAGATGTTGAAAGATATCAGAGTTGTGTATGATGAACCTATTGCCATATTCTATGATAACTCAAGTGCTATAAACATTTCTAAGAATCTGGTGTTTCATTCAAAGACCAAGCATATATCTATCAAGTACCACTTTTTGAGAGACAAAGTGAGTGATAAGGAAGTTAGATTGGAGCATATGCCTACAAAGGAACAAATTGTAGACATCTTTACTAAGCCTTTGCCTAAGGATACTTTTGATTATCTCATAAGTAAGTTAGGGGTGATTACCCCTCCTAATCAAAACTAAGATGCATTGTATTTGCACCAGTCCTTGCATTTATAGTCATATCTTGATCTAGATTGATGTTGTAGTGGTTGCTACTTAGGAGGAGTAGTCAGATGATTCAGATATGTGGTTCAAAACTTGTGTACCTTTTCCATTGATGTACAAGGGGGAGAAGAGTAATGTGAAATAATATGGAAGAGTTAAAAAGAAAGGGGGAGAACAGTGTGAAAGAACTAAGGGAGAGAAGAGCAATATATAAAGGGGAGATTTTTGGTTGATCTGATGGTGTTTTTCACATCATGTGTTGCCATCAATTTCAAAGGGGGAGATTGTTGGATGTTGTGGTTGTATTGGTGCTATGTGGTTTTCATTGATGTCAACACTATTAGCGTTAATGTCTTTAAGACTGTATATGTTGAGGATATTGAGAAAATTGTAATAAAATATGTTATAGGTTGTTTGTGAAGCAGTGAAGATTAGTTTGTTGGAAATCTTAGTATGTTGATGATGAGAAGTTTCATATTAAATGGTTTTTTTTTAAGCCTATCTAGTTTCTACTCCGTAAGTTTCAAAGGTGTGCATGAAGATTTGAGCAATTTATAAGGTTTTGTGTTCTGACAATTATTTTGCTATTGGAAATGGTGTTCATAGAAGAAGATAATGTGTTTCTTGTAATCTGAGTTGTTGTGTATGTTCTTGAAGTGATTTTGGATGTTTCTAGATCATGTTCTATCTATGTTGCACACCCACATTGATCATTGTGCTCGTGATCCGAGATTTTCTCTTGCTTGTTCATATTTTCATGTTCATGGCCGACAAAGTGATTGAAGCGTGTTTTGGATCTTTGAGGAATAATATTTGAAGGTGTTTTGTGTTTGATGAAATTGTTTTAGGTCTCTACTATGTTGTGTTTGACCTTGGTTAATGCACATTAATAATCTTTATTGATTTGAGCCAACAATTTGCATTCATTCTATTATTTTGTTGAAGTCGACATGAAGCAATGTAATTTCTTGTTGTAGATATATATAAGTGTGTGTGTGTGAGTGTGGAAATGCGAAGTGTGCGAGTGCTATGTGTGAATAAGGTTTAGATCATTTGAAGGAAGAGAAACGTGTGTAGAAGAGTGAAAAAGACTGAAGAAGTGTTCATGTGCTTAACTGGAACTGTACTCAGGCATTAGCAAATGCTACTTTCTCAATTCAAATTCTTTAGATGGATTTAATCTGAATGTTTTTCTATAAGACAGTGAGTCTTCCTTTGAGCTGTGAGCTCTAGGAAGTGTGTTTGAATGCATGTGTATTCCTCATTTATTCTTCTTATACTTTTAACAAGGTATAACTTGTGGATTAATCTCCGCCATGGTTTTTCCCCTAACAGGGTTTCCATGCAAAAATCTTGGTGTTATGTGTGTTTCTGATGTTTTGTTGATTCATGATTTCACTATTATTAATCAGATTTGAGAATAAAGGTTAATAAGTTTAATAAGTTTGAAATTCGGTGACAACTGATTCACCCCCCTCTTAGTTGTCTACCCTTGTGTTGCCAACAATTCCTTCTTTGAAAGTCAAAACATTGGTCTTTTTCATGATCTTGAACTTTTCTAAATGATCTCCCATAAAATCAAAATCCCTAAGAGAAGGTCTATAGGTTTTCATTTCAAACTTAGGCATCTTACTCCAAAATCTCTCAAAAAACACCTTGAAACACTTCACCAAAATAGAACCTAGTTGTTATAATTCTACAAACGTGTTTAAAGGAACAATCCAAAATTGTATATGTTCCTTTTTGGTCACAAATGTGGTCTTTTTCATGATAACGAACCTATCTAAAAAATTGGGTCTTTAGGATTTGAAACATTTAGAGGTCTACATGTTTTTCACTACCTTGGTCTTGTCAAACAAAGGTTCACTTTAGGTGAACATTGGGTCAAACATTTCATTCACCCCTATCAACACTCACCCTTCACTTAACTAAACTTTGCAAATTTTTCTAATACACCAACACTTTTTGACTTAAACATCTATCAAACCAACCCCTAAGTTAGCTACTTTGTATGTGGAATGAATCATTTTCCATGAATTTGATTAAGTTAGTTATCATTTTTGAACTAGTTCATCTTGAAGGTCACAAGTCTACCCTAAAGATTTCCAAGTTCATCAACATCCTTTATCCAAACATGAAAACATCAAACTTGAGTCAAAAGTGTTGTCCCCAAACATTTGCAAAGATCGCTCTCCATATCATCCACCTTTTCATCTCCCATTATCATCATTACTCCAAAAATACTTAGAGTGTCCCTTTTACCTATATGTGAGTCAACTAGAGAGTTCAAACATTACAAATCTCAACATAACTCTCCTAGAGGTGACCCCAAATTTATGGTAAAGACAAGATCACAACAAAAGAGAATCATGGAGAAAAAAAAAGTCACATTTACCTGAAGTGATCCAAATCGTGTCAAATTTTATCCAAGAAGTTAGGTTACCCCATCAAAACAACCTCCATCTCCATCAGGGCCATATGAGAAAGAGGACATTACGAAAAATCCATTTGGACTTACTAGGGATGAAATCATGGAACATGAAGCCTTGGAAAAATAATTCCTAATTCTTCACCTTTTATTGCACAATCATTAACACAAAGCTTGACTTGATCTACTATTTTGACAACTCCATCCCTAGAGTTAAATCAAACATCAAAACCTCCTATTGCAGCTAGTCTTTATAAAGACTTTGGCCATACTCTTTCATTTGAAACAAGTACACTTGTGGGTACACTCGATACTAATCCTCCAGCCCAAACAACCACTTGGACACCAAAATTTGGCACTCCTCCCATTCTTGAGGATCCCAAATAGCCATATAAACCACTTACACTTCATTACTCCAAAACTACCTCAACATATCAGGGACACCCATCTTCACCGATACCTATTAATACCACAAGTGTACCCAAAATCACGTAGGGTAGTGTGGAACAAATATCACAACTAGATCTAAAAGGGAAAGGAAATACCCTCATGCAAAATCATCCTTTGATGCAACAGGGAACATATTCATCCAATCCACCCATTGTTACATCAAATATAGTGATTGCCCAAAAAATAGCTATCCCATCCATCATGAACCCACATCAAAACAACCCCTTGATCGCAAACCCAGTGAACCAAGGTATCACAAACCTCGTGAACCTTGACCACCTCTCAAACACAAGGAAATATCTAAAATATTGGTCAAGGGAATCCCTTTAATCAATGGACCCAAGGTCCTAATGTACCTTTAACATTGCAAAATTTAACAATGTCATCCTCAATTTTTTCATTTGTCCCCCAAATTATGTAAAATCAAATGGGACATCAAACTTACGTTCCTTCATCTCAATCCACTATCTTACAAGGAATGTTAAACTAAGGGAACCCCCTAATTTCTTATCAACAACCTGCTACCCATTCAAAACACCACCACTCAAAATCCATCACCGATGTCCCAACAACCAACTGATCCTACATTACAAATGCATACCCTAGCTCTACAACAAGCACAACAAGCTTATCAACAAGCCATCCAATAACAAAAACAACAAGCAGTCCTAGCAGCACAACAATAACAGTAAAAAAAGCAAGTAGCACAACAACAACAACAAAATCAAGCAACCCTAGTAGCACAACAACAACAACAACAAGCAATCTGAGCACAACAAAACCAAGCCCATCAAGTATCCTTAGTAGCACAACAACAACAACAAAAACAACAAGCAGCCCTAGTAGCACAACAACAACAACAACAACAATAACAAGAAGTCCTACTAGCACAACAACAGCAACAACAATAGCAAGAAGCCTTAGTGGAACAACAAGCAACACAACAACAAAAAAAATCTTAGCACAACAAAAAAATCAATCCCATAAAGAATCCTTAGTAGCACAACAACAACAATCAACCTTAGCAAAGCAACATCATCAAGCCTATCAAGCAGTCTTAGCAACACAACGAAAATAGCAGGTCCAACAAGAAGCCCCAGTGGGACAACAATAATAGCAAGCCCAACAAGCAGCCCTTATGGCTCAAAAATAATAGAAAGCCTTACTAGCTCAATAGTATACCCAAAAACTACCACAAACAAGTTCCTACTATAATCCTCAGCAAAATATTATCAATACAAACACGTTAGGAACATATACATCAACACCTCAATCACCTTCATAGAATCTCACACCACCATACACCCCATACAACACCTTATCATATCAAAATCTCATATAAAACTCATCCATCATCCCAAAATATGTTCCTCCATTGAACTCGCAAGATGATCTAGCATCGCAACTTAAGGCATTATCACAAGAAACGTAGGACCTTTGTATGGGCAAGACAAAGAAGCCCCATACATAGAATCTATGTCCATATCCATTTGATCGAAACATCACAATGTTGCCATTTCCTCCCGATTTTGAAATCCCCAAATTCGATAAGTACAAAGGGAGAGGAAGTCTTGTGGACCATGTTAAATAATTCAATGTCATGTACATGGAGGTGGCCTACAATGATTCTTATTTAATGTGCCTCTTATCTTGAAGTTTAACATGTCCTACCATGGATTGGTTTTCTCAACTACCTCCTAGTATCAAAACTTTCCAAGAAATTACTGATAAATTAATTGATCACTTCTCCTTGAATCTTGACATGGACGTAAGTCTAGAAGAATTGTATACTCTCAAACAAAACAAAGGACAATATTTTGCTAATTTCTTGCAACGGTGGAGGCAAAGAGCTAGTAAGAGAAAGTGGCCTCTTCTCAATGAACAAAAAGTGGGGATCAGCATAGAAAATCTAGATCTAGGTTTATCCTTCCACTTGAAAATGTAGTGAATCACCTCTTATGATGAGCTTGTCCCTAGAGCCCTTAACATCAAGAGAGCTCTAATCACATAGGGAAATACTCAAGCTTACAAAGACAACTTCCCATCAACTAGTTCAAATGACAAACCTTGTCTTTGGGCTAAGAACAAGAATGTAAAAAATGATGGTGTGGTAGATGTTAAGGTAGACCTAAGTGCTCCTAGGCCAATAAACAATCAAGTTGCTAACATTCAATAAACTATGCAGAAAATAACACCTCCTTAGAATAATTAGATCAACAAAATTGAGATGCAACAAAGGCAAACCCTAACAATAACAACTATCCTAAATGCAAGTACACATAGTTTTCAGAACCCTTCAAAATCATCATGAAGAATTTGGTAGATTCAAACTTGATAAAACTTCCCAACTTTGAAAACTACCAAGAACCCCAAGAGAAACCATCCTAGTAGAACAAGAACGATCTTTATGACTTTCACAAAATCAAAGGACATAAAATGGCAAACTACATGAGGCTCAAAAATATTATCCAAGACCTCATAAATAATGACACCATATCTGTTTAGGTACCAGTCGAGAATCAAGATCTTAAGATATACAAGAACCCCATGCTGGATCATAACAAAGGGAACAATAATGGGAAAGCTAAGGATTACACAAAAGTGCAACATACCTATTCCAACATGGTTGCTTCCTGTGATAGTTTAATTACTATGATCACCATCAAAGGACCTAAAGCAGAGTGTAGAGTCACCACATGATGTATAAAAATCATCATCCAAGGAGTCCCTTCTCAATCTAGGACACGTCATACTTTGCCAACATCAAATCCCACCTAGTACAATCTCCTAGATAAGCTTAAGAAGACCCCCACAAAGATATCCATCATATAACTATGAGGTTGTCACCCACACATGTAGGAAAATCTTTGATAAAGCTTTGTCAGAGTCATTTGTCCTTGAGGATATTGATATAGATCAGTTCCAAGCTTTGGTGGGATGTATCACTAATCATCTTCTCACCTTCTCATAACAATACCTACCATCACAACCATCTCATAACTGTGCTTTACACCTTGAGGTTTTCATTCATAAGAACAAGGTCAAAAGAGTCTTACTAGATTGAGGTGTTGATCTAAATATTTGTACCCTTCAGTTGATCAAGAACCTAGGCTATTCAGAGGATACCATTGAGAAAGAAAAGAGTACCACCATCAAGGCATATGATGACCAAGAGCAGGTATCACAAGGCACCATTGCATTACCCATCCAAGTGGGACCCATCATTACAGAAACTACATGTCAAGTGTTAGACCTTAATCTTCCATATAATATTATGCTTGGTCAACCATGGATCCATGCCCTGAAAGATGTAGGCTCGACCTATCATCAATGTGTAAAGTTTCCTTTTGAAGGCAAATAAATTACTATCCATGGAGATCCTGAGCCTTTTTACTACTGCAAGAATCTTGAGGCCAAGGTTTATAGGATCCCCCAAATACGCAAGAATGAAAAATGGCCTACACTCTCCTCCTCAATTTTTGACCGATCATCCTTTGCATCGACCTCAAAAAAAAATTCACCCATTTTGTAGAACATTTCTGATTTCAAAGTAGTGATCCAAGATGATGGTTGTGGAAACTATAAGCTAATGAAGAATACCTTTATCTTAGGAGAGCTACCTCTTTCTCCTCAATCCCATGGGAAGTCCACATCTAGCAATAAATAGCCTAAAACCATCAAGATGACAGCTACTACCTTCACCAAGTGTGGCGATTTGAACTAAGAAGATATCAATGAGGAAAAAATCTCTAAAATACTCTATTAGGATGAATGACCTATCCCCGCTCTTCCCATGGAAGATGATAACAAAGGCTTGAAACTACTGAATGAAATGGGTTATAACAAGAATGAGAAACTAGGAAAAAATGATAATGGTTTGCTAGAACCTATCATTCCTGAGAAACAACTAAAGAATCTTGGCCTAGTTTGTACTACTAGTAAGGTCACCCTTATTAGCAAAGGTACTTCCTCTGAATGAGTTGATGCTTCCTCTTTCTTACCTACATCAATGTGATATGACCTTAGAGGACTTCCCCCTTGACGTTGCTGACCTATTTGAGAATAACTCCCTTTTCATGATATCCATTACATCCTTTGCTCCAAGAAATCAACCAATTGAAAGATGCCTAGTATACCCACAACTCATTGACCTGGACCAACAAGGACCACCGATTCTAGATTTATTCGAAAATGATGAAGTGATCTCAGAATTCATGGGAATTCATGACAATTTACTATGAGCATATCACAAAGCAGGTTTTGATATTGAGCTAGACACAAGGCATACTATGGAGAGACGATTGAATCCTTCAATCACAAAAATGATGAAATATAACTAACATGCAGATCTTTGAGTGAAAACCACACTATGGCACTTTTTGATCCTTAAATAGTAAAAAGAAAGGACATATTTGAGGGTGAAAACTTCTCTGAGGAACCCAGGGATGAGGAATTCAATCTCCCCCTTAGTGAAATGCATCTAGAGAAATCAACAGTGCTAGCAGAAAGGGCATACCAATCAATGTGGGAATAAAAGATGCATCCAAGATCAGTTTTTGTGTTGAATCCTTGTTGGATGAAGACTAGGAAAACCTAGCAGCATTCCTAAAAGAGAAAAGAGCCAACTTTGCATGGTCATAGACTGATATGTAGGGGCTTGATCTAGAAGTAGTTGTGCATCACTTAGTCATTTATCCTAAAACCAAACTAGTGAAGTAGAAATTAAGGAAGATGCACCCTCAAATAACACTCTTGATGAAACTTGAGTTACAAAAGCTTCTTGACGTCAGATTCATCTGATCGATAGATTATCTTGAGTGGGTTTCAAAACTGGTACCATTCTCAAAACCCACTAGGGGCATCATAATATGCACAAATTTTAGAGACTTAAAAGAGGCATGTCTCAAGGATGATTTCCCTCTTCCTAAAATTGACCTCATCATGGAATTAACAACTAGGAACGAAATGCTATTGCTCATGGAAATTTTTTAGGCTACAATCAAATCATGATCGCCAAGGAGGATCAACACAAAATTGCATTCACTTGTCCATGGGGAACCTATTGTTGGAACATGATGCCATTTGGGTTGAATAATATAGGAGAAACCTATCAAAGAGAAATGACCTTTATCTTTCACGACATGATCCACAAAAGATTTGAAGATTAATGTGGATGATATTTTGGAAATATTAAATAAAATGAGTGAGAAAATACAAATGTTGTAACCCATCTTTGAGAAACTTGAAGAGTACAAAGTAAGGATAAATCCAAAAAAGTGTCTTTGGGGTTAACATCAGGGAAATTTCTTGGCTATATAATTTCACAAAGAGGGATAGAAATCGATCCAACAAAGGTAAAATCCATCCTTGACATGGAACCACCGCAAACACTGAAATAGATGAGAGGATTACAAGGAAGATTATAGTCCATTAGAATGTTTGTAGCACAATTATCTGACAAAATTGACCCTTTCTCACATCTTCTCCATAAAGGAATAACTTACAAGTGGGATGAGAAGTGTGATAAAGCTTTCCAACAGATCAAAGACTGTCTATTGACACTTCCAATACTCATGCCGTCAATATCGAACAAACCATTGATTCTATATATCTCAACAACATCAACAACATAGGAGCACTTCTAGCACAACATGATGAAAATGGAAGGGAAAGAGCTATCTATTACATTAGTAGGACCTTGGTGGGCTATGAAATGAACTATTCACCCATTGAGAAAGCATGCTTAGCAGTAGTTTTTTCTTCAGAAAAATTTCAGACACTACTTGTTATCACATCAAATCAAACTCATTGCAAAGATCGGCCCATTGAAATACTTGTTATCCAAATAAACTCTCACTGGGTGAATGAATAAATGGGCGATGATCTTAACTGAATTTGACATAGAGTATGTAGAGTGAGAAGAAATCAAAGGACAAGTGATATTATACCAACTAGTAGATGCACCCATCTATGCAGAGAACCCCTTGATATTTAAATTCCCTGATGAATTAGTGCTCCTTATCAATCTCACAACTCAATGGAAAATGTACTTTGATGGATCATTCACCCCACACGGATTAGGAACAGGTATTATTTTCATC
Organism: Sequoiadendron giganteum; assembly: GCA_007115665.2. Taxonomy (NCBI): domain Eukaryota; kingdom Viridiplantae; phylum Streptophyta; class Pinopsida; order Cupressales; family Cupressaceae; genus Sequoiadendron; species Sequoiadendron giganteum. Next base: position 348,287,513 of record CM021109.1, on the reverse strand, counting down.
AACCTTCAAGGTTATTGCATGCACTAATAACATTGTTGAGTACGAAGCCCTAATCATAGGTCCAAGGATAGTAGTTCAGTGGTAGATACAAGAAATGAAAGACTATGGAGACTCACAGCTAGTTATCAACCAAGTCGATGATGACTACCAAACTAAGGACGATAAGATTACTCCCTACAAGAAGATGGTAAAAAGTCTCAGAGATCTTTTCATAGATATAACTTTTGAGTAGATTCCTCACATGAACAATAGAGAAAAAAATGTTATGGCAACAATCAGATCAGTATTAGACATTCTGGAAAACATCCTCCAATGCGAATTCTTGATGTATACACCTAAAAATGGTTTGGATAATCTAATTAATTAAATACAGTTTATTTGATTAATTAACCTTTAATTCTTCTACTATTAAATAAACAGAAATATTTATTTATATAGTTCACTTTTAATTCTAGATATCTTTATTATTTTATTTCTTATTAATTAAATAAACAAATTTAATACTTTGTTTCTATTTAATTATCATTATTAGTTTATTCTATCAATTATCATATTTATTCCATATTTATTTAATAAATATAGTCTTCTAAAGTTTGTTTTACTAAATTAAATACCCTCTTTCCTAAATTGAATAAATCCAAATATTCAATTTAATCTAAATATTCAATTCTATAGCTAATCATATCTACCTACCAAATTAGATATGATATGTCTAATTAATTCATCTCAACCTTTCACGGGCAAATTTCGAGACAAATTTGAGACAAATTTGCAGGCAACTCCTCCATCTTCTCATGGATTCTTCCTATCCTCTGGCTGAATGTTTTTGTAGGGAGGAACAATCTCCATAATCAGCTCCAATTCCTTCATCCTTCACCATTGAACCCTCAAGATTGAATCTAGATCTCTGATTTTATGCCCCATCACAAATCTGTTGTTGGGAATCTATAAATACAACCCTTCTCTATAGGAAAAGGATCCCAACATTATGCAAAATTACTTTGTAGGAATGGAGATTGAATGATTCAGCAATTTAGCAATTATCAATAGAAATATAAATTAATCATAGCATCTTAATATAGAATCATAGTTTTATTTTAGCTTCATGTCAATTTAGTTTATTATAGCCTCAATACCATTTAACCATCATCATATAGGATTAGATTCTGGTATTTTAAGCAGTATCTCATTCTCTAGATCGAAGATCGATATTTTAACAGTCACAATGCTTAAAAAATCTGAGAGCCCTGTGATTTAATAAATCTTTGGAGATAGAGAGCAATATGACGCTTTCAAGATTTTTAGTGTTTTAATTAGATTAATATCTTATTAATTCTCTTGATATAATGTCTTATTAAGAAGTGTTTAGTTGTTTACTTATTTACTTATTCCACACTTACATTTTGGTGCCCACCGTGGGGCACAAACCCCATTTTTAACATTTATGTCTGAAAATTATTCTCCCAGGATTCTAATGTGCTTGTTTTAGTGCGATCGAGAGATCTTATGGCGCATACGAAAAATAATCTAGCGCATTCACCAACTATTTTGGTGCATCAGCAAACTATTCTAGTGCATTCAACAACTGTTCTGGCGCATCAAATTTTCTATGTCACCAGCCAGGGGTTTTTCTTTCAGTGCATAGGCCTACTATTTTAGTGCATACATCAATTTCTATAGCACATAGGACTTCCAATTTAGTGCATTTAAATTCTATTTTGCTGCATCTAACCACTGTTGTGGCGCATCTGATTACTTTTGCAAAAATTTAAAAATCCGAAATCGAATCACTATTTTTTGTGTTCCAGGTACGAAATACGCTTGTCAAAGACAGTTGCTGGAAAATATACGTCGGTGAAAGAAAAAAATCATAGAAATTACTAATGATGTTTGCAGGGGTTTAAGTTCATTTATTTTATTTTCCTTTGGTTAAAATAGTGCATCTAGATTAATTAAGAAAATAGTTTGAACCCCATGTTTTTTGTGTCTCGAAAGCAATAAGCCTATGATCTCCGCTTAACTGGCTGATCAGAATACTAGACTTGCTATTTATGTTGTACTAAATCCTTTAGAAGGCCTGACGTAGTGGGAAAAAGTACTCACCCTACGGGAACGACCTAAGTGGGAACAACCAAAGCTAGGTTTTCCAACCCACTATAATCAAAAGTGAATTTGGGGAAACCCACAATTCAATGGAAGTGTGCAAGATAACCATTCCCAAAATATTTTTTCTAAAGATTGGGAGGTCACCTGAGGGAGTTTATCAATTGCCACTCCAAACTGATACCCTATCTATGAACTTTAGTATAGAATCCAACTGTGTCAGTTTTTGAACACTTCTTATATCATGGTGCAAAGGGGGGGAAGAATCTGTCCCCAAGACACTCACCATATAACTATCAGAGACCCTAGCCAAAAGTGGAGGATTGGACTTTGGTTAAGACTCGCGAAAGGAAAAAATATGAGTACCCTCTAGGGGGTGACAAGGCTGTGTGAGCTGACATAGTTGCAAGATGTGGGCTGTGATATTATAAGTGACCTACTTGAGATATAAAAGTGCTTGAACTATTTGTTTTTGTGTCGAAACTTGTGGAAATGAAATATTTAGACCATATTCTAGAACACTCACTACATATTTAATGAATAGAATCTGAAACAAACTGTTTACAATGTGGTTGTATTGTGTGAGGCTATTTTCGAAGGTATCATCCCAATAGACTATCAAAATATGAGATTTAACAAACACACCACTTATCCACTCTCTTCACTGGTTAGAAAATTTCACCCTGGACTTAATCATCTTACTGAGAAAAACTAGAACAAACATAAAAAACTATGAACATCCTGATAAATTTCAGTTTAGCATATACCATTTTGTTTTAGCGCATACACCATATCTTTTTAGTGCGTGCACAATCTATTTTAGCGCTTTCACCACCTATTATAGTGCATCCACAATCTGTGTTAGCATGTGCAAACACTATTTCAATGCATCAATCATATCTTACAACGCATCTGCATAGTCTGACATCATTATTTACCAGTATCTTAGCATATCCACAGTTTGTCTTAGCGCATACACCCTATTTGATAGTGCATACACCATATCTTCTAGCATGTACATAGTTTATTTTAGTGCATTGACTATCTATTATAGCACATCCATAAAATAAGAAAACAAAGAGCTATTTGAAACTGGTATCAGATTGATAACATCAAAAACTAGGATTTTTGTCAGAGCAAAAACATTTCCTTAGTCCAAAAAAGTCTTAAACTTGGAAAGATAAGACTTAGAAGTCAAAATTTATCAAATTGAACCAAGATCTAAACTACCACACAAATTCTAGATCATTACGTCAAGTTTATTTATCAGTATTTTTCCATCCCACAATCAAGAAACAAAACAAAATAATCATATTTTTAGCTTAGTCTCATCAATAGAATTTATCATTCTATTCGACTTAAGTGAATACCTTGACACTCATCCAAATAAAAAGATCAAATTTTAGTGAGAAGAACAAACACTTGTATGCCAATTTTGACGAGGTTACAAAGAGAGAAACTTATAGAAAAGGAAATTGAAACACAAAACACCATGGATGAAGAAAATCCTTGGAGGAGACTCCACCAAAATGACACCAATGAAATAACCCAAGAGGACATCCAAACAACACAACAAGATCCAAATTTCCATAAATTTATGGAGAAAGTCTTAGAACAAGATAAGGAAAAATACCTTTTGATGCTAGCCAAACTAGGTGCAAAAATTCAAAAATAATTTGATATCAATCGATTAAAAGAGACACCTAGAGCAACCAAAACCAAGACACAAAATACACAAAACACAGATCAAGTGGTTGCCCTAACACGTCAAATGCAAAAATGTCAACAAAATCTTCAAGATATGCAAAAGGGAAACACTAAAAGGTACTCACTACAGGACATTTGTCCTTATCCTTTTGATCCAAGTGTAGACATGATATCATTTCCTAGACATTGCAAATTATTGAAATACGACAAATATAACAGTAAAACATATCCAATTGACCATGTGAGGGAATTCAGAACCATGAGTTTAGAATTTGCACAAGAGGAAACCTATCTAATGAGGTTATTTCCAAGTAGCTTAGGAGGTCAATGTATGGAATGGTTCTCTAAATTACAATCAGGGATTCAAAATTTTGAAGAACTAGTCAACAGGTTTATCTCATAATTTTCCTATAATATTCAACATGAGGTAATAATAAAAGACCTTTACAACATGAAACAAAAGAAAGGGGAAGAATTCCTCTCATTTCTACAACGATGGCAAATGTTTTTTGCTAGATATCCACATTCTATACTTGAAGAAGAAAAGATGGAATTATTCATTGACAACCTAACTGAAGACATGAGCTATAGGCTTGAACTACAATGTCCACCCACATTTGAGAAATTAATTGAAAATGGGTTCAAGATCGAATAAGCTCTGCTAAAAAGAGGGGTGATAAAACATTTCAATGAAGGGTCAAACAATACAAATTCATCAAATCACTATGGCAACAACGATAAATGGAAGTTTTGGAAAAATAATAGAAATACTAGAAACAATGATGCAACAAATGACAGATAAAATGTGAAACTAGTATTTAATTTGATGGCCTCTACAATAAAGACCAATCAAAATAATGACCAAAACATAAACCAAATTGTCAATCAAAACAACAATTCAAATAATGGAGAATCTAAATCGCAATCATATGAAAGATCATCAAACAAATGAAGATTCACACCATTGGGACATACACTAGAATTAGAAATGAGATAGCTTATTGCAGATGGACTTATCACCTTACCTAAAGCAAGAAATTGGGAACCAAAAGTAAAGCCATCTTGGTGGAATGATGCAGACTATTGTAACTTTCACAAAAATAAAGGACACAAGACAAATGATAGTATGCAGTTAAAAATTCTAGTCCAAGATTTGATTGATAGTAAAAAGGTATTCATAGAAGGGCATCACCAACAATGATCATACTTCATTTAAGGATCCTTTACCAAATTATGAAAAGGGAAAATCTTCTTCTACAAACGGTAAAGGTAAAAATGTAAACTACGTTTATGATGGCACAATATTTTTTATTTTTGCTGTTGAGAATGATGCTATCACTGACAATCAAGTTCCTAACATTGGAACCAATGAAATTATACCATTAGATCTGATCCCAAACATTGATGCATCCAACAATCAGATCAATGTCATAAAAATGAGGGAAAACCAAGACTAGCAACCAGTAAATGTAACAATAAGGGGGAAATCCAAGGTAATATTGAAAGGATTTGCATCTAAAACCACTAATCCCCCTTCAATTCAATACAACATTTTCGATCAACTACATAAAATACCAACACAAATATTAATATTAGAACTCCTTAAAATCTCACCATCCCATAAGGAGGTTTTGGAACAGGCTCTTGTGGTCACCATAGTACCCAAAAATCTTTATGTTTTCCAATTTCAAGCTATGGTGGGACATTTAACCACACCTCATTGTCTATCATTCTCTAAACATGATGATGTATCACTTAATCATCCACACAATGCAACAACACTACATATCGAAGTTTTAATCCATAAAAACCGTGTTAAACGTGTCCGAATAGACTGTGGAGCTGGTTTAAACATTTTCACTTTAAAATTTATTTGTGCACTATGTTATTCTAATGATGCTATTGATAACATAAGGAAAATAACAATAAAATCCTATGATGAAGAAGAGAGACCCTCTAAGGGATTGATTGTGTTTCCTATTCAAGTAGGACCAATTGTGAAGAATATAGTTTTCCAAGTGCTATAGAAAGAGCTAACTAATAATATACTCTTGGGATGACCATGGATTCATGAAATGCAAGAGGTGCCTTCAAATTATCATCAATGTTTAAAATTTCTAGTCAATGGACAAGAAGTGACTATATCAGCAGACTACAACAATCCCAATTATTGCAACATGCTTAAAACAACTCAAGACACTTTTGTGCCCCATAATAGAGAAGCAAGCACTTCTACGTCATCAAACAGTTAAAAAAAACTAAACGTTATATCTAAATGGGTTGAGAAAAAGGGCCAATCAAAAGATACAAGTGTTGTTGATTCCAATTTATCAGATAATGAGGGTCACTTAAATAATCTATCACAACAATTTCAAGAAAAGGTCCAGTTAATTGACAAAGGCATGGGAGAATATTCCATTGGACAATCACTATGTCTTTCACAATTTCTGCCATCTCAAAAATCATATGGGCAGCCACCAACAACAAAACACCAATCATCACAACCTACCACAATTCTGGATGAAAGATTTGTAAAAGTAGGTACTCTAGAAGACAAATCAGAAGACAAGGTCATCCTCAACTAGCTATACAAAGATGAAGAAGCACCAACATCAACAAATGTCAGCATAAAGATGGATCAGTATGGAAAGGGAAAAGCTATCTTAGAGAAAATTGGGTATGAAGGACAAGGTCCTATTGGAAAAAAAGGGAAGGTATCACATAACCCATTCAACCTCTCACACTTCAGCCAAAGGACAAAGCAAGATTGGGTTATACAAAGGAAACAAAACAGGAAATGACTCATAAAGTTGTTGAAAGAATCCTTCAAATGAGAGATAGTTCTGAAGTAGATTCTAATGAGTATGAGTGGGACCTTTTTTCTAATGTATGATACACAAAAATAGAAATTGACATCATAAAATACTATGCACCCACACGTGAGGAGGGACAAATCTTGGGGACTAGACCACTTTTATTTGAATCACAAAATATTGATGACTCAAGTGAGGATGAACAAATATCGAGTGGGCTAGATGACTTGGAGGAAATTAATATCATAGACCTCAACATCACTATTAAAAACCCTAACAACATAACTATTGGAACCCTCACTATCATTGACCTTAGTAAATCTAATGACTTTGTACCCTTAGTCCATCTTGAACTGATAACTAGGAACCAAGTGAATCTATCAATGTACCCATCTTTGCGAATGATTTTTCTATTATTAATTTTCTTTGTTGTGATGACCCTAACACGAGTTCTAATCTTAAAAATCATAATGACACGTTATGTCAGGAGGGTGTCAAATCATCCAGTTGCAAAATTGAAAATAGGAATAATGGATCTAATGGTGAAAACCATTTAATGGTAGCATTAGATCTCTAAAAACTAAAAATAAAGAACACATCTGACAATGAAAACCTCTCTAAGGCATTGAAAGATGGGAGATTTGAAACCCTTCCAGAGCATTATCATGAAAGATCATCAGTACCGGTGGAGCCTACATAGTCTATAAATACTGGCACAATAGAAAAATCAAAGACTTTACATCTTTCAACATCTATGTGTGAACAAGAAAAGCCAAAATTTATCAAGTTCTTTAAGGACAAAAGCATTAAATTTGCTTGGTCATACTCTGATATGAAAGGTTTAGATCCAGAACTCCTAATGCATCATTTATCTCTACCATCTGGGATAAAACCTGTGAAACAAAAACTAAGGAAAATGCATCCACATATCACCTTGATGATAAAGGTTGAGCTAAAAAAGTTGTTATATGTAGGATTCATCAGGTCTATCGATTATGTTGAGTGGATATCTAATATTGTACCTATATCTAAATGAGACAAAAATATTATGTATTGATTTCAGGGATCTCAATAAGGCATGTCCAAAGGATGATTTTACTTTACCAAGCATTGATATTATTGTGGACTTAATAGCAGGACATGCCATGTTATCAATAATGGATGGTTTCTTGGGTTACAATCAAATCAAGATAGCACCAGATGATCAAGAGAAAACAACATTCACTTGTCCATGGGGAACCTTTTGCTGGAACATCATTCCCTTTGGGTTGAAAAATGCAAGGGCCACATATCAACGAGCAATGACCACCATCTTCCATGACATGATGCATACCTTTATGGAGGATTATGTGGATGATATCTTAGCAAAGTTGTATACCAGAGAAGGGAATCTAGAGATCCTGAACAAAATATTTACAAGGTTGGAGAAGTTCAAGGTCCGATTAAATCCTAAGAAATGTGTCTTTGGTGTTACATCAGCAAAACTCCTAGGATACATAGTATTAGAGAAGGGTATTGAAGTGGATCTTTCCAAGGTCAAGGCTATAATGGAAATTCTGCCAGCAAAGAATATCAGCTAACTAAGGTCTCTACAAGGCAGGCTACAATCAATCAAGAGATTTATCTACCAATTAGCAGACAAAAATCATCCATTCAATCACTTGCTACATAATAATGTCTTGTTCAAATGGGATCAAGGGTGTGGAACAACTTTCAATCAAATAAAACAATATCTGATGTCACCACCATACTCATGCCACCTACAAAAGAGAGACCATTGTTACTATACATTGCAAGAACATACATTTCTTTAGGAGCACTATTAGCATAGGAAGTTATTGAGGGAAAGGAATAAGTTTTTTACTAGATTAGCAGGACTCTAAATGGTTATGAGATAAATTACACCTTCATCGAGAAATCTTGTTTGGCAATGCTATTTTCTACCCAATAGTTGCAGAATTACATGTTGACTCACACAGTTAGGCTCATAGAGAATATCGATCCATTAAAATATCCACTCAGCAAGGTTGCTTTAATAGGGAGACTAGCGAAGTTGGTCGTGATGTTAATTGAGTTCGATATCTAGTATGTGGATATGAGAGCCATCAAAGGTTAAGTGATTGCTAATCAGTTAGCCAAAGATCCATTAATTGATGATCATCCCATGACAATTGTGTTTCCTGATGCAAACATTCTTACTATGACAACACGACAATGGAGGCTATATTTTGATGGGTCATACACACAATGGGGTCTGGTGCGGGAATTTTGTTTGTTACACCTCAAGGACACACCATCCCAAGATCCTATAGACTCATGTTTCCATGTACAAATAATGTAGCTGAGTATGAGGCACTAATCATCAGCATCAAGGTAGCAATTGAATAGAAAATCATAGAGCTACAAGTATATGGAAATTCACAACTAGTCATTTATCAAGTAAATGATGAATATCAGACAAAAGATTAGAAGTTTATGCCATATAAGAAGCTGATTGATGATCTCAAAAAGTACTTTGTGGATATCAAGTTTGAAAAAATTCCAAGGGTAGAAGACAAAGTTGCAGATGCTATGGCAACAGTTGCTTCTCTCTTGCAGTTACCAAAAAAATGTGGTCGTTATGAGTTTATGGTAGAATAAATGTCTAATCCAACCTATGATAATATTGAATCACAAACCATATACCTTTTAGATGACGTTGAATCCTCAATCTATGGAAATACCTATGCTTACCTAAAATACAATATCCTTCCTCCTGATCTTTCTAGAAACCAAAGACGCAACTTCATCTGCCAAACCGCACGACATACTTTACTGTCGAGGTCTAGATAGTACTCTTCTCTGATGTCTATAACATAACGAATGTAAGACAACCTTGTGTGAGGTCCATGAAGTTATTTGTGGAACTCATTCAAGCAAACTAACTCTAGCCAAGAAACTCCTATGTTTGGGGTATTACTGGTCAAACAAGGTAAATGAGTCTTATCAGTTTGTTAAAAAGTGCCAGAAGTGCTAGATACATGGTAACCTAATCCACACACTAGCACAAGAATTGCAACCATTTACTTCAACATGGCCCTTTTGTCAGTGGGGACTGGACTTGGTAGGAAAGATTAATCTTTCTTCATCCAATGGACACAAGTTCATAATAACAACAACAAAGTACTTTACAAAGTGGATAGAGGTGGTTCCTTTAACAACAATCACTAGGAAGAAGATTTCTTCATTCACACTAAATTACCTCATCTGTTAGTACGGTCATACCTTAGTCCATTGTCATGGATAATGGTAGACCTTTCAAAAATTAGGATTTCCAAGAATTGTGTGAAAGGTTTCACATCCAACATTATTTTTTAGCACCGTACTATCCTCAGGGAAATGGCCAAGCAAAGGCCTCTAACAAAGTAATTCTGAAAATTCTAAAGAAAACGGTCAATGATGTTGGACGTGATTGGCACAGTCAACTAAACTCGGCTTTGTGGGCATATTGAACTAGCATCAGAACACCTATAGGAGCTACACCATATACCTTGGTATATGGATCAGAGGGCATCCTACCCATTGAGGTTGAAATTCCATCACTTTGTGTGTCACTAAAGGGTATAATTTTAGATGAGGATTATAGAGTGTCTAGACTTCAAGAACTAGAATTATTGGATGAACGTCATCAACAAGTTGTCAATCATTTAAAGGCATACCAATAGAGAATGTCCAGAAGCTACAATCATAGGGTAAAGCCTAGAGTCTTTTAGGTTGGTGATTTGGTCCTAAAGGAAAACCTTAGAAATCAACAGGACAGAGAAAAGAAAAGGAAATTTGAACCTAACTGGCTAGGTCCTTTTGTTGTCATATCAGTCTATGGATGAGGATCCTATCAACTGTCAACACCTAAAGGGGATCTATTTGACGAACCTATCAACAATATCCATCTCAGAAAGTTCTAACCCTGAATCACCTAGTGCGTGGTTCAAGTCTTGGAAATAGTCACCTTGATGAAAACCTGGCAAACAGGTGTCTTGGTGATAGAAAAATGTAAAATAAAAATCAGAAAAATAAAAAAATATACAAAAAAAAATATACAAAATGGAAAAGTACAAAAAAATCATAAAATCTAAAAAATTGCAATAAAAACATGTGGTGAAAACTTGGAAACAGGCACTACTTGTGATTTAAAATAGAAATTCCATCTATTAGAAACATGTCATGGTCATTCACTTCCACCTTCATTTTTGTTTAATATCGTATCATTGCAAACATGGTCATGTCTCACCTGGCTTGGGGGCAAAATCTTGAACTCACTGGGGGAAATAAAAATGAGCTTGAACAAATAGGCAAACAACAGTATGTAAAATGTGACAAACACAATGATCACAATGAAATACAATATTGAACATTTATTGAACATCAGAACATTTCAAGAAATCAACCATCCATGTCAAACAGTTAAAACTAGAATCAAATCGAGACAAACTTTAGGGGGATGATATTTCTTTAAAATTATGATTTTATCACTATATGTTGGAATGCTCAACATGTTGTACTTTGATTATTGTAATCATTTCTTTGGAGTAACTCAATGATGTATTGAGCTAGAGAAGCTAGGAAGGAGAATGGTATTTTATTTGTCTATTATCTGTGAATTGATCATTTATTGTGTGAATTATCATGAGACGTGCTCTACAAATTATCACTGATGACATTCTGAATTTACATAGTATAATGTTTCAATTCTTGTGTGTTTACACAAGAAATGCTCAGGTCATCTTAGTTTAATTATACCTAGATTCTTGTGTTCATTTGGAATATCAAAAATCATGAAAGTAGTACTCAGGTCATCATGGTCTAACTCATACCATCGATGCTTGTACTCACTTTCAATAGTTTAAAGGCTCAATGATGATAAAAATCACAATAAAGACTATTAAGGTGAATTTTTTTGCATATGTACTTTTGCATGATTACATTAGGTTGCATCCAAGATAATTTTTCATTTCAGATTATTTTGTTCCAAAGATAGATAACCAATTCATAAAAAATGTTAACTTTCCTTATTAACAGATTGAGTATACTTGACATTAACAAAAAAATCATCATTATCATATAGTTGCATAATTATTGTATCATAAAGCATACAATAAAAGAACCATTATTATTATCATCATTCATTCATCCATTTATCATATCAGATATCTTCATTATTCATCTATCATTAAAATATCACATTCATAATCATGCATATGGATACATTATCACATAATTCAGATATACATATCATCATAAATTTATCAATCCAAGTAAATAACTACATACATCATTCATCCATAGATCATCATTATTCACATAATCACTATTGTTAAACATCATAGATAAAGCATCATAAATCAAAGACTTACACATCATCATTAATGCATCCATAACATATCATGTTGATCATCACATAACATATAGAAAAGAGAAATTTAAATGCATCCATCATAAAACCATATAGAGAATATATAGATCGATCAATCCACCACATATCATATAGATCTCAAAATCATTAATGTCAAGTATACAATGATGTCTGAAACATAAAGGAGATACAAAATAAAAAATGGTTGTGAATCAAAAAACTAGAGTATACATCATGTCTCAAATATCATGAAAATCACATCAAAGAGCTATGTGGTGCTGTCTCCAGATGGTGCAGGCATCTTTGGACCAATCCCTCTACCACCAGACATACCAGGATCTCTCGGATCTCTCTTTGGAAGCTAAGTCACACCTACGCTAACAAACCCGAAATGTGTCCTACCTGATTGAGACTGCGTGTAACTGAATCTCTGCTCAGAGGGGACATCATCATGGTATCAACCTCTATAAAACTCTACCTTTCTACCCACATGGAGAACCTGTCACATGTAATCACCCACGGTGGTACCATCTGCTAATATTTGGAGTCTCTCGATGGTATTTTGCGCCTGCTCTACAACTTGTCTGGCTACATCTCACTTTGTTGTCAAAGTGGCAATCTGTGCCTATGCAACTGCCAACTATCCTTGTACCTACGAGAGAGCCTATGCATGACCCTGTCCCTATTTCAACATTTGTGTCTATGTTTGTGCGAACAAACCCTGAGCCTGCACCAACTACCCATGTATAGTCTAGACCTACACCTATAAACTCACAATCTATGTTTGTTGATGATGAGATGGTACCCCTATATGCACACCTACTCAGAAGGTGCTACCAATGATTGCCTCTTATGAGGCACCATAAACTCTCACACATCTACACCTCCACCCAACTCATCACTTATATCATCATCTCCAACATCATCATCTCCCTCACTATCATCATCACTACCACCTCCTCCATCATCACCACCACCGCCATCATCACCACCGTCAGCATCCCCCTTGCCGTCCTCACTATCCTCCTTCTCCAAAGGTAAGGATACTGGCTCATCTGGAACAGAAATCTATGGAAAGGGGTGTAGAGCCAAATACTTTGCATAGTCTGTTGTAACAAGAACCTCATTAATATCCAGAAGAATGTCCCAAACTAAAGGCTGTAGAGCTTGATACTCCTAAACTGCAACATCATATGGGAGACAGGGTCCCCAATCTACAGAATCTATCTAACGATGACTGTAATGTGCAACACCCTGGGGCATGTCTTGTATGATACCATACTACTTGAGCACCATCCTAAATAGAAATATCTCTAATACCCAATGAGTAGAAATGATTGAGAGAGATGAGGCATTTGAATATCATCATCATCTCAGTGCTCACACTCTACATAAGGATGCCATGTGACAACCTCAACACATCCAATACTCTCCTCCAATGCTCTCTACCTTACCTAGTCTAGGCTGAGTAAGGTGACCTACGTAAATATGTATAGAAGGCCTCATGGTTGGCCACTATCTCACCATCACTAGATGTGTAACAACTATATGTTCCCAAGCCCACACCTATAATAAAGTAACCCCTGCCGACAAACTGCGACCTCGAAGGTAGACAACTGAATGTAAATCATGATAAATATGGGAAAGCATACAAAATCCCTAGACATATCTAGTACCATACACCATCATACTCTCTAATGTGCAGCCCCAACCAACGAAAAGTTCCTTTGACCTGCGATCAGGACAAAGGAACCCTCTAATGAAACCAGCAAGTACTAAAGGTAGAGTAGCATAGGGATCCACCATCTCATGCCATAGAATCTCATACCCACAAATATGATCATCCTAAAAAACTCTATGGAGAGCATCAGTCCCACCCTACTTTGTAGAATCATATAGCACAAAGGTCACCAACAATAGGAATCCTCAAAATCCACCATACATCCTTAGGAGTGATGATCATCTCACCAGTAGGAAGGTGGAAGGTATTATGCTCGCTATGCCACCTCTCTGTTAAAGTTGTTAGATGACCCCGATTAATCCTAATCTGGGGCATATACAAGAGAGAGGACAAACCATAATGTGTAATCACAGCTGTCTTAGGTTGTACTAGCTAGGGTATCAAATCAAAAGTCATAGGAAATCACTCTCGAACTTGGAGGTTCATCAAAGCCTCTTATCATCACAAAATGTTGAAAGTCAGTAATCTTTGTCAAATCATCAAACATCAATCAACCTACCAAATCTAAATAGCTCTAGTGAGACTTTGTTTAAATCTCATGAGCAATCATCAATCAACCTTGCCTATCATGAGGTCAATCATCATTTTAAAAAATGTACCTCACCTATCATGAGGTCAATTAATCAATTCAACCTCACCTATCATGAGGTATATCAATCAAACTATAATTATTCCTCACCTATCATGAGATTAATTATCGTCAATCGATCATCAAACCTCACCTATCATGAGGTTAAACATCATCTACTCTATTGAGACCATCAATCATATCAAGCAAATGGCTGCCACGATCAAAATTGACAAAGTCAAGGACAAAATAGAAAAAATACATCATTCTGACTTGGATGTGCTAAAATAGTAATTTGATGTGCTAAAGTATTCAATGTGCCATTTAAACAACTCAAAGTGCTAAAACAGACGATCAAAGTGCTAAAATATTTAGTGCACCATTTTAGCAAGTCCAGGCACTATTGCAGTCGATCAAGGCACTAAATTAACCTATGCGCCATTTCATCTAACCTATGCGCTACAAAATTTTCCCTACGCGCTATATCATTCAATGCAGTACCAAAATTCATCTAGGCGCTAAAATTATCTATGTGCTAATCTAACCTATGGACATGCTAAAACAGTTAACCTAGGCTCTATTCTACTCGATGCGCCAAAATAGGAGACCTATGCACCACTTCGGGCTTCTAATGCGCTAAAAGAATATCAAAATTTAAAAGTCAAAAAACAAGCACAAATTTTCTAAATGCACAAAAAATGAGGAAGTTCACGGGTACATACCGGAGGTTCATAGGTGGCCGGGCGGTTGTGTCGATGCACGTGCTTGAAACGGTGAGTGTAGTAAGGAATTGGAATTTTTCTCAAAATCTCTCAAATTTTCAAAACTCAATTGCACAAATGAATTCTAATTAACCCATTTTTAGCTTTTTAAAGAGTGATTAAAAGGTATCTTAATGGGATTTATTTAATTTATTTACTTGAGGATTAATTAAACTTCATTACAGGGGAATTTTCACCATTTTTTTGTTGGGAGATAAATTATATCATCATCAAATAATTATCAAATCATCAGAAAATTATTAAAAAAAAAATTAAGATTTTTTTTTAAAATTCCAAAAAACCAAAAAAACCAAAATTCATTAATTTATCTCCCGAGGGGGCATATATCCATTATCATAGAAAAATCAACATCTGGGACATATCTGAAAAAATTTCGTCGATACTAGTAGTAGCAACAATATTTTCTTTGAAGCAATGCATAAACTCATCACTTCAAAGAGGGGCAAAATGTATACACCTAAAAAATGGTCTGGATAATCTAGTTAATTAAATATGATTTATTTGATTAATTAACATTTAATTCTTCTACTATTAAATAAATAGAAACATTTATTTATATAGCTCACTTTTAATTCTTCGTATCTTTATTATTTTATTTTTTCTTAATTAAATAAACAAATTTAATACTTTGTTTCTATTTAATTATCATTATTATTTTCTTGTATCAATTATCATATTTCTTCCATATTTATTTAATAAATATAGACTTCTAAAGTTTGTTTTATTAAATTAAATATCCTCTTTCCTAAATTGAATAAATCCAAATATTCAATTTAATCTAAATATTCAATTCTATAGCTAATCATATCTACCTACCAAATTAGATATGATATGTCTAATTAATTCATCTCAACCTTCATGGGAAAATGTGGAGACAAATTTGCAGGCAACTCCTTCATCTTCTTCCATGGATTTTTCCTATCCTCTGGTTGAATATATTTGTGGGGAGGAGCAATCTCCATAAATCAGATCCAATTCCTTCATCCTTCAATATTGAATCCTCAAGATTGAATCTAGACCTCTACTTTTCTGCCCCTTCACAAATCTAGTGTTGAGAATCTATAAATACAAGCCCTCTCTACAGGAAAAGGATCCCAACATTGTGCAAACTTGCTCTGTAGGAATGGAGATTGAACGGTTGAGCCATTTAGCAATTATCAATAGAAATAACAATTAATCATAACATCTTAATATAGAATCATAGCATCATAGTTTTATTGTAGCTTCATGTCAATTTAGTTTACTGTAGCCTCAATATCATTTAACCATCATCATATAGGATTAGATTTTGGCATTTAAGCAGCATCTCATTCTCTAGATTGGCATTTTAATAGTCACAATGCTTACAAAATATGAGAGCCCTGTGATTTAATAAATCTTTGGAGATAGAGAGCAATATGATGCTTTAAGGAGTTTTAGTGTTTCAATTAGATTAATATCTTATTAATTATCTTGATATAATGTCTTATTGAGAAGTGTTTAGTTGTTTACTTATTTACTTATTCCACAATTACACTTGGTAGAACAACTTCTCATACCAACCTTCAAAATCCTTGAATCTAAATTTGTGTGTGTCATTGTTGGTCCTGGATCCCCATGGTACCATGACATATTTACCTACCTTAGGAGAGGAACCCTCCCATCTGATATCACCTCCAACCTTAAAAAGACCTTTGTTAAGAAGGCATCTTGATTTGTGATCCTAGGTGATATCCTTAACCGTCAAAGCATTAAAGGGACATTACTATGATGTCTTAACCAAGAGGAAGCCTTGACTACTTAAAAAAAAGTACACGATGGCATATGTGGTTTTCATTCTAGCGGTATGACTTTTGCTAAGAAACTATTGAGGAAGGGGTACTATTGGCCAACCATGTAAAGAGAAGGTCATCAATATGTGCAAAAAGTGTCTAGTGTTAACAACATGGACATCTGATTCATGCTCCAACTCAAGAATTGCAACTAATAATCACACCTTGGCCTTTTTGGTAGTGGGGACTTGAACTCATAGGAAATATTACCCCAACCTCATCTAATGGCCACAAGTTTATCATAACACCCATTGAATACTTTAAAAAGTGGGTCGAAGCCATTTGTATGACATATATAATGAGAAAGCAAATTGCCAAATTTATCCTAGATTACCTAATCTGCTGCTATAGTCTTCTGCAAACCTTTATCTCATAAAAAGGAACACCCTTCAAGAATCAAGATGTGAAAAAGCTATGCCAAAAATTCAACATCTAACACTGATTATCTACCCTATATTACCCCTAGGGAAATGGTCAAGTTGAGGCAACAAACAAGACTATTTTGAAGATCCAAAAGAAGATGGTCAATGAAGCTAGTTGTGACTGGCATCTACAATTAAATCTCTCTCTGGGCCTATCGAACTAGTATTTGCATGCCTACAGGTGCAACCCCGTTCTCCTTGGTCTATGGATCAAAATCCATTTTTCCTGTTGAAGTTTAGCTCCCATCATTACGAGTGTCATTAAAAAACCTAATCATCAATGAAGAATACATAATATCCTAGTAGAATGAGCTAGAATTCCTGGATGAGCATCATCTCGATGCCCTTAATCACTTGCAAGTGTATCAAACCCGATTTAAACGAAGCTATAATAAGAAGATTAAATGTTGGTCTTTCCGAGTAAAGGATCTTGTCTTAAAATAGAATCAAAAGAATATTCCAGATCAGGAGCATATCACTTGTCAACCCCTAAAGGTAAACCCTTGTAGGAACCAACCAACACCTTGCATCTTAAAAAAATTTATGCCTAGTCTTGAAGGGTATAAATCTGAAAATTAAAAAAAAAATAAAAATGATCACAATCCAAAAAAAAGAGAAAAAGGATTGAAAAAGTAAAAAAAAATTCATCCTCCAATGAAAACCACTTCGGTGGCACTTTGGGCAAGTACCTTGGTGGAAACTTGGCAAACAAGCACCTCACATAAATAAAGCACCTCCATCTATTCTTTGGCTCTTTATCCTATTATTCTTTGTATCCATCTATCACCTCATTCATCTTATTTATTCCTATCACCCATCTGCATCCTTATCATAGCTTGATATTGTGAAGTATCGCATCCCCTTAGTACTAGGCATATGCCAAAGGTCAGTTTGTCCTGCCTATATCGAGGTAGTCTATCATATCACACTGGGGGTGATTCATTATGGATTAGATCGGGTTCTTGCATATCTTAAGGTTATTTGACATCTCTCGAAAATCCCAAAAAAAATCATTAAACATTCATCAGAAGATCTAAAAACACTCACAAAACCATCAAAATCCAAAAGCATTTGCAAAATCTTGTACAACTAAAATCCAAAAACATTCAGAAAATTGTATTGGCAAAATCCAAAACATCCAAAACACATCAAAAATCCAAAAAAATAGTACTTTTTTGTCAAAGTATAGGTCTCTTAGCTTAAACGTAGGTAAGGCCATCATTGATGTGCCCACGAGACACCCTAGGTCAATCTTTAGGAGTCTATCATAATAAAATGGTATTTCCTCAACTGTTTATCTTTCATCTTCATAAGTTGAGTCAGTCAAACTACATGTTCTTTGCATGTATAACATAGGCAAGGATTATCTTTGATCTGCCCCCGAGGCCCCTAGGATAGGTCTTCTAGGTTAGGTTCTTGGAAAAATTTAAAATATCAAAAACATCCAAATATGAAAAAATACCTAAACATGGGAAAACTTAGAAAACACAAAAATATTTAGATAACAGAAATCACAAAAATATTGGAAAACATTCAAAAGACCTAAACAACATCAAATATCTTAGAAAAAATCCCTAAAACAACCTCAAATAATCGAAAATCCTAAAAATTCACATAAACAATTCAAAAAGACCAAAAATAGCCTCAAAACATTTTCAAAAAACCAAAAAACATTGAAATATTCCAAAAAATCCCAAAACCACCCATCCCATTTTGCTTTCACTCATAATAAACCTTCACCTATAATAAATCAATTTTCACCATCAACCTTTGGTTTAACAAATAGAAAATAAGCATAGCAATTCATAAAGTGAGAACTTAAGTGTTAAAATCTAAAGTCTAGATCATAGGTAAATGCATTAGTGAGGTTTATATCAATGAATTATCATAAATCTCATCATCATCCTACATCAAACCCTTGATCAACATGTCCTAGGATTTAAAAGTCTAGAGCATATTTTCTGGTCTTCCAAAAAAAATCCACATTCTCTACAATGAACATCTCCATGCCCTCTGCTCTGGACCTCCTTCTGGTAGGAATGCATAGCATATTCCTATTAATGTCTACACTTCAATCACAATCTTCAATTCCTGACCTTCAATGGCACTGGTATTCAGGTTGAAACACTGAAGTGCACATGTGCACTAGTTCTGGGAAGTGGTGTACCAAGGGGACCATATACTGTGGGAGACCACAAAACCACAGTTTGTGTGCCAAAGTATCTTGGTTACCAGCCATTTTCATCCTTTCGTAGGTCACTTCCCTAAGATTCTTAGGGTTAGTTTTGAGGATAGGTTCATGAATGTTATCCCATTCCTCCATTATCAGGGTCATGTCCATTTGATTCTTCTTTTCTATGGCCCACGTGTGAGGCCACTTTGGATTTCTAGGGAATCCTGGCAAGGCATAAGAGACAACATTGAAAAAATTGGGCATTTGCGTTGCCAACATAGCATCCATCAAGCTTTGGACTGCCTGAACTTGTGCTTATGTTTGAAGATTTTGGGCCATTTCAGGACTCTATGGACTTTTTGTGATGCTCAAACTTTTGCAACTCACTTAGGTTCTTCCCTGTAAACCGTGTACTCAGAATCCCTCGCAATGAACTATGTATTCAAGACTCCTTAATTTTATTATTGTGTATGCAACACTTGTCATTCTCGACTTGGAGTTGTAGACAACGGTTGCCTTTCTGCAATAAATTTGGCATGTACTGCCAACTTTCTCGTGCGTAAAAAATGAACTCCCACTCCTTTGAAAAGATAATAACTCATGATGAAAAATAATCCTCATGCCCTATGGTACCATGCCTTGGGAAATTGAGTCATAAATTGAAGAGATACGAAATATTTTGCATGCTTTTGCACTTAATAACTTTGAAAAAGTGATTAAGAAATGGGCATCATAATTACTCAAAAATATTTGAGTTCATCCTTGAATACCGAAAAACTTCCACATCGTGACACTTAGCACTTGGCCATGCGGACCATCACCTATGCCTACCACTAGTTTAAGTTGATTAATTACCTCTTCTTAACTTTCACGCAACAATTCATATACATCACCCATAACTTGGTGGGATTTTTGAGTTTGCAACCTCAGGGAGGATTCTTGAGTTTTCTCCTGATCGTTAGCAAGCTTATCACACGCATGTACCTGGATAGGTCTATAAATATACTTAAGAATATTAGCAGAATTTATACTAGTAATTTGTTTTTCTCATAAGGCAATGAATACTTCTATTAGGCTCACTAGCAATAACTCACAGGTAGCTTTCCTAGGTGAGATATCTAACCGATGTTTAAAGTGCATGACCAAGAATAAGAAATCTTTGACAATAATTGTGATGAAATGGGTTCTAGGGAGGGATTGCAAAGGGTATGAGGACAAGTATAGAGTTAACACTAAGATTTGTTCTCATTTTTTTGCTTCTTTTTTTGACATTTAGACACCAAAGTGGATGATACTGAGACTCGTCAAGGAGATCTCCCCAAAGTGCTACCTCAGAGGCCTTGGTGAATTCGTGACTAATGTAGTGTATGGCCTTCGTCTCCCTAGAGCAAGTGATCTCTGCCAACATTTTGAAGAAGATGCAGTGGTGCCTTGGGTACCATTCTTGAGTGAAATTTTCCTTATGATTATTGGAGAACACTCCCAAAGGGTTTCTGATGCTTACGACTTCCTCCTGAGATGCTACAACGTAGTACTCTTTTATGGCATGGAGTGGTATACCAACTTCAGAAACCTAGTTTTTCCTCCAATTTTCATTTGTCCCATGGATGCTCCTGTTGTTGTTGTTGCTCCTAATGATGTTCCAAAAAATATCCTCGATGCACCTCCTACTACTGATGGTGATGCTGCCCCGATTGAAGAATAAACTCCTTTTCTTCCCTTTTGTGTATATGCCTCAGAAGTTCCTTAATACATATACTCGAAAAGTATGCCCAAAGAGCCATATTGACTTGTAATATATCGAAGCATATATACTTACCGTATAATGAATATAAAGCTCCTTTTTTCAATTGTCTGTCTCTTTTATATTTCTCTACTTTTTGTATCATGGGTTCCATACCAAAGCTCAAGCCAAACAAAACACAAAGAAAATAAACATATTCACATATATACAAGTAAAAATGATTAACAAAGATAATTGAACAATTTGAGGTGAATTCTTTTGACTGGATTTCCCAATGCTTCTTTTTCCATATTTTCAAACTCAAATGTGTTATGTTGCTTGCATTGAATAATATGAAAAGGGCCTTCCCAAAGACTATCAAATTTCCTATGTTGGTCGAGCTTTGTAGCTCTCTCATTGAATTTTAGCACTAGTTTTTTGTGCTTAAGACTTCGGTTGGAGGTATTTTTGTCAAACCACTTCTTAACTACCTATTGGTGGTTGTTCATGGTCATTGGAGCTTTTCTTCTTTTCTCTTGCACCTCCAGCAACTCAACCAACCAGACCTCAATGGCTCCATTTTGTTCCACCTCGAGAGACTTAAGAAGCTGTAGTGCAGGGATTTCCATAGATATAGGTAGTAGCGCTTCTTTCCCATATACCAACTCATATGGAGAAGTCTTTAAGACTTACTTGGGGATTATTCAATATGCCTAGAGTGTTGCTTTGAGGTTTTGATGCCACTCTTTTTTAGGCTCTGACCCGATTCTTTTAATGAGTCAGACTAATTTTTTATTAGTTAACTCGGCTAGACCATTTCCCTATGGGTAATAATTCAAAGATTTCTTTAGGAATATTCCATGCTTAAGTGCGAATTGACATACCTTTGAACCTAGGAGGGTCGTCGCATTGTCAGAGATAATGGTCTTTGGCAGGCCAAACCTTGTTAGCAATTCCTCGAGGAAATTCACAATCTCTACCTCTGTTGCATTATTCAGGGGCATGGCCTCAGTCCATCTGGTGAAATAATTTATGGCCATTATGATCCATTTATGTCCCACACTGGAGGTGGGATTAATTATCCTGATGAAATACAATCCCCACTACGCGAAGGGTTCTTCAACCACTATCGACTTTAGGAGCATTGTTGAGTTCTTCCTCCTCCCTGTGAAGAAAGTGTATTCCTTGCATCGTTTGACACGAGAGTTTGAGTTGTTAAAAAATTTAGTCCAGAAATACCTGGCACACATAACTTTGATGGTGGTGGTCTTTGTAGAAATATATCAACCCATTGAATTGCTGTGAAATACATCTAGGATCTTCTTCGCCTGCTCTGAGGTGACGCATCGCAGAAGAACACCATTGAAATTCCTTTTGAAAAGGATCCCCTCAATGAGCGCATATCTGTTGTTCTACAATCTATAGAATATTTTCTTTTGAGATGGGAGGCCCGCTGGATATTTCCCGATCTACATGAATCTTGTTTTGTCTGCTACCCAATAGCCTTCGGATTTAGGTTCATTCATTAGGACAAGCTCAGGTTGTTCCTCCTTAGCTGTCACTTCTTCATCACACACCAAATATTCACACAATCCTCTTCCCTGCATGTTCTTGGTGGGTTTGACCTTAATGTCATATTCCTAGATCTTAGTTATCTAGTTGGCCCTTTTTTCTATTATTTTTCCTTCCATAATGTACTCACATACACTGGAATGCGCTACATATACGACTACCTTGTTGCAAGATAGGAGATGTCAAAAATTCTTGAGCCCCTTAATAATGGTGAATGCTTGTCTTTCGAGGAAGTTATAGTTTGTCTCATAGTCTTGTAACATCTGGGAGTGGAAGGCTATCAGATGTTCTCCTTTTCATTATCATCATTTTGTGTCAAAACAGTAGTGATGCTAGATTTTATAATAAACACATACATTATGAAGTCCTTTGATAGGTCTGGATTTACTATAAGAGGGGTTGAAGAAATAGCCTTCTTAACCTTTTCAAATTCTTCTTTATTTTGTTTAGTGGATAGGTTTTGCACCTTACATCAGCTCTATAGTATTGTAGATGATTTCGGGATCATATCCCTTGAGGTCATCATATGAATAGGCTACTACTCCTCCATATCTTGCAAAAAAATGTATGAGCCATTCTTTATCATGTTATGGGACATCTTTCCTGACCTTAACCTTTCTTCCATCTCCAACCTGAAGATCTGCATAATCACTTTTATCCGCTACAAACTTCCTCTTGTTATTCCTCGCATCATCAGAATCAAATAGATTTTTGAGAGTGACAAGTCATTTTTGAAGCTTGTTAGACCTGAGATGCATAATTTCCCCTTCATAGGCCTCTGCAATGTTCAATTGGAGTTGGTCAATGAACTCTCCTGAATGCTTAATGAATGAGGTGATGTGTTCATCAATTTCAAACACTTGCTATCTCTAGTCATTATTTGGGATTGTTGGTCAGATGATTACTCCTACATAGTGTATGTTCTTAATCAACTCAGAAGTAGGTTCAAATTGGGATCCAATTGTTTCCATGTGAACTACAGCTGCATTCTTCTATTTGGGCACCACCTAAATATTGAAAGCTTCGAAAAATTCAATCAAGTCCCAAACCCTATGTCTATAAGATCTCATGCGAACATTATTCACTAGGGAGACTCATTGGACTTGATTTATTATTAATTCAGAGTCTCAGAATACCATTATTTGTTTAACGCCCATCCACTCCGCAAGGCTTAAACCTTGCACTAGGCCTTGATATTCAACTTCATTGTTCGAATAGGAAACTTGAAAGTGAAAAGACCCAGGTGTCTTTTCATTGGATGTGGATGTTAAACATATCTCGGCTCCTGCAATGACTGTACATCCCACTCCATCAAAATGAAATGTCCATAGCTCTGAGGCTTGACCACCCTCAGGTTTCTTCATGACCCTCAGAATCACTTGATCCTCATCATAGATGATATAGGCCCCCAACTCGGTGGTATGGTAATTTTTGAAAGGATCAATGTCTATAAATTCACTCAGGAGGACTACCTCCTAATCAGTTCGGTCTCTGGTGACCTTCTCATCTTCTAGTAACTTAGTAAAATACATTTCCTCTTTTTTCTTAGAAGTATGAGTAGCCTCAAAGTTTTTCATGGCTTCATCTGCTACATGTTCTAAATATAAAGGTCTAGATAATATCTTAATTTTAGCTCCATGCTTGGTCCTAAGGATCAAGTGTGACCAATCCAAGGAAATATATCCACCTATGTTGGAAGTGAACTCTCAAGATAAGAAAAGAACCAACATGGGAGGAACATCAATGATCATGGTATCTTGTGGAACATTGATGCTAGAGCAAGAGAATAGAGTCAATGGGAGGTTCTTGATTACACCTATAGTTTCCACCTTATTCCCATCAAGCTATATAACCCCTTTATTTAAAGTTTCATAGCTAGGTCCTAAGGATTTAACTATTTGTTTGGGCATGACTATGGTGCTAGCACCAAAGTCAATCATAGAATTACCCAACAATTTCTTACCCACAATGAGGGTCAAGAAGTAGGGTTTCAGTTTGGGCTTACCTTTACTTTTAGGAGAGAATTGTTCTCTATTGTTTGTGAGGACTTTTTCCTGAGATGGCGAATAAATGGAATTTTCTTTGGAGAGTTGCTCCATCAGCTCTATGCTTGTTTCTTCCAATAGGACCTTTTGCAACAATGATTTTTGCTTCGAAATACCTAAGATATCCCAAGGAGATAAAATTAGCAAAGGCTTTCTTCAATTCTTCCACCACATTGAATGGTGGTGGATTGAAATACTTTTTCTCCTTAGACCTTGTAATAGTAATCTCCTTGCGGGGTGAAGATTGTTGTGCAATTATGGAGGTACCAGAAGCTTGGTCGGGAACACTTTTGGGCTATGGAGTGACCGATTCGACTGTGAATCTCCTCTTTGAATGAGTGTTATAATCTGATTACACTTGTGGGGCCTCTGATGTGGATGCCTCATTTTCAAACACCGCATCTTCTTCTTCCATCCATGAGATGAGCGCATGGTCAAGAGCTATATATTTCTTGCTCCAGGGACATCCCTTGAATTTTCCATTTATGGAGAGGTATATGCGTAACCTCCTAAACTTGATGCAACACTTTGACTGTGCTATTCCACCACTCTTTGTTGTAGATGGCCATGCAGACAATTTTGGGGCATATGTGCTTCATTACAGGGGAAGCGCCAAGGATTGATATCATTAATGAGATTATTTTTCCCCACTACCAACTCTCTATTTGAACTCGGTGGGACATTAGATAGTGGAGTAGGTACCAAAACCATCTAATTACTTGTTTGAGCCTTCAGACTCATGTGCGAGCCTCCTTGGAACTGGTTTTGCTGGTAGGAAGGTCTTCTACCATGGTAATTTTGTTAAGTTGGCTTCTGGGGCATGGATTTATTCCACTTGATGGTAGTTATTTCATTTTAGATGTTCTACAACAACTCCTCGACATCGCTCATCTCATCCCTTGAAGCGTTAGATGTGGAAGTAGCGTTCTATGATGCGCTCAGATATGCATACATAGATTGAGGAGGAGCAGACACACTAGATGAAGCTCTCTCCAAGGTGGGAGTTGACAATTCTACTAATATAGGCATCGCGGGCCAAGGTGGTAGATTTCTAGCATCAATAAAATTATACTTTGTTGTAATAGTAATGTTATACGTGTCCGACAAGGTGTTCCCACCAAGAGACTGAATCATCATTGAGATGTCGATGTTGATAGATTTCAGGGAGAACATGAATGCCAAATCTAGAGGTGGGTGGATCATGGTCTAGATCCTTTACCAAGTATGGAATCTAGCGTTGAAGTCATTCATGGCCTCTTGAGGGGCCTTCTTGATGGTCACCAGCTGCTAGAATAATGAGGATCGATCTCTGTTGCTCGAAAATCGCTCATAGATAGGATCTTCGAGCTGGTCCCAAGTACCAATGGTATTGGCTCCTAGAGTGTGCTACCAATGAAGGGCCTTTCCTTTGAAAGAGGCTACAAGTATCCTTAGTTCTACACCATGCACTAGACATACGTCACACCATGCACCAGACATACGTCTGCCACATCTTACAGATGTTTGGATGGTTTCTTTGAGCATTCCCCATTGAATTTTAGTACAACTTTCAAAGTAGAGGTCAGGATATTAGCCCAAATGGCATGTGCTACTGGTGCTATGAGAGAGATTCTAGCATCCCACGCCACATAATTTTTGTTAGCAATCGATAACATGGATGGTGGAGGGGTTGGGACGTTTACTAGACGGGTTCTTGTTTGTACTGTTACTAGCAGTGGTAGTAGTAGGCTAGTGTTATTCATAGTTTGGGATCTAGTAACAGGTTTATGGCTCATACACCCACTTAAGATTTAGATACATTCAATAAAGTCCCACCGAGCGTGCTAGAGAAAGAACTATTGATGCCTAAAGTTGCTAGGAAAATAGCCTAATGGGAAACTCATTTAATGGGGGGACTAATTGCGCTAAACTGAGTAACCTACGATTTTTTTAAAGAAGTCGGATCTTTCTGTAATTGGAGTTTAGAATGGGAAAAGAAAGCAGATATAAAAAATAAATATCAATCCCTAAGGCGATGTGTCAAGATTTAGTTATGTGGGCATGGGAAACCTTCCTTTCAGATGAGGTTTGAGGGCCCGTTCAACAATCTACATGTCCAAGAATAATAGAAAACAAATATGAAAATCCTAAGCAATTAATCAAGTGACATAATATAACTTTTGCATACATTCATTGAACAAGAAGAGTCTGTGACATGGTCTGAATAGTAAATTTCTATTGAAATTATAAAAGTTGTAGATAAACTACTTAATACAACAAGTAGCATAATATAATTTCTTATATTAACTAAGAAACAGAGGGGTCAAACAATTAGCATAATTTGCAAGTCTTAATGAAATAATTAGAAAACAATATAAAGGCTTAGAGATTTTTTCAGTCTCTTTTCTATGATCTTTCTGAACCGTTTTCTCAAAGAGCCAAAACAGTATATATGTTTCACCCACCTCCATCGAGCCAGTAACTGAAAAGATTCCTAGGTACGAGTAATGATATTTGTCGCCATGATTTCCCAAAACCATTGCAATAGAAAGATTTGATACATAGCACGTAGTCACCTTTGAACAAGATGCATCCCCAACAAATTATGACTACGGTCCCAAGGAAGAAGCGATATTACTCTCTAGGCAACACGTGCCACTCACTATAGAGTTGGTTAGGACACATGGTGAAGAGATGAGGCTTCATACTCATTTGTTCCAACCTTTGATTAAAAACTCATGGAGCTAACACATGGAGAATTCTACATTCAAACGCTAACTATGGGACCACCAAAAGGTTGCCTGCAAAATGATGCAACATGGCAGGTGGGCGAAGCTCAAAGGAGAAACAAAGAAGAGAGGGCTCCAAAAGTGTGTGCTTCTAATATGTGGCGAAAGGGGGGGGCTCAATAGAGAAGCAAGGGAAGAAACCTCTTCAATGAGCGTGTAGTGGGCACATGGAGCAAGTAGGTGAGGGTGCTACGAAAAGGGATCGGTGATGCGTAAACATATAAGGTGTAGGTTGGGGCTTATAAAAAAAATAACAACATCAACCTGAAGCGAGCTCCAAGTATTTTTATCCACAGTAACCTCTAAGAAGTTCATCTTATATTTCTTCAGGATTTCCAATGAATCAAACATCTAGTTGACTGGATCTCCTAAATAGCCAAAATTACAGATCAAGTAGAAAATTCATCTGAACGTCAGAAAGCATTAAAAATTGAAAAGAATGAAAAATGGCTAACTCTAATGAAGAAAAGTGCCCCTGTAAGCTAGGGGCACCCAAAATTTCAAGGGGGAAATTTCATTTTAGGGTTTGAAAACTACAAGAGATCCTTCTCAGTTTTGATCACGCTCTATAATGAGTGTGTTAGCCAATTCACAAGATTTGTAAAATTCCCAGAATCAAAGATCAAACGAAAGTGTTTCATCAAGGAAAAGTTGAAAATCTTGAAAAATGTTTTAATAGTGCAAAGTTGGATGCCTTATCTCAAGGAGGCGTCCAAGTCAAATTGAGTTAATTTTTTTTTGAAAGACTTCTTCATGGTTTAACCACCATGTTTTCTAGGGATTCTACAAGTTCACAGATATTTTCACGTGATGACTCCTAAATTTAGGGTTTTTGTGAGTCAATTGCTTCTTTCACCTCCAAAATTTACTTTAGAAGCATTTGGATATCTATACTTTATTATTTTCTAGGTTAGCTTTAATGAGAAAACACAAAATATTCTTCTCAATAGCATTAGAAGGATCAAATGAAGGGTGTTTTCAAAGTTCTTCATAGATTCGAGTTCAGGTTGCACAGAAGAACACTTTTCCATAATCCATTTTTCTAGGGCATCATTTAAAAAAATAAAAGATCATAGTTTTCAACTTTCATTGATTTGGGTCTATTACTTTTTCATTCTTCTCCAAAATTTGAAAATTCTTAGTCAGCTTCTTTGACTTCCAATTTTCTAGGGTTTCTTGCATGTTCAAGAAAATTCCTTTTTTTTTCTTCAAAAATCTAACAACCTGGGTTTATTCATCACAATATTAGCCACAAACCCAAACCTCATATTTCTCAATGCTATTAGATTTCCATAATTCATATCATCAATGCTATAGATTTTTTCATTAAATTGTGTGTCAATTTTTTAGAAAGCTCTAACTTTTTTAGGAACAACTTAGTTTTTCAAAAAATTGACGATTTGGGTCTCTTCAACACACAAGCACCTACAAAACCCATATCTCCAATTTTTTCCAACAAAAATTGCTTTGCAACTTCTATTTTTGAGGGACTCTTCGCATGTTGGTGAAAAAATTAGTTTTTTCAAAAAATAGATGATTTGGGTATTTGGGTATATTTAGAATGACATTCTCTACAAAGCCCATACCTCAGATTTTTCTCCAAAAATCTACCCTTTTTATGTAGAAGATTAAAAAAAAAATCCTTTGTTCGCTATCTCCGGAACTTACTTAATCGAGCAAGAGAGATCGGGCAGAGGATGCGTAAGCGTCACATTCGACCAAGAAACCTAAACTTGACCCCAATAGATCGTTGCTTAGATATGGCCACAATGTAAGTCTTGTTATTGTTGTCGCCGTGGAAAAGTCACGGGGTGTGCAGGCTCAGGCAGATTGAGCTAGGCGCCTCTCCCCCCATTATAGAGTAGGGCCCCCAAGGCCCAGGGCATCAACCAGCTTGGAATGGGAAGGAGTTAGCACCGATAGAACTAGACTCAAATATCCGCTTCCATTCAAAGCCTAAGGGCCCGTCCATCCCCCCCTTTAGATAGTAGGGGCCTCGGGCACTATAGTTGCCGATCGATTCATTCTGGCAATCACCACATGAAACTCTATCATTTTCAAAAAACTCTATCATTTTCAAGAACAACTTAATTTTTTTTAAAAATAGACAATTTGGGTCTCTTCAACACACGAGCACCTACAAAACCCATATCTTTGATTTTTCCTAAAAATATTTGTTTTATAGCTTCTAATTTGAGGGTTTGTCGCATGTTGGTGATAAAAAAAGTGTTTTGAAAACTGAACAATCTGGGTCGATTCAAAATGACATTCTCTACAAAATCCATTTCTCAAATTTTTATCCAAAAATTTGCCCTTTTTCTAAAGAACATTCAAAAAACTTATCTTTGGTACATCTACATCTACTTTTCAAAAGACTATCTTTTTTAGGAACAACTTAGTTTTTCAAAAAATAGACCATCTGTGTCTCTTCAACACATGAGCACCTACAAAACTCATATTTCCTTTTTTTCTCAAAAAAAATTACTTCATAGCTTCTATTTTTGAGGGGTTCTCACATGTTGGTGAAAAAATTAGTTTTTTGAAAAATGGATGATCGGGGCCTATTCAAAATGACATTCTCTACAAAACCCATATTTCAAAATTTTCTCCAAAAATCTACCATTTTTTTGAAAAAGATTCAAAAAATTTACCTCTATTACCTCTACTACTTCTACTTTTCAAAAAACTCTATCTTTTTAGGGAAAAACTTAGTTTTTCAAAAAATTGACAATCTAGGTCTCTTCAGCAAACGAGCACCTACAAAACCCATATCTCTAATTTTTCCTAAAAAAATTCCTTCGTATGTTTGTGAAAAGATTAGTTTTTCGAAAAACGTAAAATTTGGGTCTATTCAGAATGACATTTTCTACAAAACCCGTATCTCTAATTTTTCTCAAAAAATCTTCCCTATTTTTTGAAGATTAAAAAAATTGCCTCTATTACCTCTTCTACTTCTACTTTTCAAAAAACTCTATCTTTTTAAGGAACAACTTAGTTTTTTGAAAATCGAATGATCTAGGTCTCTTCAGCATACAAGCATCTATAAAACCCATATCTTTGATTTTCCCAAAAAAAATTGCTTCATAGCTTCTATTTTTGAAGGGTTGTCACATGGTGAAAAAATCAGTTTTTTGAAAAACAGATGATCTGGGTTTATTCAAAACGAGATTCTCTACAAAACCCATATCTTAGATTTTTATCCAAAAATCTGCCCTTTTTGTGAAGAAAATTCACAAAAAATTCCTTTGCCCTCTACTACTACTTTTCAAAAAACTATCATTTTCAGGAACAACTTAGTTTTTCAAAAAACAAATAATTTGGGTGTCTTTAGCACACAGCACCTACAAAACCCATATCTTCGATTTTTCTAGAAAAAAATTGCTCTGTAACTTCTATTTTTGAGGGGTCCTCACACGATGAAAAAATTAGTTTTTCAAAAAATGGACGATTCGGGTTTATTTAGAATGGCATTCTCTAAAAAACCTATATCTCAGACTTGTCTCCAAAAATCTACCCTTTTTCTGAATAACATTGAAAAAAATTCCCTTTGCTACCTTTATTGGTTCTACTTTTCAAAAAACTTATTTTTCAAGAACAACTTAGTTTTTTGAAAAATAGACAATTTGCGTCTCTGCAGCACACGAGCACCTACAAAAGCCATATCTCTGATTTTTCCTTAGAAATTTTGCTTCATAGCTTCTACTTTTTAGGGGTTCTCAAATGATGACGAAAAACTCATTATTTTGAAAAACACACGATTTTAGCTGCTAAGCCTATTCAGAAGGACATTCTCTACAAAACCCATATCTCAAATTTTTCTCCAAAAATCTACCATTTTTTTGAAGATTAAAAAATTTGCCTCTATTAATTGTACTGCTTCTACTTTAAAAAAAAACTCTATCTTTTTTAGTAAAAACTTTGTTTTTTGAAAAACTGACGATTTGTGTCTCTTTAGCATAGGAGCACCTATAAAACCCATATCTCTAATTTTTCTCAAAAAAAATTGCTTTGTAGCATATATTTTGAGAGGTTTCTACATGTTGGTGAAAAAATCAATTTTTCAAAAATGAATGTTCTGGGTCTATTCAGAATGACATTCACTACAAAAACCATATCTTAGATTTTTCTCTAAAAGTCTTCCCTTTTTCTGAAGAAGATTCAAAAAAATTGCCTCTATTTTCTCCTTTGCTTCTACTTTTCGAAAAACTTTATCTCTTTTAGGAACAACTTAATTTTTTGAAAAATGAAATGTTTATGTCTCTTCACCTACAAAACCCATATCTCTGATTTTTCTCGAAAAAAATTGCTTTGTAGCTTCAATTTTTGAAGGGTTCTCGTATGTTGGTGAAAAAACCAATTTTTTTAAAAATGGACGATCTGGGTTTATTTGGTACAACATTCTCTACCAAACCCATATTTTAGATTTTTATCCAAAAATCTACCCTTTTTGTGAAGAATATTCAAAATGCTTGCCTTTGCTACCTCTATTAGTTCTACTTTTAAGAAAACTCTATGTTTTTAAGGAACAAATTAGTTTATCAAAAAACAGACAATTTGGGTCTCTTTAGCACACGAGCACCTACAAAACCCATATCTCTGATTTTTCCAAAAAAAGATTGCTCCGCAACTTCTATTTTTGAGGGGTTCTCGCACGTCGATGAAAAAATCAATTTTTCAAAAAATAGATGATTTGGGTCTATTCAAAACGACATTCTCTACAAAACCCATACCTCAAATTTTTCTCCAAAATTCTACCCTTTTATTGAATACATTCAAAATTTTTGCCTTTGCTACCTTTATTGGTTCTACTTTTCAAAAAAATTGTTTCAAGATCAACTTAATTTTTCAAAAAGCAGACAATCTCTGTCTCCTTAGCACACGAGCATCTACAAAACCCATATCTCCGATTTTTCCTAAAAAAGTTTGCTACACAACTTCTATTTTTGAGGGGTTCTTGCATGTTGCTAAAAAGTCAATTTTTTGAAAAATGGATGATATGGGCCTATTCAGAACAACATTCTCTACAAAACCCATATCTCATTTTTTTCTACAAAAATTTGCCCTTTTTTTGAAGAAGATTCAAAAAAATTCTCTTTTTTACTTTTAAAAAATCTCTATCTTTTTCGGGAAAAACTTAGTGTTTCAAAAAATGGACGATTTTGGTCTCTTCAACATAGGAGCACCTACAAAACCCATATCTTCCATTTTTCTTGAAAAAATTTGCTTCGCAACTTCTATTTTGAGGGCTTTTCGCATGGTGAAAAAATCATTTTTTTGAAAAATAGACGATCTAGGTCTATTTAGAACGACATTCTCTACAAAATCCATATCTTAGATTATTCTTGAAAAATCTACCATTTTTTAGAAGATTTAAAAAAAAATCCTCTATTATCTGCTGCTACTTTCCAAAAAACTCTATCTTTCTCAAGAACAACTTAGTTTTTTTGTAAAACGAACAATCTGGTCTCTTTAGCACACGAGCGCCTACAAAACCCATATCTCCTCTTTTTGTCGAAAAAAATTGCATCGCAACTTCTATTTTTTAAGGGTTCTCACATGTTGGTGAAAAAAGTAGTTTTTCAAAAAATGAATGATTTGGGTTTATTCAGAACGACATTCTCTACAAAATGCATATGTCAGGTTTTTCTCCAAAAATCTACCCTTTTTCAAAAAAAGATTCAAAAAAAATTCCACCTCTACTACTACTTTTCAAAAAACTCTATCTTTTTCAAGAACAAGTTAGTTTTTCAAAAAATGGACGATCTAGGTCTCTTTAAGACACACGCACCTACATATCTATGACTTTTCCTAAAAATTTGCTTTACAACTTCTATTTTTGAGGGATTCTCGCATGGTGGTGAAAATATCAGTTTTTCAAAAAATGGACCTATTGGGGTCTATTTAGAATTGCATTCTCTACAAAACCCATATCTCAAATTTTTATCCAACAATCTACCCTTTTTCTGAAAAAGATTCAAAAAATTTGCCTCTACTGCTTCTACTTAAAAAAAAAATCTTTTTCAAGAACAACTTAGTTTTCTAAAAAACAGACGTCTAGGGTCTCTTCAACACATGAGCACCTACAAAACCCATATCTCTGATTTTTATTGATTGTTTTTGCTTCACAACTTCTATTTTTGAGGAGTTCTCCCATGTTGGTGAAAAAATCAATTTTTTCGGAAAACAGATGATCTAGGTCCATACAAAACGACATTCTCTACAAAACCCATATCTCATATTTTTCTCCAAAAGTCTACACTTTTTCTAAAGAAAATTTTTAAAAAAAAATCAGCTACTACCTCTACTGCTTCTACTTTTCAAAAAACTCTTCTTTTTCATGAACATCTTAGTTTTTTGAAAAATGGATGATCTGGGTCTCTTCAACAGACAAGCTCCTACAAAACCCATATCTCTGATTTTTCCTGAAAAAGTTTGCTTCGCAGCTTCTATTTTTGAGGAATTCTCGTAGAAGTTGTCAAAACCAACTTCAGAGTCCAAGAACACCTGCATGCAAATGGATACCTGTCACAAGGAAGAGAATGGAGGAAAAAAAAAATGAGGGTTTGAAGCTTTGAAATATGGAGAGATTATATTATCAAATCAAGGGAATGAAAAATATACAATGGATCAATCCTTAAGGAAGGAGATCATGCAAAACGTAAAAGAAACCCTAATAGGTAAACATTTAATAATTAATATAATTATTAAATGTCACATTATGCAAACTAAAGTGAAATCTTAAGAAAGGAATAAAGGTAACTTAATTAACATAATTAAGTTAAAACCTTTGCTCTAACACCCCCCTTAAGATGAGCAAGAGTGCAGCTACAAACAAGTGCATGAAAGCAAAAGTAACTACAATGCAAGAAAGCAAACAAGGGTCCCAACAACAAGGCCTGATCAGGTACCCGAATACAACCAAATCTCTGTAAAGTGAAGAAATAAAGAAAACCTCATGGGAAAAACTCTACTCCAAAAAGAGATGCAAAAAGAAAGTACAAATGGAATGTCTCAAAAGACTCTCTCAAGAACATATGCAGATATACAATCAGATACCCCCATGAGAGAGAGTGGAGACTCCAAAGCCCCCCCAGAATGAGAGAACCCCTATGCCAATGATCAAATCAATGTGTCTCCTCAGAGGAAGAAACATATCCAACGGTCGAAGAAGAGGAAATCCTTGGATGTGAGGTGAAAATGGAAGTCCTAGATGATGCACACTGAAGAACAGAACTACAACATGAGTGTATGAATAACAAAATGGTGAATCAAAAAACTCGAGATGATCCTGAAATGGAATCTCCAGTGAAGAAGGGATAATAGGTGTGCTGAAATTGTCATTTGTGAGGAAAGGAATATCCTCTGATATGGCCTCAACAACTGCACTTGATGGCTCGATGAGTGGAGCAACAATGTCAGTCACAACTGAAGAGGTATCCTGCTGAACATATGTGATCTCAACAAGAGGAAGAAGTGTAGAAGTGTCAACACTAGTCTCATGAACAAATGGAAGAACACATAAGTTCAAGTGACCGAACTTCTCCTCAGATATTGCATGCTCTCTTGTAGAAAGAGAGGAAGATGGTGGACCAAAGTGTGTGAATGCATACAATCGGGAAGAATGATCAACTGTCCCTGTTGCAACAATGCTGCTAGTCTGAATGTCTCTGATGTGCACTAAATCAGGTGTGAACTCAACTGTCTTCCTTGTCCCACTGTGAGCAATCTAATAGATGGAGAGAAGGTTAGTGGACAAAGATAGAACACATAGTACATCATTGAATGTATTGTCATCAATGTCGATAGAACCTTTCCCACATACACTCATATAAGTGTTATTACCCATCAATATGTGTGGTGAGGACGCAGCCTCGAAAGATGAGAACATGTCCTGAGAAGATGCCATATGGTGTGAAGCACCAGAATCTAGTAGCCATCTAGATGAATGTGAACTGGTGGTTGCACATAATGCATAACCCTTATGTGGGACCAGTCCATCTATCTAGAATGATGGTGAAGAAGAAGACTCACTTGATGTAGATGAAGAAGAGTGATGAATATGGTTCTTCTCAAGACGAGTTGTCAAATCTGAAACTTGTTTTGCATATCCATCTTTCTTCTTCTCATAACACTTGGACTCGTCATGTCCTAGCTTAGTGCAATAAGCACACTTAGGTCTGTCTTTCTTCGATGATTCTCCCTTAGAAGAAGGTGAATCAGAAGTGTTATGTGAACTAGAATCCTTCCAATGCTCGGTGGTCTTTGGTTTTTGTTTCTACTTCCCCTGAGATGACTGTGCTACCAATGCTTGGTGTGGTGATCCTGTGAGAGCATCCAACTATGATATCTTAGTCTGCTCTCGTGTTGAACGATCACAAAACACCTCAAAATAAGGCATGGTAAAACGTGCACCCAAGGCATCCATAGTGGAATGGAAGGTAGATGAGAATATCTGAAAGTTCCCACAAAGCTTGGACAAAATCAAGTAAATACACTCTGTATCAGTCTTAACCTTACCACAACCCTATAGAAGAGATCTTTGTTGTTTGAATTTCATCAGAAAGTCCTCAATGGAGGGAAAAGAATCAGGTACAAGTGAAGTCAACTCTACCTCAATTTGTAGTGCATGAAACTGATTGATGGTGCCAAATAAATCATTAAACTTGGTCCACATTTCAAGAGGACTGTTACATGCATCAAGATGAAACAAGTTGTCTAAAAAATTTAAGGAAATCAAACCCATAGCCTCATCCATCTTATTTCTATGCTACATAATCTCAAATGGCCTGGTCAAAACTAGCTGAACCGTATCTAAACAAGACCACAACCCCTTTGATCTGAGAAGATGTGTCATGAATGTCTTCTAAGTATGATAGTTATGAGGTGTGATAAGTTCAATAGTAGAAGTGTTTTTGGCCATGTTTGGAGAGGTTTTAATGGATGTTCAATGTGAAGATTTTCTAGTTTTCTAAAGTAAATGATAGAAAGCAAGAAAAAAACTCCCCCCACAATGCAAAAAACCAAACCCCAGTAGAGATTTTTCAACAGAAAAGTAGGAAAAAACATAAAAGGTTTCAGACTGAAACTTTTGTACCTAGTAAATATTCTGAAAAAAATGATAGTAGATCTGAATAGAGTGTGTTCACAGCTTTCCGACGCCTATTCATTTTCGAAAAACAGAGCAAAAATGAGAAAGTTATGCCCGCCAGAGTGCAAAAATCAACATCTGTCTTTAACTTTGGAAAAATGCATGCAAACTACAAAATTTTGAGAACACTCCTACACCATCAGAATGGTTCCAGAACCAGCTTTCCGGTGATATCTCATTTTCACAAAATGGAGATCGTATGCAAAAAATACGCCCGATTTCGTGCAAGATAGGTCAAAAGGTAAAAAAGAAATATTACACAGCCTTCAGGGGCTAAGATCTTCGGCCCCTGGTCACATGGCCGACTAGGGGGCTGGTGCATAGGAGCTGAGGCTGAAGCCCTTGGTTTGGCATATGACCGCGACTGAACTCGCGGGGGCTGCATAGTGTCGGTGGCGGGCTGGTGGCTCTGCCTGGCCCGGTGGCCGCCCGGTGGCTGCTAGGTGGCCGGTTAGCAATGCCCCAGTTTAATACTGGTGGCACATGAATTTAAATAAAAACTTTAAAAAGTCAATTTTTTTATTTTTTTATTTGTTTTTGCCTTGAAAATTGTGCCCTAAGGCCGTACGGCTTTGGGGTAAAAAAAAATTGCTTCCCTGATCAACTGTGGCCAGAATCAATGAATGAACAGTTGATTTAGGGGTTTTTGGATGCTGTGAATCCAACGGCAAGGTCCGTTTGGGCCCAAAAAGAACCCAAAAATTGAAATATGCCGGATCCACAGAAAATCACCCTGTAAAACTATGAATGTTTGATCTAACCCTCATAGCTCCAAATTCTTCAAACAAGAATAGGTTGCAGTAGGTCTGCTTTAATACCATGTAGAAGTTATCAAAACCAACTTCAGAGTCCAAGAACACTTGCATACAAATGGATACCTGTCACAAGGAAGAGAATGGACGAAAAAACAAACGAGGGTTTGAAGCTTTGAAATATGGAGAGATTATATTATCAGATCAAGAGAATGAAAAACATACAATGGATCAATCCTTAAGAAAGGAGATCATGCAAAACCTAAAAGAAACCCTAATAGGTAAACATTTAATAATTAATATAATTATTAAATGTCACATTATGCAAACTAAAGTGAAATCTTAAGAAGGGAATAAAGGTAACTTAATTAACATAATTAAGTTTTAACCTTTACTCTAACAATTCTTGCATGTTGGTGAAAAAATTAGTTTTTTGAAAAATGAATGATTTGGGTCTATTCAGAATGAGATTTTCTAAGAAACCCATATCTCACATTTTTCACCAAAAATCTGTGCTTTTTTTGAACAAGATTCAAAACGTTTGCCTCTTATACCTCTACCCCTTTTTTTTTTCAAAAAACTCAATCTTTTTCAGAAACAACTTAGTTTTTCCAAAAACAGGCAATCTTGGTATCTTTAGCACATGAGCACCTAGAAAACCCATATCCAAGATTTTTCTCCAAAGTTCTAAATTTTTTTTTTTAAGATTCAAAAAATTTGCCTCTACTACTTCTACTTTTAAAAAAAATCTTTTTCACCAACAACTTAGTTTTTCGAAAAATAGATGTCTGGGTCTCTTCAACACACGAGCACCTACAAAACCCATATCTCTGATTTTTATCGATTTTTTTTGCTTCACAGCTTCTATTTTTGAGGGATTCTCCCATGTTGTTGAAAAAATCAAATTTTTCAAAGAACAAATGATCCGGGTCTATTTAGAACGACATTCTCTACAAAACCCATTTCTCATATTTTTCTCCAAAAATCTACCCTTTTTCTAAAGAAGATTCAAAAAAAATTCAGTTACTCTCTCTACTACTACTTTAAAAAAAAACTCTTATTTTTCATGAACAACTTAGTTTTTCGAAAAATGGATGATCTGGGTCTCTTTAGCAGACAAGCTCCTACAAAACCCATATCTCCAATTTTTCCTAAAAAAGTTTGCTTCGCGGCTTCTATTTTAGAGTTCTTGCATGTTGGTTAAAAAATTTGTTTCTCGATAAATGAACAATTTGGGTTTATTCAGAATGACATTCTCCAAAAAACCCATATCTCACATTTTTCACCAAAAATCTAATTTTTTTTTCTAAACAAGATTCAAAACGGTTACCTCTATTACCTCTATGGCTTCTATTTTTCAAACAAATCTATGTTTTTCAAAAAAAACCTTAATTTTCCAAAAAGTGGATGATCTGGCTCTATTTGGCACACGAGCACCTACAAAACCCATATCTCTGTTTTTTCCCAAAAAAAATGCTTTGAAGCTTTTATTTTTGAGGGGTTATTTCATCTTGGAGAAAAAATCAGTTTTTCAAAAAATGCATGATCTGGGTCTCTTCAGAATGACATTCTCTACAAAACCCATATCTCATATTTTTCTACAAATAT
The DNA here is from genome assembly GCA_007115665.2 of Sequoiadendron giganteum. Taxonomy (NCBI): domain Eukaryota; kingdom Viridiplantae; phylum Streptophyta; class Pinopsida; order Cupressales; family Cupressaceae; genus Sequoiadendron; species Sequoiadendron giganteum. The sequence goes on along the minus strand of CM021109.1, from coordinate 348,248,385 downwards.
GTGTCATTTTTCTTAACAAGATTCAAAATTTTTGCCTCTATTACCTCTACTACTTCTACTTCAAAAAAAAGCTATCATTTTCAAAAACAACTTATTTTTTCAAAACACAGACAATCTGGGTTTCTTTAGCACATGAGAACCTACAAAACCCATATCTTCGATTTTTCCAAAAAAAATTGTTTCGTAGATTCTATTTTTTAGGGGTTCTTGCATGTTGGTGAAAAATCGATTTAAAAAAAAACAAATGATTTGAGTCTACTTAGAACGACATTCTCTACAAAACCCATTTCTTAGATTTTTCTTAAGAAGATTCAAAAATTTTGCCTCTATTACCCTATTGCTTCTACTTTTCAAAAAATCTCTTTTTCAAAAACAACTTAATTTTTCAAAAAATAGACGATCTGGGTGTCTTTAGCACACGAGCACCTACAAAACCCATATCTTTGACTTTCCCCCAAAAAAATTGTTTCGTAAATTCTATTTTTTAGGGGTTCTTATATGTTGGTGAAAAATTAGTTTTTCGAAAAACGGATGATCTCGGTTTTCTCATAACGACATTCTCTACAAAACCCATTTCTCGGATTTATCTTAAAAAGATTCAAAAAATTTGTCTTTGTTACCTCTACTACTTTTCAAAAATAACTTATTTTTTCAAAAAACGGATGATCTGAGTCTCTTTAGCAACAAGCACCTACAAAACCCATATCCTTGAATTTTCCCGAAAAAAATTGTTTCGTAGATTCTATTTTTGAGGGGGTTTTGCATGTTGGTGAAAAATCAGTTTTTCGAAAAATGGATGATCTAGGTTTACGCAAAATGACATTCTATATGAAACCCATTTCTCATATTTTTCTTTAGAAGATTCAAAAAATTTGCCTCTGTTACCTCTACTACTTCTACGTTTCAAAAAAATCTATCTTTTTCAAGAACAATTTATTTTTTCAAAAAACAGATGATCTGGGTCTCTTTAGCCCACAAGCACCTACAAAATCCATCTCTTTGATTTTTCCCAAAAAAATTGTTTCGTAGATTCTATTTTTGAGGGGTTCTTGCATGTTGGTGAAAAATCAGCTTTTTGAAAAACAAACGCTTTGGGTCTACTCAGAACGACATTCTCTACAAAACCCATTTCTCAGATTTTTTTTAAGAAGATTCAAAAAAGTTTCCTCTGTTACCTCTTTTTTTTCTACTTTTCAAAAAAAATCTATCTTTTTCAAAAAATAGACGATCTAGGTCTTTTTAGTACATGAGCACCTAAAAAACCCATATTTTCGATTTTTCCCCAAAAAAAATTGTTTTGTAGATTCTTTTTTTGATGGGTCTTTTTAGTGCATGTTGCTGAAAAATCAGTTTTTTGAAAAATGAATGACCTGGGTTTACTTAGAACAACATTCTCTACAAAACCCATTGCTCAGAATTTTCTTAACAAGATTCAAAAAAAATTCTTCTATTACCTCTACTACTTCTACTTTTCAAAAAAATCTCTTTTTCAAAAATAACTTATTTTTTCAAAAAACAGATGATCTGGGTCTTTTTAGTACATGAGCACCTACAAAACCCATATCTTTGATTTTTTCCAAAAAAATTATTTCATAGATTCTATTTTTGAGGGGTTCTTGCTTGTTGAAAAATTAGTTTTCTAGAAAATGGACGATCTGGGTGTACTCAGAATGACATTCTCTACAAAACCCATTTCTCAGATTTTTCTTAAAAAGATTTAAAAAGTTTTCCTTTCTTTTCTCTTCTACTATTTTTCAAAAATAAGATATTTTTTGAAAAACCAGATGATCTGGGCCTCTTTAGCATACGCGCACTTACAAAAATCATATCTTCGATTTTTCACAAAAAAAAAATTGTTTCATATATTCTATTTTTGAGGGGTCTTGCATGTTGGTGAAAAAATAGTTTTTCGAAAAATGGGCACTCTGGGTGTACTCAGAATGACATTCTCTACAAAACCCATTTCCGAGCATTTTCTTAAGAAGATTCAAAAAAGTTGCCTTAGTTACCTCTACTTCTACTTTTCAAAAAAATCTATTTTTTTTCAAAAACAACTTATTTTTTCAAAAAATCGACAATCTGGGTCTTTTTAGCACATGAGCACCTACAAAACCCATATCTTTGATTTTCCCCAAAAAAAACTATTTCGTAGATGGTTCTTGCATGTTGGTGAAAAATCATTTTTTTGAAAAACAGATGATCTCAGTTTACTCAAAACGACATTCTCTACAAAACCCATTTCTCAGATTTATCTTAAGAAGATTCAAAAAATTTACCTTTGTTACCTCTACGTCTACTTTTCAAAAAAAACTCTTTTTTCAAAACTAACTTATTTTTTCAAAAAACGAACGATCTAGGTCTTTTTAGCAATAAGCACCTACAAAACCCATATCCTCGATTTTTCCCAAAAAAAATTATTTCGTAGATTCTATTTTTGAAGGGTTCTTGCATGTTGGCGAAAAATCAATTTTTCAAAAAATGAACGATCTAGGTCTTTGCAAAATGACATTCTTTACAAAACCCATTTCTTAGAATTTTCTTGAGAAGATTCAAAAAAATTGCCTCTGTTACCTCTACTACTACTTTTCAAAACAATCTATCTTTTTCAAAACAATTTATTATTTCAAAAAACAAACGATCTGGGTCTCTTTAGCACATGAGCACCTACAAAACCCATATCTTCGATTTTTCCCAAAAGAAATTGTTTCGTAGATTCTATTTTTGAGGGGTTCTTGCATGTTGGTGAAAAATCAGTTTTTTGAAAAACAGACACTCTGGGTTTTTACTCAAAACGACATTCTCTACAAAACCCATTTCTCAATTTTTTCTTAAGAAGATTCAAAAAGTTTCCTTTGTCACCTCTGCTAGTTCTACTTTTCAAAAAACTATCTTTTTCAAAAACAACTTATTTTTTCAAAAATCAGAAGATCTGGTTCTCTTTAGCACACGAGCACCTAAAAAACCCATATCTTCACTTTTTTCCAAAAAAAAGTTGTTTTGTAGATTCTTTTTTTACGAGTTCTTGCATGTTGGTGAAAAATCAATTTTTTCGAAAAAAAGATGCTCTGGGTCTACTCAGAACGACATTCTCTACAAAATCCATTTCTCAATTTTTTATTAGGAAGATTCAAAAAAGTTACCTCTGTTACCTCTACTACTACTTTTCAAAAGAATCTCTTTTCCAAAAACAACTTATATTTTCAAAAACCGGACAATTTGGGTCCCTTTAGCACACGCTCGCACCTAAAAAACCCATATCTTTTTTTTTTTCCCCAAAAAAGTTGTTTTGTAGATTATATTTTTTAGGGGTTCTTGCATGTTTGTGGAAAATCAGTGTTTCAAAAAATGGACGATCTGGGTCTACTCAAAATGACATTTCTACAAAACCCATTTATCATATCTTTCTTAAGAATATTCACAAAATTTGCCTATGTTACTTATATTGCTTGTACTTAAGAAAAAAACTATATTTTTCAAAAACAACTTATTTTTTCAAAAAACGGATGATCTGGGTCTCTTTAGCACATGAGCACCTACAAAACCCATATCCTCAATTTTTCCCAAAAAAAATTGTTTCTTAGATTCTATTTTTTAGCGGTTCTTACATGTTAGTGAAAAATCAATTATTCAAGAAGTGAATGATCTAGGTTTACTTAGAACGACATTCTTTACAAAACCCATTTATCAGATTTTTCTTGAGAAGATTAAAACAAAATGTCTTTGTTACCTCTACTACTACTTTTCAAAAAAATCTTTTTCAAGAACAACTTATTTTTTCAAAAAACAAACGATTTGGGTCTCTTTAGCACACAAGCACCTACAAAACCCATATCTTCGATTTTGCCCAAATTATTTTGTAGATTCTATTTTTGATAGGTTCTTGCATGTTGGTGAAGAATCAGTTTTTCAAAAAGCAGATGATCAGAGTCTACTCTGAATGGCATTCTCTACAAAACCCATTTCTCAGAGTTTTCTTAAGAAGATTAAAACAAAATGATTTTGTTACCTCTCCAACTTCTACTTTTCAAATAAAATTATCTTTTTCTAGAATAACTTATTTTTTCAAAAAACAAACGACCTAGGTCTCTTTAGCACACGAGCAGTTACAAAACCCACATCTTCGATTTTTCCCAAAAAAAAATGTATCATATATTCTATTTTTGAGGGGTTCTTGCATGTTGTAGAAAAATCAGTTTTTTGAAAAACAAACGATCTAGGTCTACTTAGAACAACATTTTCTACAAAACCCATTTCTCAGATTTTTCTTAAGAAGATTCAAAAAGTTTCCTTTGTTACCTCTATTGCTTCTAATTTTCAAAAATATCTATCTCTTTCAAGAACAACTTTTTTTTGAAAAAACGGTCGATCTAGATCTCTTTAGCACATGAGCACCTACAAAACCCATATCTTCGATTTTTCCCAAAAAAAATTATTTCTTAGATTCTTTTTTTGAGGGGTTCTTACATGTTGGTGAAAAATTAGTTTTTCGAAAAATGGACAATTTGGGTTTACTTAGAACAACATTCTCTACAAAACCCATTTCTCATATTTTTCTTAAGAAGATTAAAAAAAAATTCCTTTGTTACCTCTACTTCTACTTTTCAAAAACAACTTATTTTTTCAAAAAACAGACCATCTGGGTTTCTTTAGTACACAAGCACCTACAAAACCCGTATCTTGATTTTTCTCAAAAAAATTGTTTCGTAGATTCTATTTTTGAGGGGTTCTTGCATGTTGGTCAAAAATCAATTTTTCAAAAAAGGACAATCTAAGTTTACTCAGAATGACACTCTCTACAAAACCCATTTCTCAGATTTTTCTTAAGAAGAATAAAAAAAATTCCTCTGTTACCTCTATTGCTTCTACTTTTCAACAAAATCTTTTTCAAGAACAACTTATTATTTAAAAAACAGACAATATGGGTCTCTTTAGCACATGAGCACCTACGAAACCCATATCTTGAAGTTTCCCAAAAAAAGTTGTTTCATAGATTCTATTTTTCAAGGGTTCTTACATGCTGGTGAAAAATCATTTTTTCAAAAAATGGACAATCTAGGTTTACTCAGAACGACATTCTCTATAAAACCCATTTCTCATATTTTTCTTATGAAGACTCAAAGTATTTACCTTCGTTACCTCTACTACTACTTTTCAAAAAAAACTTTTTCAAGAGCCACTTATTTTTTTCGAAAATCAAACAATTTAGGTTTGTTTAGCACACGAGCACCTACAAAACCCATATTTTTGATTTTTCCATAAAAAAATATTTCATAGATGCTATTTTTGAGGGGTTCTTGCATGTTGGTGAAAAACCATTTTTTCGAAAAATGGATGATCTGGGTGTCTTTAGCACACGAGCACCTACAAAACTCATATCTTTGATTTTTCCCAAAAAAATTATTTCGTAGATTCTATTTTTCACGGGTTCTTGCATGTTTGTGAAAAACTTAGTTTTACGAAAAAAGAACAATTTGGGTCTACTCAGAACGAGACTCTCTACAAAACCCATTTCTCAGATTTTTCTTAAAAATATTCAAAAAAATTGTCTCTTTTACCTCTACTGCTTCTACTTTTCAAAAAAAATAAAAATTTAGAGAATAATTTATTTTTTCAAAAAATGAACGATCTAGGTCTCTTTAACACACAAGCACCTACAAAACCCATATCTTTGATTTTTCCCAAAAAAACTGTATCGTAGATTCTATTTTTGAGGGGTTCTTGCATGTTTGTGAAAAATCAATTTTTGAAAAACAGATGATCTGGGTTTACTCAAAATGGCATTCTCTACAAAACCCATTTCTCAGATTTTTCTTAAGAAGATTGGAATATTTTGGCTTTGTTACCTCTACTACTTGTACTTTCCAAAAAATCTATCTTTTCTAAAAACAACTTATTTGTTTCAAAAAATGGAGAATCTAGGTCTCTTTAGCACATGAGCACCTACAAAACCCATAGCTTGGATTTTTTCTAAAAAAATTGTTTCGTAGATTATTTTTTTGACGGGTTCTTCCATTTTTGTGAAAAAGTTAGTTTTTTGTAAAAACAAGCGATCTGGGTCTACTTAGAACGAGAATCTCTACAAAACCCATTTCTCAATTTTTTCTTAAGAAGATTCAAAAAAGTTGTCTTTCTTACCTCTACTGCTTCTACTTTTGAAAAAAACCTATCATTTTTCAATAACAACTCATTTTTTTCAAAAAACAGAGGATGAGGTTTCTTTAACACACGAGCACCAGCTAAACCCATAACTTTGATTTTTCCCAAAAACAAATGTTTCATAGATTCTATTTTTTAGGGGTTCTTACATGTTGGTCAAAAATCAATTTTCTGAAAATGGACGATCTAGGTTTACTCAGAACGACATTCTCTACAAAACCCATTTCTCATATTTTTCTTAAGATTCAAAATATTTGCCTCTATTACCTCTATTGCTTCTACTTTTCAAAAAAAATAAAATTCAAGAATAACTTAATTTTTCAGAAAATAGACGATCTAGGTCTCTTTAGCACACGAGCACCTATAAAACCCATATCTTTGATTTTTCCCAAAAAAAATTGTTTCGTAGATTTTATCTTTGAGGGGTTCTTGCATGCTGGTGAAAAATTGTTTTTTCAAAAAACAAATGATATGGGTCTACTCAGAACGACATTCTCTACAAAACCCATTTATTAGATTTTTCTTAAGATTCAAAATATTTGCCTATGTTACCTCTATTGCTTCTACTTTTCAAAAAAATCTATCTTTTTCAAAAACAACTTATTTTTTTAAAAAATGGATGATATGGGTCTCTTTAGCACATGAACACCTATAAAACCCATATCTTCGATTTTTCCCAAAAAAAATTATTTCGTAGATTCTATTTTTGAGGTATTCTTGCATGTTGGTGAAAAATTAAATTTATTTTAAAAACAAACGATATGGGTCCAATCAGAACGACATTCTCTACAAAACCCATTTATTAGATTTTTCACAAGAAGATTCAAAAAAATTGCCTCTGTTACCTCTACTACCTCTACTTTTCATATCAAAGGTGGAATTAGGTATTGATCGGAGTGATCACTCTATAGCTAGGGCTTGGTAGAGAATTCTGATGCATGTGTGTGGGGAAGGCCTGGTCCTCCTCCATGAAAGACCCTGAATGTGTGGAGATGTTGGCAGCGAATCCCTGGGTGTCTTCTTGTGGTGACCATGCACCTTGTCTGTTGTGGCTCATGCGAAGCGGGCTCGTGGTTTAAAGAAGGATGAACGAGGATAAGCATCCCATAGACGATGGTTCCAAAGGTAAAAACCCTATCGGGGCTATTCACTCCCATTCCATGTCTTTTTGAGGCATTGTTTCTGGCGAAGAGGAGTCATTTCCAGCTAGAGTGGGCTTCACAGTGCAAGAAAGTGAAGCAGAGAGGATGGAGGACCTAGAAGAGGTATTTTACCTCCTGGCTCCCATAAACTTTATGTCTTGGTTCCAAATGGAAAACTATTAGAGGCTTTGTGTGATCATGATTCTAAATTAAAAAAAATAGCAATTTTTTTGGCAGCTGTGGACATAAACAAGGTGTCGGCTCATAAATATATGGATGAATGGTTGCCAAACGTTTGGGGAAAAAAACTAGGGATCTCATTCTCTTACTACTAAATGATTCAAAGGGGTCTTTATATCATATTTTTTAGAAATCATGAAATACAAAAAAAAAAACCTAAATAGGGAATTTTGGAATATTGGAAATAATATATTTTAGGTAGTGGCTTGGTCACCAGAGGCCCTAAATGATGAAGTACTTTCCCTATCGATCCCTAGATGGTTGACAATTAAAAATGTACCTCCAAGACTCTGGGCTTTTGTTCTTCTCCCGCTCGAACCATATGGAAAGGTTCTAAGAATGGACAATACCAAGTCAACCTTGCCCCATGCAAATGTTAGGGCCCTAGTTGCCATCTTACCGGGGATGGACTTACCCGATGCATTGGTTTTAAAACTTGAAAGTGGGGATATTATGTGTGCAATTAAAATATTGGGTGGGTTGAATGCCTGCTATCTCTGTAGGAGAGAAGGGAATATTAGAAGATATTTTCCTTTAATTAAGAAAAATAACACCACTGAGGAATCTCAATTGAAAGGAAACGAAAGAACGATGGTGAATGAGACCAAAAACCCTAACATCTATAAGCCAAACAATGCTAAAAACAATCAGGCCACCATTATAGGTGACCTCCCTGGAGTAGGGATGGGAGAGAAGATTGAGGGAAACCTAAACAGCAGAAAACAAAATTGCAACAATGTGATTAATCTCAAAAGGCCTATTTGAGCCTTGGTTTGGTGACTCAGATGAGAGCTCCTGGGAGGTTGAGGTGTTCTCTGAATCCTCATATCATGACTCTGACTTTGAAATGGAAAACTTGTCCGAGTGTATGGAGATGGAAACCCAAGATGGAAGGCAGGATAATTCAGTACCCTTAAGCTTTGATCCCCCGAAAACCGATTTCCATAAGGACTGGCCTATAGATAAACAACTAGCCTCCCCTAGAGAGGATACCATTAGCCTCTCAGAAAGCCTAAGCTGTGAAGCAGTCAAGGATAACAACTCAAACCCAGCTAAGCCTGGGAATGGAGAGTGGAAAATTTCCCAATAGTTGGCTCTAGAAAAGCTAAGAAACAACTCCAATAGAGAAGAAGGTAAAGAGCAAGCCCCTAGTGAGCAGAATTATTATATGAAACTTTAGAGTTAGCAAAGAAGAGCCATTTCTAAAGAGAATAATAGATTTATCATAGGGTAGGCAAGGAAAAATTAAATAACTTGTTAATGCCATGGAGACCAACCTGATGCCCACTTGAAACTAGCCTGTCATCATTATTGGACTGGATACAAACCAAATTTTGGAAAGTGATACTTTAAAATATAGCCGCCAAGGGGATTCTATGCAGTGCACCAATGGTGAAGTGTGTGATGAAAGTGGGGGTGAGTTTGATCTCCTCAAAAGTTTTGTAACTCATTCATTCAAGGACAATAGTGCTTGCATTTGCTTGACCAATGGGGTTGGTCCAATAGTCTCTTGTTACCATTGAATCTTCAAGGGGTCAAGGTGAGCAGACCACCAAGGGAGTCTCTGAGGTGGAAGGGAAATCTGAGGTTCCACGTAGATCAAGGGGAAGACCCAAAAAGGGGAGAAAAACCCTAATCCCTAAAGGAAAAGGGAACCTGAAAGTGTTCGCCAAGCATAGAAGGAAAAAACTCAATGCCTTCACTGCAAGTCCAATCCCTAAAATAATAGAAGGTGAGCAAAAAGTCCCCAAATTCTTTGAAATCTTTGAGCCAGATAAAGAGCCTACCCCAAAGCACTAAAGAATGATCCTCAACTATATTTCATGGAATGTAATGGGGCTAGAGTCCCCAGATAGAAAGTAAATTGTTAGAAGATTCCTCAATGGTTGCAAGGAAAAAGATGTGGTCATGTTGCTGGAAATCAAAGCAACTGGTTTCATGCTAGAAACCAATCTCAAGTTCATCTGGAGGGACTCAATTCTCTTTCTTTTAAACCATGAAAGAGGTAGGGGAGGAACTATAATTTGTCTCTCAAAGGAATGGGGGCAACATGTTTGTAGACATGGGGTCTCCCCATGCAACAAGTTTGTCTGGGTAATTTTGAAAAAGGGGAGATATCTCATTTGGTATTTGCTCCATATATGCTCCAAACGAGTATGGAGAGACAATCAATGTTTGGAGATAGATCAATGAAATGGATGACCTCCCATGGATCCTTCAAGGGGACTTCAACATGATTGAAAACCAAGATGATAAAGTGGGGGGAATCAATTTAGAATGGAAAGACAATGAAAAGTACTTCTGGACCAAGATGAAAACTAAACTCAAGTTGTTTGATCCACTAGAAGGGCAGAAAAATGATTTCCCCAGTATATGGTATACTTGGTGCAATGGCCAAAAGGGCAACCGAAGAATAACTGTAGATTAGAGAGATTCTACATGAACAAAGACTTCTTTCTCCCCGAATCTTTCATGGATGGATGTAAAGTGGAGGTCCACCCATATACTATTTCTAACCACAACCCTATTAAAACTAGGGTACTAATCAAAGAAGGACCAAGGTCTATGGAAAGGAAAAGAGGGGGGGGCTTCTTCCTAAATTTCAACTTACTTCAAAACCAAGGCTACAAGGATTCTATCTGAACCCTTAGATGGATAAAAAATAGCTTGTATAGGGACATAAGTGCTATAGAAAGATGGAATTTGAATGTTAATGGGTGGAAAGCTTTGTTCCAAATCATTGGAAAAAAGAAAGTAAAATACAACTGAAGAATGGAAGGAATACTACAGGAAAACCTATTGCAGGTTGAAATTGGGCTCCAAAATGATCGAGGGAATGAGGATCTAAACAAAAAGATGGTCTTAGCGAAAAATTCCCTAAGGAAATTTAAAAAACTAAGAATTCAAGGAATGAAGGTAAGGTCCAGGGCTAACTAGCTTGAATTCGGAGAGAAAGGCTCCAAGTATTTATTCAAACTACTAAAGGAAAAAAACTTCAAAGAGCACATAGAACAAATCTAGGTGAATGAAGGGATATCTGGTGATCAAGAAGTGATTAGAGAACAATTTTTCTCCTTATGCAAAATCCTATTTTCTTCTGAGAGAGGTGGGAGTGATTGGGACAATTCAAGGAACTCAATCAGGAAGGTAATCCCAAAAAAGATAGAAAAGAAAGATGTTGAGGGCCTGAGCCAAGAGGTATCCAAAGAAGAAATCAAAAAGGAAATTAAGGCCATGCAAAATGATAAGTCTTGTGGATCTAATGGAATTCTAATTGAGTTCTACAAAACATTCAAGAAATGGATTGTGGATGACCTGTTTTTGGTCTACAAGGAAGTTTTAGAGGCAGGTACATTGGGAAGGGAGATAAATAAGGGCATCATCAGACTGCTCCCAAAGGAAGGTGACAAGACCCAAATGAAAAACTAGAGGACCATAACTCTGTTGAACATCTCATACAATATTCTTGCCAAAATACTGGCAAGGAGGCTAACTTATGTGTTGCCCAAGATCATCAATGCAACTGAAACAGGCTTTATTAAGGGAAAAAACATTCTAGAAAATCTCATTACCACTTGGGAAGCACTAGAGAAGGAAAAGCACACCAAACACAAGGCTGCTATCCTCTTGCTAGATTTTGAAAAGGCATATGAACGAGTTGAATGGTCTTTCATCCAACTCACCATTGAAACTTTTGGATTTCCACAAAAAATTTGTAACATATTTACTACGTTGTTTTGAGATGCAGTGGCACTAGTAGATGTAAATGGGTAGCTAACAAAAGAATTTGCTTTGGAAAGATCAATTAAACAAGGTTGTCCTCTAGCCACTACCTTATTTGTGATTACCTCAGTTGCTTTATACTATGTCCTCAAGTCTAATATGTGGTTACCAAAGGTTAGAGGTATAGCATTACCTAACAAAGAAGAACTATTGAATGTCCAATTTGTAGACGACACTACTCTACTCCCCAAGTTAGAAGAAGAAAATATTGATAACCTAATGAACAAGCTTAACATCTTCTTGCAAGCCTCAAGTTCAAAAATCTCCACCACCAATTGTATCTTCCTGGGTTGGTATGATAGGCCCCCTTATTGGTTACACAAATTTCATATGCAGTGGGGGTGCTAGTAAGTAGGTAAGGTACCTGGGCATCCCATTTGTGGTATGTCCAAACCTAAAAGACATGTGGGATTGGATCAAAAGAAAAATTGAAAGAAAGATGGAAAACTAGAACAAGAACTACCTAACCATGATAGGAAGAGTCTGGACTTGTCAAAATATCCTTTCCTCTTATAGCCTCTATTTTTCCTCAGTTTAGCTCTTTTGTAACTACCAAGTAGAGGAAATTCAAAAAATAACTTGGGCTTTCCTATGCTTAGATGGCAGGGGAAATAAAAAAGGTATGATTTCAAGTGGAGTTGGTGTTGTGTTAGCAAATCAGAAGGTGGGCTTGGGTTAATGGACCTAAAGCTCCAAGGCATTACTTTAGCTACCATATGGATCTTTAAGGACTTGGAAGGAAATGAGCCATGGAAAGTTCTGGTAAGGAGTAATATTCAAAGGGCTACCCAAAGCATGGGAAAGGTTTGAAAGATCTCCCTCTTAGTGACCTTCTTAGTGGTCTCTACCCTATAATCCCTCAAGGTTCAGTGGTGTTCAAGAGTATTTGGAAAGCATGGGAAGCAGTCAAAGGCTTCATTTGTAACTCACAATGTATTCAAGGAAATTCAATCTACACTCAAAGATCTATATGGTGGAACCTCAAATGTAATGACAAGCCACTGGATCTTTTGCAAGGATGCTTGGCCAAGGCCTAGAGAAAAAAAGGTATAAAATGTTTTGTCGACATCTTGAAGGATGGGCAGCTTAAAGAATGGGATGTACTAGAATCTGAATTCCATATCCCTTCCACTCAATGGAGAACATACACTACACTAAGGGAATCTTGTAATACCTTGGCTTGGCCAATTAACAACAAGGACAGTCATTAACAATTGAAAGAGTTTCAATGGTCAAAATGGGTCCAACATTATAAAAAGTAATTCCAAAACTATCTACACTTCTCTCACCAAACAACAAGAAATCTATGAGTATCTTAATAACAAATGGAACACTACCTTCAACAGTAGTGATTGGTCTAAAATCCTCGCAAATAACTGGTCTAAAACTATTGAGCCAAAGAAGGACTGCTTCAGATGGCTCTTAATTCTTCAAAGACTACCTTACAAAGTTAATGTTACTAACATTAAAATATGTAGAGTATGCAGGGTACCTAGCTCAATATTTTATATCTTCTTTGATTGTGTGTATGCTAAAGAAATTTGGCATTTTATTTGCAATAAGCTAGATATTTGGAATAACAATCGCACCCTCAATGTAGAAAGAATTCTTTTATTTAAAAAATAACAAATTTGGCAAGGAGAAAACACTATTTTGGTCTTGTGTTTCCACAAAAATTCTATAGCTTATTCGGAAATCAAGAAACAATGAAAATTTTAGAGGGGACCTAAGGGCACTTTTTGAGTCTTCAAGAAGACTCACCCTTTACAAAATTGCATTGCAGGTAACCATGACAGAGAAGGTCTCAAAATTTTAGTTCCTTAAACTGTTGGAGGATGGCATCCTTCAAATGCACCTACATGAGGACAAACTTGGGCACACTTGGCAAACTAGCACAGGAGATCTTTCAAAATGACTTCAATGATAAGGTGGCAAAGGAGGCATAGATGGAAAATCCCCCACCCATGATCAAACTGGAGGACTTTACTAAGGATGAAATAAAGGCTGCAAAGACATTGTTAAACATGAAACACCTTATGGGTAGTGAGGAATCAACTTCTTGAGGTAATGATAGGCTTGTGGTATGGAATTTTTTGCAGGAATGGTTTTTGATATGTTACAGATTGATATGCCACAAAGTGCTTTGATAGGCTATGAATGGAAATGCTATCGATGGTCAAGATTAGCAATGACTTTGGCATGTTATAAAAGAATGTGATACAGATGGACAGGCACATCAATGGTTTTGATATGCTACAGATTGATATGGGTTTGACACAACAAAAAAAATTTGATGCATCTGATTTTTTGGATAGAAACCTCCATATGTGCACCAATGAAGCATGATATAGTAGTGGCTTGATAGTGGTTTAATGGTCAAAAGTGACACAGGTCAAAAGAATCTTCTTGGGGATTATATGATGATGTAACAACTTCTCAAACCTGATACAGTCTATGTAAACAAGAATCATGTATTAGTTGTTATAATGTATTGATAAGCAATAGTACTACTCCCATATGTAAACTGTTGCTCATACTATATTCAATATACTACCTCTACTTTTCAAAAAATTCTATCTTTTTCAAGAAACAATTTATTTTTTTAAAAATGGATGATCTAGGTCTCTTTAGCACACAAGAACTTGCAAAAGCCATATCTTTGATTTTTCTCAAAAAAAAATTGTTTCGTAGATTGTATTTTTGAGAGGCTCTTCCATGTTGGTGAGAAACTAGTTTTTTAAAAAATGGACGATCTGGGTGTACTAAAAACGACATTCTCTACAAAACCCATTTCTTAGATTTTTCTTTGAAAAATTCAAACAATTTGCCTCTGTTACCTCTACTGCTTCTACTTTTCAAAAAAATCTCTTTTTCAAGAACAACTTATATTTTCAAAAAATAGATGATCTGGGTCTCTGTAGCACATGAGCACCTGCGAAACCCATATCTTCGATTTTTCTCGAAAAAATTGTTTTGTATATTCTATTTTTGAGGGGTTCTTGCATGTTTGTGAAAAATAAGTTTTTCGAAAGACAAACAACCTGGGTTAACTCAGAACGACATTCTCTACAAAACCCATTTCTCACATTTTTCTTAAGGAAATTCAAAAAAATTGCCTTCTACTACTAATTTTCAAAGAAATCTCTATTTCAAAAACAATCTTTTTTTAATTTAAAAATGGACGATTTGGGTCTCTTTAAACCATGGGCACCTGTAAAACCCATATCTTTGATTTTTCCCCAAAAAAAATGTTTCATAAATTCTATTTTTGAGGGGTTCTTGCATGTTGGTGAAAAATCAGTTTTTTGAAAAACAGATGACTTGGGTCTACTTAGAACAACATTCTCTACAAAACCCATTTCTCATAATTTTATTAAGAAGATTCAAAAAATTTGCCTCTATTACCTCTACTACTTCTACTTTTCAAAAAAATCTTTTTCAAAAACAACTTATTTTTTCAAAAAACAGATGATCTGGGTCTCTTTAGTACACACTCACCTACAAAACCCATATCTTTGATTTTTCCAAAAAAAAATTGTTTCATAGATTCTATTTTTGAGGGGTTCTTGCATGTTGGTGAAAAGTCCATTTTTTGAAATATGGAACATCTAGGTGTACTCATAACGACATTCTCTACAAAACCCATCTCTCATATTTTTCTTAAGAAGATTCAAAACGTTTCCCAAAGAGTATCTTGAGATTTGCTTTTAAGCTTGTGTAAATGCTTGCGACATTGTAATATTTTATGACAGTATTGTGCTTGAAAGAGCTTTCCAGTGATAATCTTGTTTGCTTAGTTATCTCAATTAGGGGGAGAAGCTCATAAAATCTTTGATGTTATCATAGTTGATGCCTTGGTACATGGTTATTCTTGTTGGTAACCTTATTTATACAGTTGTTATTTGGTGCAAACAGTTGGTATTTGGTGCAGACTAGTTCATGGCTATTGGTATGATTGGTCACAGTGTGGTAATATTTTTTGATAGTATCTTTATGCTTTCCTTGGTTAATGCCTATTAAGTTTGCTGCTCTATTGCTCTACTTGCAGAGGTTATTGTGATTGGTTGGATTCAGTTGTTCATATTCATGGAATCTCACATTCTCTACTTTCATTCTTTGTCATTGATGCAAAAAGGGGGATAGATGATATGTGTTTTTCCATCAAGGACAAAGGGGGAAATTTTTGGCTTTAAGTTGTTTATGTGTTAGTTTATCCTTGATGCCAAAACTATTTAATGGGGTTCATGACATCACTGGTTCTATTCTTTGCACTTAGATTGGCTGATATGCAGTTGTATTGGTTGGTGTTATGATATGTAGTGTTATGTTGTAAGGATGCATTCTCATCTTGTTTTGATACATGATGATTATAGTAGGTCATATGGGCATTCATTAGCTTCATATTTAAGACATTGTCATCTTGACAGGTGCAGGTTTTTTAGGTTAATGTTTTAGGTTTCAGGTTTCTATATGATGATGCTAATGTGGACAGTGTTGTCAGGATGGTTCTTACTATTGCATGTCAAAGGTATATTGTTTCAATTGATATTTATCAGGTTGATCTTGGCATCTGATTAGTTCCTTAGCTCCAATGGTTTTCACACATTGATTGCTATACTTGGCATATGATGTCTTTATCTGGTTTCATTTAATTCTCTTTAGCAAGGGTTGATGACTTGGCTAAATAAAATAAGGTCACATTGAATATTTGATACTAGGTCTCTTTGCATTTGTTTTGACAATGGAAGGTGACTTTTTAAGTTTTCATGAAATCTGGTACATAGTGTATACATTGCTCTATTAGTAATTACCTTGGTTGAAGCATTCAAATACATGCAGCTAGTAATTCATTATATTACTTTGGTATTTTTTTTTAAGGAATTCAAGGTTGATATGTCCTATGGCGAGGATATTAAATTATTTGTATTTTACACCATAAATGGTGTTGGGCACTAAAGTGATATGAGGACATTTTCTAAACAAAGAAATCGGGCTCTAAAGGTTAAAAGCTATTTGTGAAAAAGCTAGGGTAAAGGTTTTATTACAGTGCTCGTGATAATTGTCTTTATTATTGATTGGTATTATGGTGTTGGCATTAACAATAAAAGGGACTAAACCCTATCGGGTTTCCCTAAGCATACATTAGTGGTGATATTGTGTTCGACATAGTGTAAAGTCACTTTGAAATGACTTGGCAGTTTCTTGGCATCGACAGTTTGATGTAAATGGTGATGTGGCAATGATGTTGTCGGCATGTATTGTAAATGTTTTGGCCACAGAATTAAAAGCATTATGATTGTTTGATAATATTATGTTTTGGATTCATTGGACCTCAATGTATTATTATTTCTGAAAAAGTCATCGAATGACTTGGATGAAGGAAAGGTTAGGGCAAAAGAACTTTGTGGTTTCTTTCATTCTTTCATCACGACTATGTATGAAACCCTAGCCACCATTGAAATTTTTGCAAACCAGTTTGTCGCCATGGTTAGCATGATTACTTGCATTTTTTGGTGTCTACACTTAGTCGACACATTGAAAATAAGTGTTTTGTTTTTTCTCGAGCTTGGGGAAAGAGTGTAACTGTTATTACTCTGATTTTTCCCTCTTGCTAAAGTGCTAAAGTTAGAAAGTAAAGCACACTGTATGAGCTATGATGTGTATGGATGCTTGGTCTATTGGTTTTTTATTGGCTAGGGGCACGCACATGGAAGGAGATTCGATGGTGTTTTTTTTTCTAAGGTTCATTTCTTCTACTTGCTTCATTCATCAAATCAGGTATTCTTTCCATTGCTTGAAGAAAGTTTTAAAGGACAATTACTTATCTTTACTCGATTATGGGAGAAGAGGAAGTGGGTGATTAGAATCTTGTGTTAGGTTATCATGCTCTTCTTTCGATTATTCTTCTCCATTATCAGTATTCTTGTTTTTTTATTTGTCTCTTTCAAGCCATATAAACAATATGTGGGAAATCAGTTACAACTCTTGGCAAGCCTTAGTAGTGATAATTATTTTGTTTTTTATCAGCATGAAAAATGTGGTGTGAAGAAAATAGATGCTTCCGTGAAATAATTTTTTCCACCTGTCACTAATAATGAGGGTTTTTGGAAAAAAAGATCTATGAGTGTATTTTGTTCTATCATTAATATTCGAAAAACAACAAGAAAAGGAACATAATAGATTAGGTGAATATATTTGTATACATATATATATATATATATATATATATATATATATATATATATATATATATATATATATATATATATATATATACAGTGATTAATCACTATTCTAGTGTTGTAATTTTGAGAAATGTTAGAGTGAAAAGGTCGGTAATGAAACCTTGCAAATATGATGGAAAATTTATGTATCTAATGTGTCTGGTATTTTGGAGATTCAAGTATGAATCTTTAATATATTAGATAGATTAAGCATGAGAGGTATATGAGAGCTATATTTGAAACTGAGAAATCCTCTGATATATTATTGTTTTGAGTTCTTGAATATGGGGTCGGTGCTCCTTGAAATGTGTGTTTCTAAATTTGTAGAAGGTGTTGGTGCTCCTCGGAATGGGTGTTCCTAAATTTGTAAGGGATTGGTGCTCCTAGAGTGGGTGCTCTAAAATTTGTCAGTAAGGCATTGCATACAGTGGTTTTTCAAGTTAAGCCAGTGAGGCATCATTTTTTGGAGTGGTTTTTCTATCCCAAGAGGGTTTTCCACTCGAAAAATTATTTGTTTGATGGTCTCATTGCTTTGATGTGATAATGCTTCAAGATTGTGATGATTTTGTGTGTGATTGTTCTTATTAGTTTGAACATTGTTGAATGTTAGTTCCTTCATCTCTGCAAATTTTTATATCAAAATGTCTTGTACAAGTGTTCTATCATTGTTGAAAATTTTGATTCAAAAGAAAGAATAGAAGTATTCATTTGATCCATAGATCAAGAATTGTTATGATGTATTGAAGCTCTTAGTTGTTTCATGCTTATCATATGTAATTCCATTGCACAGTTGTTTTAGTATCTCATAAGTCTACATTAAAATCTAGTGGTCCTAAAGTGATTAAACAATGTTGGTCTTCATGTACAGTCTTATGAGTTGCATCTATTTTGTCATCGTGCATTGATTGTTAAAAATGGAAGTCATCTCTTTTGCAAATGCAAGATATCTCACACAAGTTTTATTGGCATAAGTTATCAAAATTGAACTAAGTTAATGTTGTCTTGAATTCTCTCAAAGTGATTACTCTGCTTTATTATCAATAGAAAGGATATCAGACTTAAAAGTCTTGGTAAAAGTTTAAGAAGGTCTGAATTTAAGTTTTGTCTATCAGACATTGATTCACCCCCCCTCTCAGTGTTTTTCCATACTCCAACAAGTGGTATCATAGCCATACTCATACATAAGTCTAACCAACTTAGGGTTTCCTGGTTGTGGAGTATTTGTTATGTCCAAGTGCAAAATAATCAAAGGTCAAAAGAAAGCCCCTTGTGTCAAGCAAAAAGTTGATAAAAAATTCTTTGTCAAGTCTAGTGAACTTTTGTCTCAAGAAATACCCCTGCCAGTTGATACTAAATGTTATCCTGTTATTGGTGAAGAAGAAGATCACTTAGTAAGTGACTTTGAACAAGAATTTGGTTATAAAGAATGTAAAGGTAATGAGTTTGAGGTTGATTTGGAAGGAGACATGCTTGCTGCCTTATATGAACTTAAAGGTTTAAACAAGAAAATAAAAAACTTAAGGTACAACTTCAAAAGAGTATTGATACTAATAAGGTATTAAACCAAAACTATGATAAATCTGAAAAGATTATTGAATTTCTCAAAGCTCAAATGGTTGATAGAAAAAGGACAGAAGATCGATTGGAAGTCAAGTTAAAATCCAAGGATGAATTGTGCAATAAACTAGAAAATAAGGCTGCTTCATTAAAGAAAGGTCCAGATAATGATTCCTTGTTAAAAGAACTAACTCTTAAAGATGATATGATTATTAGTCATAAAATTGAAATTGAATAAAGTAAGAGGATATCAAACGTAAGATTAAAAATATTGAATGTATAAAACTTGAAGGAGAAGTAGTTGCATTAAGGAAAGATCTTGGAAGTGTCAAGGTTCAACTGGGTGAAAATAAAAAATTTGATCATAGTATTGATCTATTGAATGAAATGTTGAACAGGAAAAAGAATTCTAAGGATCCTAAAGGAAAGGGATACGAGGTTGGAGAATTTTTTTTCGAAGACTCTAAGCATGAGTCAGTGTTTGTTATTGTAGATGGAAAGAGGCTTACCTTCAAGCAAACACCAAGAATGAAGTTTGATTTTGGTTATCATATTACTGCACCAAAGGATGACATTGATGCTAGAAGACAATTTAAAGGTATTCACAGAGAAAGGAGAATTTTTTTAAGATCTTCACACCCTTGGCATGATCATTCATTTAGTTACAATCATTCTTTTCAAGTATATTGTTATGTTTGTAATGACTTTGGTCATAAGGCAATTGATTGCATGAGATGGTCAAATAAGAATCATTCTAATGTCTCTAGAAATGAGAATGTGGTGTGTTACAATTGTAATAATTTTTGTCACTTAAGAAAAGATTGTAGGATGAATACAATTGATAATTATGAAGGGAACAAAGTTATAAATGTCTTTAGGAAGTCTTTTGTTCCTCAAATCAGTCACAAGATCATTTGTTTTAGATGTAATAGCATTGGGCATAAAGTACAAGAATGCAGATTTAATAGAAAGACAAGTACTTTAAACAAACAAGTGAAAAAGTCTACATTGGTGTGGAGAAGAAATATCAATCAAGATGACAAGAAGAGCAATAAAGATGAATTTTTGAAAACTCGTTGTGCACTCCTTGCACATGTGATGCCATCTAGGTCCTGAGAAGAATAAATGACTCAGGGGGAGTCTATTATGATCAGCTATTACAGGTTGTTAAGGAATTCAAGTTTGACATACAATGACAGTTCTTTGGCAGTATGATGAATTTTTGAATATGTTGAGTTTGTGAATGCTAAGGCATTTTGGAGACAAAGATATAAATCTGTGTGAAGTCTACTACATTTTATGATGTTGATTGACATGATTGAGTGTCTTTTTTTACATTAGTGTTTATGTCGAATAAGGATCTCCTCTTAACTTGCTCTATAGGACGATTGATACACAATTTTTTCTATCATGGTGTGATTGGTGCTGGAGGAGAAATTATGTGTTCAGATTTTGTGATGTCTTTGGATCGATCAACTCAAGTTATTTTTTTGAATAGAGGATTTGCAGAGTTGAGTTTTTGGGTGGCCTAGTTATGATATTATGTGCTTTGTAGAAGAAGGTGATAGTGTGTTTTTTATAAGGTACCATTGCATGGTGGAGTTTGAATTTGGTATGGCCACGATAGTCATGTAAGAATAGTAGTTTGTGTGAGACTATAATTATGATTTCTCTGTGACAGTGCTATAATATCCCTGGTTCAAATACTTGCATCATGCTTGATATATGTTGGATTTTTTGGTATCTTCCTTGAAGTATGGTAAATGGATTAGAACAATAATATGCCTATAAAATGTATTGTTGTTTCTTTTCTTGGTCATGAGTGAAATAGATTGTAGGAGTCCTTAGTCACATGCTCTGTATTTTCTTGAATTATGCACATGGGTCTCTCCTTCTTGTGTTTATCCTCTTTAGAAGAGGTGGGAAGATCACTAGAGTTTATCTTAGTCTTATATTTCTTCTTGCCTTTTCCTTTAGGTTGTTGAGATAATAATGCATGATTTTTTGGGAATAACATATAGCTAGATAAGATTTACTTACTCTCTAGTCAAACATTCACAAAATTTCTCAAAAGAAAGCATGTTAAATGAGTCACCTAAGGCATCCATGCTGGAAGAAAAGGTAGAATCAAAGACTATAAATGACTCCTTTAACATAGAAAAAATCAAGAAGAAACTTTCCTTACTAGATTTATCTTTCCCGTAACTAGCTAATGGTGATCTCAAAGATTTGAATTTTACCATATAATCTTCAATATTGGGAAATGTATCAAGAGAAAGAGATACCAATTCCATCTCTAATTGCAAAGCACAAAATTCACTAATAGTACCAAACAAATATTTATATTTTTCCCATACTTGATTTGGTGTAGTGCAGTCCTTAATATGAAACAACAGGTTATTAGAAACATGCAATCTAATCAAGCCCATAGTCTCATCACATTTATTCCTATGAGAAAATATCTCATACTTGGTAAATTCAAGTTGATCATCACCTAAGGTAGACCAAAAAGCCTTGGAAAGAAGTAATCTTTACATTTTGGTATTTCATGTGTGATAGCTATGAGGACTGGGAGATGTAAGAGCCAAGAGATAAATAAATAATATACTAAAAAAATATACCATGAATCCTCCCAAATCTAAATCAATACTATAAATGAATTCCCCCCAAAAGACATAACCTCTCTAGGTGTCAAGATGTCTAAGTAATCAAGGTTTTGGAAATAATCTTCAAAAAGATGTGACTCCTAAGGGAAAATAGTAAATAACTACTATGGGAAATGATATAAGGATTGAACAAATTGAATTGGTAAAAATAGTAAACATGGCCAACATAAATGGAGAATAAAGAAGACAACAACAGAGGATTGAAAGAGAAGAAATACATCACAGAAGGATGGAAATTATGGAGAAGATGAGAAGTGAGAACGCCAAAGAGGGTGTTGTTGAGCACACGAAAGGAGGTGCTACCAAGGAAGTAGGACAAAAGGGTAAAGAAGAGAAATTGGAAACTCAAAAAAGATCAAAAATATGTTGGGAAAAGTGAGACAACTCATACCCAATATAAAGAGAAATAATCATAATTATGAGAAATATAAAAGATTGCTATTAGGACCTTGTAATCAGACAAAAAATCCACTATTACCATAACTTCTAGAAGTTTGACGATCAAGCCAGACCTATCATCCCTTACCATTAACTTGAATCATAGATTTATAGAATTTTTGAAAACTCCAGAGAAGATCCCATCAATTCAAGAAGAATATTTAGAAGAATTAGTCAATAGAAGCATAAGGAAGTTAAAAGAAGAATAAATAAGAAAAAGTGGAGGGAATAGATTGAATTTTGGTAGAGTTATTTTTACAACCAAATAAAATTACACTAACAAATAGGAAAATGAAAAGATATTTGAATTCATAACCCCTAGACCAGGATCCATCCCATTAGCCATATAAGAGTTGAAGAATTTTAAAAGAAAAGATATAATAGGACAAGAAAATAAGAGGAGGAAAAGTAGAGTGGGAAGGAATCATTGGGACTAAAAAATTTGATATAAAGCTAGCAAGAGACGGATATAGAGAGAAAAAATATTATACTATTAGAAAGGTAAAGAAAGAGAAAGGAGAAAAACCTAGTCTACAAATTCGGGAAGTCAGGATAGGAGAAAGAAAAGACATGATGGAATTCACAATCAAGATCCCAATATTTGGGAAAGATACAACAAAAGCCACAAAACATATATTTTTTCTAGAATCCATGTGGGAAAGGTAGGATATAGATGAAGATAAACCAAAATTACTTGGCTTTGTATCCTCACTCAATAAAGATGTATTAGATTGGTATAATAAAACCTATCATAAATATGGAAAAAGCTAGAATGGGGTAAAACAAGATTTCTATGCTAAATTTGACACAGCGAACATTCCAACAAAAAGTGTAAGTAAAATGAGAGACCTAGTACAAAAGGAAGATGAATCTATAAAAGAATATGATAGAGGATTCAAAGAAGTGTGTTTCAAGCTAGAAGAACCATTGATAGAAATATAGAAGATATAATGGTTTATTTTGACACTTATTCAACACTTATAGGGATTAAATAACCATGGCATACCACAATGAAGCTCAAACATGGTACAGACTTCGAAAGGATGACATGAAGGAGAATATTAAGAAATTACAGCTTATGGTAGAACAACTAATAATACAAAATTCAACCTTATCAAGAGGAGAAACGAAGAAAAATAAAGAAATTTTGTCCACATACTACTCACGAGAAGGTCACCTCTGGAATGACTATCTTAAGACTCAAGGAGAGAGAACCATTGTCATAATACATGTGGAATTAAAGATAGTTCTAGCGAAAACTAACTCAATTTATTGTGGGACTTTCTAAGAGTGGGATTGTCACTTCATAGAGGATAGTCCTACAAACCAATTTCAGGTCTAGAACACATAAAATCATCTTGATCTCGATGCCCTATGCACCACAACTATGATGCAAACATAGATTAGAACATGGCACATGTTAAAGGATTGGAAAAATGACCTCTATATAATATAGGTTATAGATAGCCACCATGGAGGGATAACTATAGTGCATATGTGTTATAGAACAACCCACCAACAGACTATATGGGAGATAATAGACAATCCAATTACAAAGGAGGAAGAGGACATAGTAGAAAAAAATGCCATAGGAATGATGTAACATGTTATAATTGCAAGAAAATAGGTCATTATGCCACAAAATGTTGGTCAAAAAAGAGAAGAAAATGCCCTTTTTGTAGAGATGATTCCCATGATACATTTCAATGTGATAAGTCTCAATAATATTATCTAAATACACCACATTCTAGAAGTTATGATCTCTAAGACAATAAAGGATCAAGAGTGATAAGAAGAATATGACAAAGAGTTAAAATCTGCCCTAGTCCTTAGACACAACAAATGAATATTCTCCAAAGAAGAACAACCACTGCGGATAAGAAAAAAAGAGAAGAAAATACCCTTTTTGTAGAGATGATTCCCATGATATATTTCAATGTGATAACTCTAAACAATATTATCTCAATGCACCACATTCTAGAAGTTATGATCTCTAAGACAATAAAGGAGCAATAGTGATAAGAAGAATACAAAAAAGAGTTAAAAGCTGCCCTAGTCCTTTGACACAACAAATGAAGATTCTCCAAAGAAGAAAAACCACTGCGGATAAGAAAAAAGAAGAAATCAAGAATAAAGAAAAATAAAGCTGTAGTACTGACTAGTTAGGGAATAAACACCAAGAAAAAAAAGAGAGATTGAAGAAATTACCAAAGAAAAAAACTAGAAGAGGAAGAAGAAGAGTATGACCACTTCTAGCCAAATAAGAAACAACATGAAAAAATAGTGGAAAAAGCAAGGAGGCAAATTATACAATAGAAGGATGAGATAGCCTGTTTATCAGAAGAAGAGGTAGGGATGTTGAATAATCTAGCCTCACTGGCTCAACAAAAAGATCTTTTAGTAAAATTGAAACAATTAGGAAAGCATTAGAATAAGAACAAACAACAAGTACATCAAATTACAAAAGATTGGGATTAAAAAAATGGCCCCCTATTAATTATCACAAATTTTAACAACAATACAGTTAAACATGTAATGATTGATCTAGGGCGAACCTCATTATTCTTCCGACGAACACTTGGGAAAGATTAGAAAAACCTAATCTCATTAGAAAACCTATGAACATTAGTCTAGTTGATGCATGGAAACATTAGGAACATGGAAGAACATACAAGTAAACATAAAAGGGATCACACAAATTTTTGAATTTGAAATTTAGAGATGAAGGAATATTTTAAAACCTTTAGAGCATTACTTGGAATAAAATTGTTTGTTAATTCTAATGGAATAGTAGACTCTAGGATGGAGAAAATCTCTTTGACAAATTATAATAGAATAGTTCACATTCCATTAAGAGAAAACGAAGATAGAAAATATGAAGAAGAAATATAATAGAACAATGATAGCGAAGATCCTCAAAAACTCTATTCTATTTCAAGAGGAGGACCTTAATAGTTCTAGAGAGATTGAATTGGGACGTTATAATGCTAGTACTGACAATGGTGATGTTTTAGATGCATGGCTACAAGAAGAATAGGAATTAACATCTTGGAAGGTATATGGATTTCAAAGAGCATTTGTAATTCATAGACAATCTATTAGACCTCCACAAAGTGCCACAAATATAAGGAAGGTACCACAAATGCATAAGAAATATCATAAAAACACCAATTTGACATGTTCCAAACCTCCCCAAGTAGTAAAGAAAAAAAAAAGTAGTATCCAAAATAAAGCAAGTCTATCTAACCCTAAACACATCAAACGAGGGATCAAACAAAAGCATTAAGTAAGCACATTAATATGAATTAAATAAAATTAACATACAAATGTACCATAGTCCTTTCATCCACCACAAAAGAAAAAATACTCACCAAAAAATAGATCCATAGTGAACCACCAAAAACATGTGTTAGGGAAAGAGGTTTCCCCAATAGGCTCCTAAAGTTTTTCACCTAGAAGATTGGTTGAGGAATGGCACTCTTTCACACAAATGGATTCTTGGTGAGTTCATTAAAGGGGGTAAGGGGCTTAAAGTTATGTGTGTGGAATTCCCTAAATTTTGGAAATGGAAAATAGAAACTAACTAGTAATGTAAAACCTAAGAAATACAAAGTGCTGGAAAACACACTATGATATGCAAATGAACTAAGAAATCTAAACAATTTTTGTAACATAAGTTAAGGGGAAGGAATATGTGTACCTAGAGGCTGAATGAGAATGGCTTGGAGGTCTGTAAACCTGAAGAATTTAATGCAAAGGTCCACTGGGACATTTATTCCATTTTGGGCGACCTAGTCCTTTTTTTGTGAAAATCTGTTGGAGCCCATTTCTGCCAAAAGGGTAATTAGATCTACAAAAAACCCTAAAATGAATGTATTGTGGGACTAGGTCACCACTAATGGTGACCTAGTCCCTTTCATCCTTTCGGGAAGTCTGAAAGTGGAATCTAGAGGTCTCGGTTTTCACTTTCTACTTCTTGAGGTACCTAGATCTGAAACTTTGATTCTCGACCTATAGGTGTCTTTTATTGAATGTTTTTCCCTAGCCAACAAGGAGGTGTATTCAATAGGATTTCAATGCACTCTCCAATGATTTCCAAGCTTCCAAGATACCTAAATCAGCAAACACACAAAGGAGGAAGAAGAAAGGTTGATTGTTAGAGTATGGGGGCTTGCCTTGGTCAAACCCCTTTTAGATAATCAAATAAAATGATGAAAAAAGATAAGAAAACATGAAATGTAAATTAAATGGACTTAGTTTCTTGTCATTATGAGAGATCTTAAGTTGCAACAAAGATTCAACCCTTGAATGCCTTGGAGAGATGTCTTGATGACTTAGTATACATAAACCCTATCTTGCTTGAGAAGAATAGTGGATGGGTGCTTGAGAAGATTGAGTGAGGAGTGAAAAATGAGACTTGTTAGATGCAAAATTAGGGGGAAAACCCTTATTTATACAATTTATTCCCTAATTTCCTTAAAATAACACCACACAGGCTAAACTCGAGGGTTTAGAGACAAAATTCTGAAAGAATATTAAGTTAAATTTGAATTTTATGCCACATGGGACTAGGTTGCCCAAGGTGGTGACCTAGTCCACCTAGGAATTTTTGAGTGGTTGTTAGGGATTAAGAGATGATTATTAATGTTTGTCAGGATTGTCTCACAAAACACACTGAAGTAAGGCATGTATGTGTATTAAGGGGTCATTATGTCATAAGAAAGGGTTGATTTTTTGATGACAAGCCTAGGAAGGTGTGAAGATGTGTTACAACACCTTACAAAACTTTGGCACAAGGGTGGGAAAGGGATAAAAAGAGCTCCAAAATCCATAGGCAAGTATCCAAATGAGTGAAAAGTGTCAAGGCTACACTTTTTGGTGACACATTTAGCCCCCACTTTAGTGAGAGGATGAACTTGCTTCAAACTCACATTGAAGTAGCCCAATGGAGATGACGAAGAATGAGAAAGAAGAAGAAGGCAGTCAAGCCCCCAGGATTTGAGATCCTAAGTCAAGAAGACATGAATGCCAAAGAACACATTCAAGGGTGAATGATATGCAACAAAATGAGAGACGTGATCATGCGATGACAAGAACTAGAAGGAAGAAAAGGAATGAAAGGGTGGATCAAGCTTCGACCATTTGTCCAACTAGTTTTGGATCAGATCTAGGTTTTTTGTCCAAAAATATTATGTGCACTCACTCTGAAGTGACAAGAATTTTGGTTGTCCGCTGGGTGATAAGGTCCAAAGGGTGAGAAACATAGAATCGATTGGTATGCACTCACACACATAAAGGTGGCTATGGGGAAATTCATGCCACTTGTTGGGCTTCCTGCTTAATCATAGAAAAGTTATCCTACAATGTCATAAAGAGAGGAAAAGTGTAAAAGGACTCATCTTGTATGCAAAAGAGGAAAAATGCAAGTGTCTCATCTTGAGAAACATTGTACCTAATGTTTTCAAGAGAGGGAGTCACAAGAAAAAGAAAATTTTGCAACGAAATGTGAGTGTGGATGTATGCCCCCACTTTAAAGGAATTTATACACACCGTTCTATGAGAAATTGTGTTAAATTTGAAGAGGAAGAGGACATGAGAGCTTGTTCGGAAAGCCCTATGTTGAGTCATATGTTTTTGATAAGTTGTGTCATGAAGAGGGGAGTGTATGTGACATGTAAGTCAACTTAAGACATGTCATCCACATCCCAAGCTTGCTCTAATATGTTGATGAAAGGTTAACAATAAGTCAAAAGAGATAATGACAAGTGACATATGAGGGAAAGGGCTAACTAACCCCTTGCCCCAACTTAGTGCAAGACAAGAGTGAGCCAAAAGGATTGAGGAGATGCAAGGTTAAAGAGAAAAAAAGTATCAATTAGTGGAATTAGGTTCCCCCCACACAAAGGAGAGTACCAAACTCAATAATATGTTGGATTTTACAACTCAAGGCCCTACATTCATTAGTAGAATGATCATGAACTCGGTGGTAGGCACGAAAGGAATGTTTGTTGAAACATTTCTTTCGAGTTTTGGGAGGGAGAGAGATCAAGTGATCTTGGAGGAGTCTCAATAAGACACCTTCTTGATCAAGGGGAGGAGGTGTTCCTTTGGTTTGTAACAAAGAAGAGGCTTGCTTAGTATAGGATTTCATACTTATACAGGGCACTATAGATTTCAAGATTTTGTATGCACCCTTAGAGGATTATGTAAAATTTAAATCAGTAGTGTGTTGTGAGATGACATTAAGCGAAGGCTTCTTTGTTTGGTGAGAGTGTTGTAAAGGATTAATTTTGGAAGGTGATTTAGAAGGAAGTTTTGGGATAGTATTGATGTTGGAGGAAGGTTTGATGATTTCGATGAAATGAAAAAATCTAAGACCATGATTAGTTGTTTGTGTAGGAGGCTCGATAGGGTTGTAGATACCTTGTTCATTAGAATCACATCCTTTTCCACTATAGCCATGTTGTTTCATAAGCTCATAACCTTTTCCATAGAGATTTTTTAGCACTTTTGGATCGGGTAATTGTTCATTATTTGCATTGGTGGCTAAAGTAGTTGAGGTGGATGCTTTCGAAGGATCAGTCAGGTCTTGTGTGGATAAGACTATGTTTCCCTTTTCAGAGTCATTGTGGATGATCTTGGATTCTCCTAGTAAAGGAGGTGTGAAGTCTAAGGAACCCCAATCATAAGCTAAGGGTGCGTGTTGTACGGGTTCCACTTGTTTGGTTGGTGTTGAAGTGGTGAAGGGTTTGGATTGGTTTTTCTCAAGTTGTAAGACACTAAATGGCTCAAGATTAGTTACAATCGTGTACACTTTTTTTTTATAGATGTATTTAATCTTACAATGAATATTGGAAGGTATTCCATTCATTTCATGAATCCATATCCTGCCTAAAATGAGGTTATAGGAAAGATCATGAGGCATAAAATGAATCAGTGTGTCTAATGTGGCCATTCCAGCTATAAGAGGTAAAGTGATCACACCAAGCGGTTTTGGTCCTACATTGACAAATCCACTTAGGTAAGGAGGTGGGTTGGATGGTTGATTTATCGATATGGAGCCTATCTAAGAGATTTGTAATATACACATTAACATCGAAGCCATTATCAACAAGGGTTTGCTTGATCCCTATGTGATTGTATTTAGATATGATAACAATAGCGTCAACTTGTTTTTGCATACCTAAAGGAGGGAGATCGCTTTGGTGGAAAATAATGTCAGCCTTCAATCCTTGAATCATAGCTGCAATGTATTTTTGTTTGTGCATTAGAAGGGAGAGGAATTTTGTGTAAGGCTTCCTGCATCATGTTGTGATAGTGAGGGTAAGCTTGAATAAGGTCCCATAAAGATATTTTAGCAGGATTATTCCTTAGTCATTCAACAATTTCATACTCCCTAATGAGGGAATTTAAGCGAGGGGAAACAAGAAGAATAAGAGGATTAGGTAAAGGTGAGGATGGTGAGGTTGGTTGGGGTGGGTGCAGAGTGTTTCTAGTTTAATCTGGTATGAGCAATGGTATTATGACTTAGTTGCTGCAACACATTAGGATTGGGTGTGTAGAGGGTAAATTCAGGGTTAGGTTTGGTTGAAGGGTGGGTAAAGGATGAGTTGAGGTTGAATAATATTAACATCCCCTTGGGAAGGAGAGTCTAACATGGGATCTACATCTTCTTGTAAGGGAATAATATTATTAAGGGAATGATCAATGATGGGATGATTAGGAGAGGGGTCTATTTTATTGTCAAAGGTCTCATTCTCATGTTCCATACTATCTACCCTAGTAGGAGAGTTTGGAAGAGGTTCATCACTTGCTTCATCACAAGGAGGGGAGGCATCAAGAGAAGGACCATTATGGTTTTCAAATAGATTATCCCAAAGGGGAGGATCATTAGGGAAGGGAGGGTCAATATTATAATGACTTATAATAGGTGTATCTTCTAACACCAACCTATCCTCTTTGCATCAAGGAGGGATATTAGGAGATGGGCAAGTTTGAGGGTCCTAGTTATAGAGACTAGGTAAGGGGATTATGTTTTCATTTTTTTGTTTAATATTTTGAAAAGGGTAAGTAGGAGGAGGAAGACAAGAAATACCATCATGATCTTCAATGGTTGTGTCTTCTTTCACTAAGATACCTTCATCACCAATGGGAGAGATATCAGGAGAAGAACAATTATGACTATCATGATTATCAATGTTTGTATCATCTTGGGGAAAATCTTTAGTGGATGAGCTAGAAGAGATGAAGCCATGTCTAAGTCATCACTACTAAAGGGCTTTATATCTCTAAGTTTGTGAGTGGTTGCGTGTCATGTTGTTAAAGTGTTGTTTTTGTTTGCTAAAGAATCTGATTGAAATGATCTAGAATTAATGCAGCAAATGAAAATAACTTAATGCTATCCACAAGTACTATGGATGCTATTTAAAATGTAACAATGGATATGTAAACTTAGAGTGCAATGTAAAGGCATAGAATGCAATGCAATTTTTTAGATTTCAAAGAACGTAAATGATTGATTACACTATGACATGATTTGAAAATTGACATATTGTAATTGCAAAATTGAAAATGTACAATGCATGAAATGAGCAAATTTAGGCTAGATACCAAGAAATGAATGCTACAGAAACACAACCAATTGTCACAGATAGATATTGGCACAAAACAAAAGCATAAAAATAGAGTTTTCAGCTCTATAAAGGGCAATTTTAGAGGCCTAAAGGGACTAGGTCGTGCAGAGTGGCGAATTAGTCCTCTTGGTGATTATTTTGAGAGTTTTCAAATGTTTTGGATTGATTCAAGTGGTTTCTATATTGGGTGATGCAGGCCTAACATCAAAATGCAAAATTTTAGAGATGTGTAATGTTCTAAGATGCGAAATGCAACTATATACACTTTCACTAATGCAAAATTTTAAACCCTAGAATACAATGCAAACAATGAAAAATGAAATTCAATGAAAAATAGGACAATGAAGGACACTAAACTATAAAGGAAGGGGTGAAGAAAATTAGGTTCACCAAAATGAACCACCAAAAATATGTGTTAGAGAA
The DNA here is from genome assembly GCA_007115665.2 of Sequoiadendron giganteum. Taxonomy (NCBI): domain Eukaryota; kingdom Viridiplantae; phylum Streptophyta; class Pinopsida; order Cupressales; family Cupressaceae; genus Sequoiadendron; species Sequoiadendron giganteum. The sequence goes on along the minus strand of CM021109.1, from coordinate 348,217,123 downwards.
AGAGGATTCCCCAATAGGCTCCTATGGTTTTTCACCTAGAAGCTTGGTTGAGGAATGACACTCTTTCACACTAAGGAATTCTTGGTGAGTTCATTCAAGGGTCTTAGGGGCTTAAATTGATGTGTGTGGAATGCCCTAAATGTTGGAAATAGAAAATAGAATCTAACTAGTAATGTAAAACCTAAGAAATACAAAGTGCTAGAAAGCACACTATGATATGCAAATGAACTAAGAAATGTAAACAATCTATAACATAAATGAAGGGGAAGGAAGATGTGTACCTAGAGGCTAAAGAGGAATGGCTTGGAGGTCTAGAAATCTGAAGAATCTGATGCAGAGGTCCACTAGGACATTTACGCCATTCTGGGCGACCTAGTCTCTTTTCTATGAAAATTTGTCGAAGCCCGTTTCTGCCAAAAGGGTACTCATATCTATAGAAAATCCTAAAATGCATGTATGGTGGGATTATTTTGCCACTAATGATGACCTATTCCCTTTTAGCCTTTCAGGAAGTCTGAAAGTGGAATCCAGAGGTCTCGGTCTACACTTTCTACTTCTTGACGTACCTAGATCTATAACTTTAATTCTTGACCTGTAGGTGTCATTTATTAAATGTTTTTCCCTAGCCAACAAGCAGGTGTCTTCAACAAGCTTTCAATCCACTCTTCAATTATTTCCAAGCTTCCAAGATACCTAAATTTGCAAACACACAAAGGAGGAAGAATAAATGCTGATTGTTAGAGTATGGGGGCTTGCCTTGGTCAAGCCCCTTTTAGTTAATCAAATCAAATGTTGAAACAAGATAAGAAAGCATGAAATGTAAAGTAAATGGACTTAGTACCTTTTTTTGATGAGAGATCTTGAGTTGCAACAATGGTTCATCCTTTGAATGCCTTGGAGAGATGTCTTGATGACTTCGTATGTAGAAACCCTAGCTTTCTTGAGAAGATTGAGTGAGGAGTGAAAAATGAGACTTGTTAGATGCAAAATGAGGGGAAAAACCCTTATTTATACAAGTTTTGCCCTAATTTACCTAAAATAACACCACACAAGCCGACCTTAGGGTTTTAGAGACAAAATCCCAAGAGAATATTAAGTTAACTTTGAATTTTAAGCCACATGGGACTAGGTCGCCCAAGGTGGCGACCTAGTCCACCTAGGCATTTTTTGAGTGGTTATCAAGGATTAAGAGATTATTATTAATGTTTTTCGACATTGTCTCATAAAACACACTAAAGTAAGGCATGTATATGTATTAAGGGGTCATTATGACATAAGAAAGAGTTGATTTTGTGATGAAAAGCCTAGAAAAGTGTGAAGATGTGTTATAACACCTTAAAAAAGTTTGGCACAAGGTTGGGAAAGGGGTAAAAATAGGTCCAAAATCCATAGGCAAGGGTCCAAATGAGTGAAAAGTGTCAAGGCTACACTTTTGGTGACAGACATAGAAAGTTAATGGGAAGAAATACATAGGAAATGGCTAGACCATTTATTACACTCATCTCACAAAAAATTTATAAATAACCCCTTCATCCCTCATTTTAACTCACTACATACTTATTTTTGCTAATCTCTTGCATTCCACTACTCTACACTAAACCTAAGCTAGTTCCTACTTTTCTATAAAATTTCAGCTATGACAATGGGCGAATCTACTTTCACGGATGTCTCACAAAAACCAAGGCCAAAATACAAGCGCTTACCCTAGAAAACAATGGAGACAAACCCAACATGGGCATTCTCAAAAATTTCTATAGAGGTAATCTACATCGAACATATCATAAAATATATCCATACACCCCTTGTGGATATCAACCATGCAAAATTTGAAATCCTATGACCCAACTCTTACAACCAGGCATAAATAGTAACTACCATAGTATAAAAATATAGTTGAGAAATGGTTGGACATATGGAGAGAATTTCTAGATTTCATTGGGCAAGAAGAATGGGCCCATAATCCTTAGTATATTCCATGATATATACCTCTACCTAGACCAGCCCTACTTAATTACAAAGGATGTCATCTAAGTTGTCATAGGACTATGGGCTCAAGGGGAAGTCCCACTAAATAAATCCATTAAAAATACAAATGTTACTTGAATAATCAAAGTGACCTATGATGACTAGTGCTTAGTCATTACAAATATCACTCACCTTGTAGTCAAATATACCATGATGGGAATATCATATAAAGTATACTACACTAAGTGAGAGGATTCTGCCATCACAACCACCATCCACACATCATACCAAATGTTTAAAGATGAAAAAGATGTATACATCTATGAGGTCCTATGACATGAACTAATTGAAAATATACAACACACCAAGAAGTCTCACTATCACTTTAGGTATGTGACTCTATTGATATGCTTAAATTTCTATTTCATGAATCAACTACCAAGGTCTACAGGAAAATATGGGATCCAACTTGGCTAGTGGCAATGCAAATACAAGACCATGCAAAACATTTTTAATCTACCACATCCTTCACTGCAACCTATTGGGGGTTCTTCAAATCACTCCAAAAAAGCTCCAAGATAGGGAATGCATCTCCTATGAGGTGGTAAATCAATATATCAAGGATATAATTTTCATAGTAGATAACTATTACACCTTTCTGGAAACTATTGATCCTAGAACCTCATGGATACCCAAGCTTCCTGTTATGCCTTGCATAACCGCCCCATCTTTTTCCTTGGTCAAAATGGGTCCCCCTTTATTTTATTTTCCTTAGTTGTTTTTCAAACAAATTTTGGAGTCTTTCTTTTCCAACACTTTGTTTTTCTTTGGTTTATTCTATCGAAATCGAAACCGGAACCAAATCGGGTTTTAAAACTTCTTTCAAAGATCGATTCTGATCCTCGTCCCAACGGTCTTTTTTGTGTCTTTTTTTGGTTTGTCTTTGTCGAAGCCAGAGTGGACGTTAAGTCTGAATTTATTTGAGGTTTCAAAATCAATTCTAGTTTTGACTCCGCCTCTGTTTTTTGGTCTTTTGTTTAAACTTTGGTTTTTCTATTGAGTTTTCTTGTTTCAGTCTTTGTGTTTTTGTTTTGTTATTTGTTTTTCTTTCTTCTTTTTTGGCGGACTGGAGTTGGAATGGGAAATGAGTTCAAAAATTGGACAAGTTTCTAAAATAATTTTTCGCTCCGATTCCGCTCCCACAATTTTTTTGGTCATTGACTTTACTGAAGTCGCACAACAGTAATGTTCTAGTTCCCTCTGTAGTTTTGACTCCGCTCTGCCACATTTATGGCATTAATTATAGGAACTCTGCATGTATGAAACGATGGTTTTTTACCTTAATTAGGGATTAACTGGAAGTTATCATCATTGTTTAAGAGATCAAGAGTGAACCAAAGTTGCAGTGGAGCATTTGTGTGTGTGAGTTGATCGAAAGGAAGACAATTACGCGACAAATTTCTCCAGAGGGCTAACCTATTTATTTGCATTTGAGGTAGGGTTTTTGTTCTTCTCTTTCATTTTGTTTCGCATTTTAGTTTTTGTTCAATCGTTGGTTTCATGTGAATTCGTGATTCTTGGTTTTATTGTAAGTTCATGTGATTTGTTTTATTCTCTTTTTTTTTGGTTTTCTTGTTTTCATTTTTGCTTTTCTGGTATTTTGTTTCTTGTTTGTTTGTTTAACCTCACGATCATTTTCACTTTTTAATCATGATCGTATCATGGTGCCCTAGTTTTAAAATGCATAGATTAGTTACTATTTTTACATTGGTAGGGTTTGATAAATTATGGTTTTAACTTAGGAATCTTGTTGGGCATTGAATCTGATTAGTTTGAATGGGGTTAAATTTGTGCCCTAATTATTTGAAATTGAGGGTTTGTGATTTAGGGTTTTGATGCGTTCTTGTTTTAATTATGATGCCCTAATTATTACGGTTGCCTCTTGTTCATATGGGGATGGTATTATATAGGTTATTTTCTAGCCCCTTTCATTTTGATATGACCTAGTCCTTAAAATCATGATGTTATTTATCAGCCTCTTAAAATCTCTTATGACGTCATGGTTATTTTAAGCGGAAGCGGGATCAGAATAAATTTAGACTTTGAACCATGTTTTGTAGAAAGTATCGGTTCCATGTCCATCTCGTCTCTGACTTCGCTTACAATAAGAAGCAGGATTTCAAAATATTGGTAACCCAAGCGAAAAGCAGAAGCGGAAGTGGAACTAAATATAAAATTAGAAAATCTTCATGGAACCAAATTGATTCTCGTTCCAATTCTGATTCTGGTTACCATTCCAACTCCGACTCCGATCCCGCCTTGTTATTACTATATTCTCAATAACTATTTTGGCTCCGATCCCGACAGTGTTTTAAAAGAGACTATTTAGAATGTTTTTTTCCTAGTTCTGCCTCTGGTATATATAAGAAGGGTAAGATCTTAAAGCATATTTGTTGATATTTGTTCAAGGATCTAATTTAAGATTTTGTCACAATAAGTTGAAGAATGTCAGGAATATTAGGAGAAGCTTCTCAGAGGAGTTAGCTTATAGAAACTTCAAAGGCATCAACTAAGACCAAGAAGGTCAAACTGGAGTAGCTGCCTTATACCTTGAGGTATAACCATAGGGATCCTATCATCACTATCAGCAAGGTGGAATCTGATTGGGCTGATATAACTGACACTAATCTAGGCCCATTTAGTTACGAGGAGTTGTACTCAGAAAAATTTACTAAGGATATAATAGTGAGAACTGGAAGAATAGTTGAGTCTGGCTTGGCTCACATCACTGTGTTACTTCTATCCATCAAATGCCTAAAACTGATCATGATAGCAGCAGAAGATTACAATCCGGCCACCAGACAATGTGATCATATACCTAAGTCCTCAAATGTTTCAACTAATGTTCAGTGTCCCTGATCCAAAGAACCTTGCACAACTGAATGAGGCAAATGATTTGGAGATATATAGCAAGCACAAGGAGGCCAATAAGGCTCACTTGAACAAGAAGTGGTTAAGAATAGAGAAGTCTCTGACAAAGCTCTCAGATCAACCAAAGAGGGCATAATTTTACAAGGAGGTATCAGACCTTATAATGATGTTGTCTAGAATCCTTGGGAAGAGGGACTCATTTCATTTTAAGGAATGGATATTTCCTTTCATTCAAACAATATTTGATGGCAGGCAACATTTTGATTAGCCTATGATTGTCTTAGATACTATACATGATCAGTTGACAAGAATAAGGGAGACTAAGAGCTTTTTCATGAACTCTTATGTTGTTTATGCAACAGCCAGAGGAGGCATCTTTCCAGGGTTGAATAGAGTGGGAATATTGGGAGAAGTTGATAGAAAAAAGAGAGTATGGTATCATTATGACCAGCTATCCCTACAGGTTTCTGAAACACAATTTAGAAGAGTTAATGATGCATTCTTATATGTAGTTATTAACCAACTTAATGGAGATGCAGGGTACAAATTGAGCTAGGAGGCCATGGCCTTTATCACAGAATGGGGATGTTGGTATATACAATACCCCAAGTTTACTTATTTTAGATTGGTAGGATTTGAGCGTCATCCCCACTTACTTCCAAGATGTTGCAGCAATAGGATGATTTTGATAGAGTTTGTCTACCAAGCTCTGGACGTCAATGCCTGATTTGGAATGAAACACAAACCAGTTTGTCACAAGTTTCCCATGCAATTGGGTGAATACAGCTGCCCACACCTTGTGGGAGCTAAGGTGGTTTGTAGTGAATTGATACACTTAAATTTGGGCTTGTATACTACCCTAAAGCACTTTGATCCAAAGAAGAAGATGAATGCTTTTCTGGCTTCGGTCTTTGACAAACATTTCAATCTGCTAGAGGACTTATGGAGTGATCTTCAGGATGAATATGACCTCAGGAAGAGGAATTATGAGAGTTTGCTTGTTTCACTCATGGTGGAGTTGGGGTCAAAGTTGATATTCTTGATACATTAGTAGATGATGGGGTAGTGTTGGATCCATCATATGAAGCATTGAACATAGGTACCAAGAGTTTGGATCTGGTAGATTGGGATGGTGAGGAGACCATTGACATTAAGCAAATAGGGAGACCAGTCTTGGATAGGAGTATCCACTAGGTTGTTCTCAGAACCAAAAATCCTAGGGGTCCAACTCCTAAGAAAGGGAAAGGATATAAGAGAATCAAGAGGAAATTTCCTCCCAAGGAGCCTTTGGAATTTTTCCCTCCTGATATTGAAGAATTCGAGCTTGAAGCCTCGACTCAGGATTTACCTGGAGTACAAGAGGAGGATGCCCAAACAGGACTTGTGGCTTCAACACCAACAACAGGTGAATCATATGCTCAAGTCCCTCTTATAGAGAAACAAGGTGGAGATATGCCTAAGGGGACTCTTTATGGTATAGCAGAAACATTAAAGGGAAAAGGAGTAGAGCTAAAGATCCACGATGTTGAAACAGACTTTGATGAGACCTTATCAAAGAAGGATGCACAAGAAAAGATGCTTCTAGAGGAGGAAACTGAACAAGAAAAGAAATATTCGGATGCTCAAGCACATGTAGAAGCAATGGAGAAGAAAAAGGCAATAGATGCTAAGGCACAAGCAGATTCCTTACTTCAAAAACAATAAATGGAAGCCAAGCGAAGAGTTGATGAAGTACAGAAACAACAAAGGCAAAAGGAGCAGGAGCTCAAGACCAAAGAAGAAAATGACAAGCTCAAGATGGTGCAGAAGATCCATGAGCTGGAAGAGGAAAAGGGTAAGAAGTGGAGGGAGAGAGAAGACCTTGAGGCTAAATTGAAACTAGTTGAAGAATCCTACAAGAAAAGGGAGGAAGCAGAACACACACAAAAAGAGAAAGATGCTAAGGAGTTGGCCAAGCAGCTATAAAATTAAAAGGAAGCCTCAGATAGACTTAAAGTGTTGGTAGAAGGGAGAAACAAGTTACTTGAGGAGAAAAGGTTGGAAGAGGAAAAACTGAAGAAGGAACAGGAAGACAAGAGGGTGCAAGAGCAGAATGACAAAGAAGAAGCTGGAAAGCTTGCACAAGAAAATGTAGAGCAAGAACAACAAGATGTATAAGAGGTTGATTCTCAACCTAAGGTTAATATGCTACAACCTTTATCATCTACAACTTTTGTTTCTTCTTCAACTGAAATGACCACTACTCCAAGTGCTCCCACTTGGTTAAAACTTGATTTTCAAAAGAGGCTAGTAACACCCTCACAACCTCTTAATTGGGATGGCATGATGAAAGAGATTGAAAAAGAAGACCCAAGAAGAAGGTTAAAATTCTGCATTTCACTAGACTCACTGAAGGAGGATAAATTATTGTTGAATGTGCAATACCAGTGGTGGACAAGGATGTGGGAGATATTCAACTAACTCATTACCAGTTGGGCAAGGTCAATTTGGGAAGACCCACAAGAAATCAGAAAATGAACTTGATTGATGTGGTAGCATCATCCACCAAATCAAGGATGATAAAGGATAAACAAAGAAAGGATGAGCTTAAGGCTCAATCGGATCAATTACACACCTTCTTGAAGAATGTTTCTGCTTAGAAGTCATAGCAAATTACCACCATAGAGACACCAATTTTTCTTAGCAAGAGAGCGGTGGATGATTTGGTGCAAATAAGGAGTAAGGCTGGGATGATGGATAGGTGGACCAACAGGCTTAATCAGGAGGTAGGTGAGGTTTTGTTAAACAGTTTTGAGATTCACAAGATGACATTGGAGTTAATAGAAGAGATGAATCAGCATGCTAAAGCATTAGGAGAACAAGAGTAGGAGTATAGAGGTTATAGCTAGAAGCTGAAATAGATCAATAAGTTGCCGAAATCCACTCTTCTGGAGCAGTCAATGCTTGAAGAGGACAACACAGATTTCTTGGAAAAGGCCTCCAGCATAATCCGCTTTAGATCTGACTTTTTGTACAAACATAAAAATGAAGTTCAAGATTCTAGCAAGGATCTAAGTGAACAACTTGATGAGCTAGAAGTGTTTATTGCTATTTTAGTGAATGTTGATATACCAGTGAAGGAAGGCCTGCCTTTAAGTCAGTTAAAAGAGAAATGGGATGATAGACTTAAAGAGGTGTTGCAAAAGGGATATGATTGAGAAGATCTGTTTTGAATCGATTGATGGATATTAGAGAAGAAGTAAGGGCTGCCAGAAGAGAGTTGAAAAAGTTGAGAAACATGAGAGAGTTTATTGCTGCTGAATTGAAGAGGATCAAATTTGAAGACTGTTGGATTGATGGACCAGATTTGGATATGCTTCAACAAGTCTTCTCTAGTTATGATGAGTACACTTCAAAGCAAACCCTGCTTGCATGACTGACAGTCTTATGGGCGCATGTCTTTCTTTTCTCTTCTCTATTCTTCTCTTCAGTTTACTAGATGATCAATGTAGGAACTAGAGATCAATCGATCTGAGTTTCCAAGAAAATTTAAGTTCCTAAAAAGGTGGATCTCGACTTTAGATAGAGAGGACTTCATATTTTGTACATCTATATATACCTTTGGGGTATCATATTGTAAGGGTCAGCTAATGAGATTAGAATTGGCCGCCTGATAGTAGGTGTTAGGAATTTTATAGCTTTGAAAAGACACTTTGTTATTTTTAGTTACAGTTGAATACAAATACAGGTTTTTATGCAATATGGTGTTGGAGTTGAGTTTATTGGATAAGGTTAATGAATTATAGTCTATCTGTATGCCAGTGATTGTGCTGAAGCAAAAGTGTTTCTTATGTGATGAAAATCATTAGAAGGAACTAGATTTGAAGATTATCTCGTTAAATTATCTATGGATTGAATTAATGAAAGTCTGTTGATCTATGATTTTAGCAATGAATGAGAGTTTGTTCTTTTAGAATTTTTAAAGTATTATGATGTGTGATTGTGATGGTTAAATTAAGCACCATAGATGCATGCAATAGTATGGATTGTTCTATAAATTGCATCATATTATGGTTTTCTTGATCTATTGGAAGAATATTCGTTGTTGAAAATATATGTCTAGATATTAGATAAGTTCTATTCATGTTTCACTGATATATGCCCTGATGTATCTTTTTCATTTATTTAAAAACCCCCTTTTCGTTAAGAACAGTTTGATGAATTCGTCATTGCTTGCATTCCTTATTACCAACAAATTACCCTTGAATATTATAGTTGCATGGACCAATTGAGTGACAACAAATAGTTGAGAACCAACTACCAGGACCTTGGGAGTTAGACTACTATACATTGTCTTTCTTTTTCAGGAGAAATAGAGTAGAGATATTTTGTTTAACGTTGTTTGTGTCATTTTCACCATTAACACTTCCCTATGAAGAATGTAATATTAAAATACATAATTATGCCTCTATCTTCAATAGTTGTTGAAAAGATACACAAGGGAAGAAGTATACAACCTATCAGGAATATATGGATAACCTAGATAAGAAAAAGGAAAAAGAATATTTTGACAAGAATAAGGAGAAGTTGTATGAGAAATGAGGTATGCCCAAGCAAGATCTAAAGGATCAAAGCAATCGTTAGAGGTTTATAAATATTCACCTAGGCACTCCGCCAACAAGACCTTCCCAAGGTGAGCCTAGTAGCATAATGAAATGAAGGCTTACAAACACCCCTCTCTAAACATAATCATCATAAAAGGAAGCAACATAAGCTCTCATACAAATGACTTTAGAGAAGAAGCCTAAGAGGAGAAAGGTAAAGGCACATATGCATGTTTCTCCACAAAAATTAGACATAGAAGAATATGAACAACCATTTTCGAAGGACACATCTATTTCATAGAGTACAACTACCCTTGAAGTCTCTCCACTAGTGGATGAGGACCAACTATATAGTGGTCAATTCTGAAGGAAGTAATGGATATGACATTGCAAAAAGATCCAAACATGGCAAGACCAAACCAAAAAACTATAGAAAGGTCAATTATCAGGTATATGATATCAACCAATATCACTTTAAGAAATTTGATTGATAGTTTTTCGAACCAATTAACTACTACACTAAAAAGGAGAAGGGAGAAAGCAAAAAAATAAGCACATCTAAAAGAACTAACCATTAGAGAGGTGGCTACCACAATGGCCACTCTGCAAAAGTAAAAGATATAAAATTTCAAACTAAAGAACTCTAATCTAAACAATGATTGAACAAACTGATGATGTGAAAACTAAAAATCCCTTAGGTAATAAAAAAAGAGATTACATAAGCAATGGAAAAATCATATCAAAAGATTTATAAGGAAGAAGAAAAATATCAAACTTTTGAATAGGAGCAGTCTCCTCCCCCTCAACAATATGATACACCTTCCTCCTCTGCCACATGATCCATGTAGTCCATCAAGGACTTTATGGAAAAATAGAAACATATCCAAATGGTGTCTTCTCTACAACTCTAATTACCAATGGTAGGATCACATGTAGACTTGGTAAGCATCTCACCTTTATATAAATTAAAATTGGGGGATATCCTACACCAAAATACAAGGGAAGAAATTCTACAACATCATGTGGAGAGCTCTAACCAATTAGAGGATCTAGTGAAAGATATACAAGGGAAGATCCCTCAAATCCCAAGGGACCCATTAGAACCTTTAGTGGCATAGTTGAGAATTTTGGTAGAAGGAATAGTCAAGGATAACCAACTCCATAAGAAAACATTAAGGAAAAAAATTTAGGTAGAATTTCATAACACAAGGATAAACAAGGTGAGGAAAAAATGTGCTAAAACACACTTTTCTTTGGAATCATAAATATGGACCCTAAAGAATATAAAAGGATATTTGAATGTCCTATATCAGTTTTGTTTACAATGGCCAACAATAACAACAATAATTAAGGTCCAAATGGATCAGTTGGAGGTACAAATTCTCCAAATAGCGATAGGTTATGATGCATTATAGGACAGAGATAGGAAGTCTAGGGTGTAGATTGAGGCCTTACATGCATTGATTTAATAGCTTTAGGATCAACTAGATCGGGTTCAAAAAATATTTCACTAACTCACGAAAGTTGTCAGCTTGAGGTTAGCACATACAACCAAAATCCTCTAGGAAGCTGAATATTTGACACAAAAGATACAAATTCCATAAACAATCAGAGGTAGAGAAACTATTATTGCTGATTCAGGTACAAACTCTATTGCTACACCTAGCTAAGGCCCAATGGAACAATAATTTTTCTAACCTAAAGGAAATATACAAGGATATTCTTCCAGAAGACTAGGATTGACTTGAGGGCAAGTCAACATTTTGAAAGGGGGCATGATGTTAGCCCAAAAGAATGATAGTGAGGACATCAGATGATAAAACATACCACATCTTGGTGCAAAACACTTGGGAAGCATAATATTGTAAAGATATCATCTAAATTAGGGGTTTCATAGATGGGTGATGTCCCATCCCATAAATGTATGTATAAAAGAAGATATGAAATATGCGAGATACATAGCGAGAAATATGCGAGTAATATATGTATAAGGAGAGTTATTTAAATTAATGTATGAAGCAAAAAATGCATAGATATTAGATAAGGACTAAGGAAGATTATAGGAGAAGATATAGCAATGTACTATTTTTGATCTTATTAATACAATAGACACAAAAAGTTTATTTGTATAATGTTATCTGCTATTCTATGAATATATATAAGTAATTAACCATATGCCTGATTCTATTAGTGTTTACCTTTGTCATGTAGGAAATTGTATACCTTTATAATTTCACACTATGTTTGGGTCCCTTAATTTATTGGACTTAATTAAGCTTCTAATTTTCCAAATTATTCCAAAGCCTTATTTTTCCTATTTTTTGAAAGGGGAAACAATATTTAATTAATGTAATCAATAATTAAATAACATTGGAGCATGTGTGGCCTGGACTTAAGGTCCACAAACCATTTTCCCAAGGGAAAATGGGTCCCATTTAAGTCCTAAGACCCGTTTTTAAATATGTTTTTTGTGGTAGTTTATTGAATCAAATTCAACTTGAAATTGTCACCTTTCGGAATATAATTTGTGGGAAAATTAGATAAACAATTATGAATACATAGTGTTTTTATCATTTGAAATCTAAGTGGTATGATCAAATATTCCTATGAGAAAATATTATTGTCAAGAGCATGCAAGAGTAGAATTATCAATCATTTTTTGCAGCAATGAAGGTCCTAACATCATTTTAAAGCTTATGTGTGTTCATGTCATCTTGTGAAGGATAATATGCATTATTGATCCTAAAGCATCCAAGCATTTTAAGTATCCAATTCCATCAAGCAAAGAAAGATAAAATTCCTTGGAGAGATGTGCTTGTCTTTATTCCTATACGGGAAGCCATTGAAGGGTTGGTGAGCTATATCAAGCATTGTTCATTCATAATTTCCTTCTCCATTCTCACTATATTTTTATCAAGGTTTAATTACCAAGCTTGGGACTTGAATAAGGTAAACCCCCATTGGAACAAAATATTTTTTTCTGTGTATGTGAAAACTATAGATTGAAGAGATCTTGAAGAGAAATTTTGGATTGTTGGATAAGTTTTCATCATTGTTGTCAAGCCACAAAAACTAGGTTGCAAAGTTTAATTTTTACTTTTTGATAATGGGACCTATGTCAAACAAAACCCAAAATCTAGCATCAAAGGACTATCAAGTGTTTTCAAAAGCACTAAACATGACCCAATCGTCCAAGGGAAAACCAATCCTTCAGTAGGTCTCAAAACCAATTTGTTGGTGAAAGGTACATGTGTCCAAACCCTTCTCAAATTTTTTTACAAATTGTGATCTCAATTTTTATAGTTTCGATAATTTGCATTTCATGTATTAGGATTTATTATTCATTTAGTTTTAGTGATTCAAATCATTTCAATTTGATTTCATATCTTACCTAATATCCTAAGGACTAAGATCTAGGTTTGATTGACTCACCATTGAGGTTGAAAGTCAATATTTAAACCATGTGATCTCTTTTTGAATGAAATTCCCTTAGGGAAAGACACATATTCATATCCTCACATATTCAAATAGAAATGACCCTTATTTGTTAAGGATATTTATGCCACCATTTCAACCCTTATAAGACTCAGTCCAGGATATAAAATACAACACTTAGAAAATACATGGGACTCAGAACTTTAGTTTTTGTTTCCCCCAATTTCTCAGTAACATAAGCTATCAGGTAGCAAAATTTCGTGATGCACTAGGAGTACCAAGGTAAAAGGATTGCGAAATTTTGACCCCAAAAAATTTAATGATGGAATCATCAAGGTTTGGGAGTTGATCATGATAGAAACAAATATCTAGGTAGAGGGAAGGTTGCAACCATGAATCCCATAGACTTAGAGTTTGGGGAAGAAAATGATACTATACACCTCATTTTGCTAATCTCTTGCATTCCACTACTCTGCACTAAACCTAAGCTAGTTCCTACTTTGCTATAAAATTTCAGCTATGATAATGGGCGCATCTACTTTCACAAATTTCTCACAAAAACCAAGGCCAAAATATAAGTCCTTCCCCTAGAAAACAATGGAGACAAACCCAACATGGGCATTCTCAAAAGTGTCTGTAGAGGTAATCTACATCAAATATATCATAAAATATATCCACACACCCCTTGCAGAAATCAACCATGTAAAATTTGAAATCCTATGACCTGGCTCTTACAACCAAGCAAACAATAATAACTACCATAGTATAAAAATATAGTTGAGAAATGGTTTGACATATGGAGATAATTTCTAGATTTCATTAGACAAGAAGAATGGGCCCATAATCCTTAGTATATTCCATGATGAATACCTCTACCTAGACCAGTCCTACTGAATTACAAAGGATTTCATCTATGTTGTCATAGGACTATGGGCTCAAGGGGAAATCCCACTAAAGATATCCATTAAAAATACAAATGTTACTTGACTAATCAAAGTGACCTACGATGACTAGAGCTTAGTCATTACAAAAATTACTCACCTTGCAGTCAAATATACCAAGATGGGAATATCATATAAAGTATACTACACTAATTGAGAGGATCCTGCCATCACAACCACCCTCCACACATCATACCAATTGTTTAAAGATGAAAAATATATATACATCTATGAGGTCCTATGACAGGAACTAATTGAAAATATACAACACACCAAGTAGTCTCACTATTAGTTTAGGTATGAGACTCTATTGATATTCCTAAATTTCTATTTCATGAATCAACTACCAGGATCTACAGGAAAAATATGGGATTCAACCTAGCCAGTGGCGATGCAAATACAAGACCATGCCAAACATTTTCAATCTGCCACATCCTTCACTGCAACCTATTGGGGGTTCTTCAAATCACTCCAAAAAAGCTCCAAGATAGGGAATGCATCTCCTATGAGGTGGTCCATAAATATATCAAGGATATAGTTTTCCTAGTAGATAAATATTACACCTTTTTGGAAACTATTGATCCTAGAACCTCATGGATACCTAAGCTTCCCTATGAAGTATGTAATATTAAAATCCATAATTATGCCTCTATCCTCAGTATTTATTGAAAAGATACACAAGGGAAGAAGTATACAACCTATCAAGAATATATGGATAACCTAGATAAGAAAAAGGACAAAGAATATTTTGACAAGAATAAGGAGAAATTGTATGAGAAATGAGGTATGCCCAAGAAAGATCCAAAGGAACAAAGCACTCCTTAGAGGTCTAGAAGTATTCACCCAGGCACTCCACAAACAAGACCTTCCCAAGGTGAGCCTAGTAGCTTAAGGAAACAAAGGCTTATAAACACCCCTCCCTAAACATAATCATCAAAAAAGGAAGTGACATAAGCTCTCATACAAATGACTTTAGAGAAGAATCCTAGGAGGAGAAAGGGAAAGGAACATATGCAAGTTTCTCCACAAAAATTAGACATAGAAGAACATGAACAACCATTTCTGAAGGACAAATCTATCTCATAAAGTAAAACTACCCTTGAAGTCTCTCCACTTGTGGATGAGGACCAACTATATAGTGTTCAATTCTAAAGGAAGTAATGGATATAACATTACAAAAAGATCCAAACATGGCAAGAGAAAACCAAAAAACTATAGAAAGGGAAATTATCAGGTATATGATATCAACCAATATCACTTTAAAAGATCTGATTGATAGTTTTTCGAACCAATTAACTACTACACTAAAAAGGAGAAGGGAGAATGCAGAAAAATAAGAACATCTAAAAGAACTAACAATTAGAGAGGTGGCTACCACAATGGCCACTTTGCAAAAGTAAAAGATAGAAAATTTCAAACTAAAGAACTCTAATCTAAACAATGATTGGACAAAATGATGATGTAAAAACTAAAAATCCCTTAGGTAATAAAAAAAGAGATTACATAAGTAATGGAAAAATCATATCAGAAGATGTACAAGGAAGAAAAAAAATATCAAACTTTTGAACAAGATCAGTCTTCTCCCCCTCAACAATCTGATACACCTTCCTCCTCTGCCACATGATCCATGTAGTCCATCAAGGACTTTATGGAAAAATATAAACATATCCAAAGGGTGTCTTCTCTACAACTCTAATTACCAATGGTAGGATCACATGTAGACTTGGTAAGCATCTCATCTTTATATAAATTTCAGTTGGGGAATATCCTTCACCAAAATACAAGGGAAGAAATTCTACAACATCATGTGGAGAGCTCTGACCAATTATAGGATCTAGTGAAAGATATACAAGGGAAGTTCCCTCAAATCCCAAGTAGTGATTTTTTTAGTGGCTAATATTCGCCAATTGGCTAATAGTTGAAATTTGGGAATCTAGAATTGGCTAATAGTTTGAGCTATAACGTGACTTGAATCGCCACATTTTTACAAAATTCTATTGTAGTCTTATTTAAATCGCCAAATAATTTATTTTATTACAAAATTTAACTCAAAGATTCACCACAATATTTGATACATGATTAGAGCATATTCGTCTAAATTTTATAAATTATTGAATAAATTTATTTTAATTCACCAATAGTATATCATAATTATTAGTTGCTTTAGGACCATATTTCTAATCTTTTATTTCCATCATTAATTTTTAATATATTCTAATGGACCTTGTTGTATTCCACTAGGTAAAATGTACCCATGATCTATAATGCTCATGGGGCCCACAATTTCGGATCGTATGAGTATTATAGATTCTGGGTACATTTTACCTCGTAGAGTACGAGGATGATTATCAAAAAACAAAATTGAGCCCCATGAGAATTATAGATCGTGGGTACAATTTACCTTGCAAAATACAATGAGGGTAATTATATTATATTTTAAAACAATGATGGGAAGTAAATATTATAGTCTACCCCTTTAACCCATCAACAATTTCCACCCTCAGGCCCGTACTTTTCCATGAAAATTGCTTTTATATTGGGTGGATTCACCATCATCATTAATGAATCTTCCTATTATTTTTCAAGTTCCGCCAAAATTTTAGTGATGTAAAAAAAATCGCCAATAAAATAATTATTTTTTTTGAAAAAAAGAAATATTCACCAATATAAATTTTCCTAAAAAATGGAAAGATTCGCCAAAATTTAATATCTTTTTTTGAGGTGGGTTTCTTAAAGTTATCACTCATATTCCCAAGGGACTCATCACAACCTTTAGTGGCATAGTTGAGACTTTCAGTAGAAGGAATAGTCAAGGATAACCAGCTCTAGAAGAAAACATTAAGGAAACAAATCTAGGTAGAATTTCAAAACACAAGGATAAACAAGGTGAGGAAAAAATGTGCTAAAACACACTTTGCTTTGGAATCATAAATATGGACCATTAATAATATAAAAGGAGATTTGAATTTCTTATATCAGTTTTGTTTACAATGGCCAACAATAACAACAATAATTAAGGTCCAAATGAATCGGTTGGAGGTACAAATTCTCCAAATAGCGATAGCCTATGATGCATTATAGGACAGAGATAGGTAGTCTAGGGTGTAGATTGAGGCCTTACATGGATAGATTTAATAGCTTTACGATCAACTAGACCGGGTTCAAAACATATTTCACCAACTCACGTAAGTTGTTAGCTTGAGGTTAGCACATACAACCAAAATCCTCTAGGAAGCTGAATAGTTGACACACAAGATACAAATTCCACAAAAAATCAAAGGTAGAGGAACTATTATTGTTGATTCAGGTACAAACTCTACTGCTACACCTAGATAAGGCCCAATGGAACAATAATTTTTCTAACCTAAAGGAAATATACAAGGTATTCTTCCAGCAGACTAGCATTGACTTGAGGGAAAGTCAACATTTTTAAAGGGGGCATGATGTTAGCCCGAAAGAATGATAGTGAGGACATCAGATGATAAAACATACCACATCTTGGTGCAAAACACTTGGGAAGCATAATATTGTAAAGATATCATCTAAATTAGGGGTATCATAGATGAGTGACGTCCCATCCCATAAATGTATGTATAAAAGAAGATATGAAATATGCAAGAGAGATAGATAGAGAGAAATATGTGAGTAATATATTTATAAGGAGAGTTATTTAAATAAATGTATGAAGGAACAAATGCATAGATATTAGATAAGGACTAAGGAAGAGTATAGGATAAGATATAGCAATGTACTATTTTTGATCTTATTAATACAATAGATACAAAAAGTTAATTTGTATAATGTTATCTACTATTCTATGAATATATATAAGTGATTAACCATATGCTTGATTCTAGTGGTGTTTACCTTTGTCATGTAGGAAATTATATACCTTTATAATTTCACACTATGTTTGGGTCCCTTAATTTATTGGACTTAATTAAGCTTCTAATTTTCCAAATTATGTATTCCAAAGCCTAATTTTTCCTATTTTTTCAAAGGGGAAACAATATCTAATTAATGTAATCAATAATTAAATAACATTGGAGCATGTGTGTCCTGGACTTAAGGGCCATGAACCTTTTTACCAAGGGAAAATGGGTCCCATTTAAGTCCTAAGACCCTTTTTTAAATATGTTTTTTGTGGTATTTTATTGAATTAAATTCAACTTGCAATTGTCACCTTTTGGAATATAATTTTTGGGTAAATTAGATAAACAATTATAAATACATAGTGTTTTTATCATTTGAAATCTAAGTGGCATGATCAAATATTCCTATGAGCAAATATTATTGTCAAGAAAATTCAAGAGTAAAATTATCAATCATTTTTTGCAGCAATGAAGGTCCTAACATCATTTTCAAGCTTATGTGTGTTCATGTCATCTTGTGAAGGCTAATATGCATTATTGATCCTAAAGCATCCAAGCATTTCAAGTATCCAATTCCATCAAGCAAAGAAAGTTCAAATTCCTTGGAGACTTGTCTTTATTCCTCTAAGGGAAGCCATTGAAGTGTTGGTGAGTTGTATCAAGCATTGTTCATTCATCATTTCCTTCTCCATTTTCTCACTATCTTTTTATCAAGGTTTAATTACCAAGCTTGGGGTTTGAATAAGGTAAACCCCCATTGGAACAATTTTTTTTTTTCTTTGTGTATGTGCAAACTATAGATTGAAGAGATTTTGAAGAGAAATTTTGCATTGTTGTATAAGTTGTCATCATTGTTGTCAAGCCACAAAAACTAGGTTGCAAAGTTTAATTTTTACTTTTTGATAGTGGGACCTATATCAAACAAAAGCCAAAATACAACATCAAATGACTATCAAAAGTGTTTTCAAAAGCCCTAACAATGACCCAATCGCCCAAGGGAAAACCAATCCTTTAGTAGGTCTCAAAACCAATTTTTTGGTGATAGGTACATGTGTCCAAACCCTTCTCATATTTTTTTACAAATTGTGATTTCAATTTTTATAATTTCGAGAATTTGCATTTCATGTATTAGGACTTATTGTTCATTTATTTTTAGTGATTCAAATCATTTCAATTTGATTTTATATCTTACCTACTATCCTAAGGACTAAGATCTAGGTCTGATTGACTCATCATTGAGGTTGAAAGCCAATCTTTACACCATGTGATCTCTTTTCGAATGAAATTCCCTTAGGGAAAGACACATATTCAGATCCTCACAAGTTCAAATAGAAATCAACCTTATTTGTTAAGGATATCTACACCACCGTTTCAACCTTTATATGATTGAGTCCAAGATATAAAATATAATACTTAGAAAATACATGGGACTCAGAACTTTAGTTTTTGTTTCCCCCAACTTATCACTAACATAAGCTATCAAGTAGCAAAATTGTAGTGATGCGCTAGGAGTACCAAGGTAAAAGGATTGCAAAATTTTGACCCCAAAAAATTTAATGATGGAATCATCAAGGTTTGGGAATTTATCACGATAAGAAACAAATATCTAGGTAGAGGGAAGGTTGCAACCATAACTCCCATAGACTTATATTTTGGGGAAGAAAATGATACTATACACATATTAAGGGATTCACAAAACTCTGGCGCCAAAAGACTTGGAGAAAATTTCATATGCAAAGGAGTAGATTTTTTGGGCTTGAACAAATGGTATGCAAGTTAGGGGGAGACTAGTAGTCTGAAAACCATACTTAGGAATTTTTTACGAGGTAAGGATCAAATTTTTGAGATCATAGAGACAAGTACCAAGGGATTGATTAAGGGGGAAGTCTAAAATTTTGATAGATACAAAGGGCATATGAATTTTTAAAACTTTCGAGTTTCAAGTATTTTAAATGCTAAACACAGCTAGGAATGGAAGAGAAACCATAGAAGTCTAAAATGTTGAAAAAACAAACACTTGGGTAAATTTAGGCTTCAAACTTCATGGATCCACAACGTAAAATGAATGGTATGAGTGCAACGGGAACTCTGATAGTCTAAAAGGATGAAAAAAATGACACTTAACAAAATTTTGAAGGATTTTAGGTGGGATCAAGATCGATAATAAGGGTATATAGGGATGTATAGCCTTATAACTACAAAACTTGGTTAAAAAATACTTAGTTGGTTTTGAAAGTATTAGAGTGTGAATTCAAGATTGGTATCAAAGGTAGTAAGAACAAATCCAAAACTCTAATACCCCAAAAACTCAAAACTTAGCTAAATTTTAATATCTTAAACTTGGGTATTTCACTAAATATGAAGGACAAATTAATGCAACAACCAGAGGTACAAATTCCCAAATATGACTAGCCCATTTGGGTTTCCAAAGATCAATTATAATTGGATGGAAATGAAGGGGGGCATGGAATTTAAACAAGTACTATCATAAAGAGATAAGACTCTTGTGCGATAAGAAGATACTAGGAGTAGACAAAGAAGTAGTAGCCCTAGTGGATCAAGAGCTCAAAACTATATAAAGGCCTTCTTGATGTACTTCCACTTTTATACTTACATATATTTTTTCCTTACCTCTTCTATGGGGAGATTTTGTATATAGTTATACTTATTTTGATCATATAACTCCTATGTTGGAGCTTATGTACTCAATTTTTGACACATTTATATAAGATATATCAATTATTACTATGATTCCAACCTATATGCACACGGTTATATTATATTTTAATTTTTACTTATTGATGGATACTTATATATACATGTGTTATGTGACGCTTTCTATTTTTATGATGTTGTAACGACCGCATCCTTGGGTAATCAATTTTTTTCAACTTTTCATATAAATAACAAGGAAACATACATAAAGATAAAGTAACAAAACTTTTATTTTCTTTTCATTGCAATATTTCATTTAAAGAATCAATTGATACAACACATCTTTACTTTTCCTTTTCAAGTAAACAACAGAGTAAGAATACATACAAGAATAAACATAGCTCAAAGAGCTTTGAATAAGATAGTCCAAGATCTTCCCTTTCAAACTTTGGTGCTTCAAAAGTATGTTGTGGAGGAGAAACATCACTCAGGTGCTTTTCCGCCAACCATAGACTTATAATGTATTCCCTCACACATCTATTGTTAAATAAACGACCCTCCCTTCTATGAAAATATTGGTTGGGTAACTGGTTTTGTTTTAACCAACTGAGCATAGTGTTATGTCCTACATATCTAAATCATTGTAATCCCACAATCTCAATCTAATATGCAAATCTAGACAACAGTGAACTGACAGTGTAATCATCTCATAGACTAAGTGGATGAGGTGTACCACACTACTTTGGACAAAGTTTTCAAATATTATATCAACTGATGGTCATCTATCACATACACTATGTGAAGTTCTGTTTGACTTGAGGTTGTCTTATCCTACGTGTGGACTAAGTCCTTACAATGGGTAGTCAATCACCCTAGCCCCCTACAACAACCTATCTATTTAGGAAATGAAAACAGTCTACAAGTGTCCCTCAGTTAACTCCTATTTTGGAAATCTTTATCCACGGAATACTTAGCTTATCTTAGTTAACCTAATAAATTTAAGCTTTAGACCATATTTGTTACTGGTTTCATCTTGGTCCTAGTCGATAATAACTCTTTTTCTCATATTCTCCATATACAGAGATCGTATAGAATAAGAAACATTCATATAAAATGCATTTCAACTTATTCCTCTTCATTCTTTAATCCACTATACTTAAAATCCCCTTTTTAAGCAAAGTAAAACAACAATTTCCCTTTCCCTTATAAATACATTGCATTCAAGATATTTCCTTTATTGTAAACTTATAATCAGAAAACATAATCATTTTTCACTCAATCAATCAGCTATGCCTATTTTTAGTCAATGCATAAAGACAAACATAATGAATTCTTTTACTTTGAAAAATAGAGAAATAAGAAGGTTTTCCTCATGCTTGTTTCCTCCAGCTTATCCTTCTTTATGCTCTTGAATGTTCCTGAATCCAATTGAATGCATCTCCTTGGTTGATGGTGAAACCTTCCAACTGATTTCCTCTATACCTTCTCTCAAAGGTGCTCTCTTTACTAATATCCTATTCAATTACTATTTCCTATGTTTTTCCCAAGCTCAGAATGAATGAAAAATAGTGACTGGTAATGTTGGTTTACATTTACTGTTATTTCCAAAATAGATACTACAGAAAATGCGCATATGAAAATGTGAAGCAAATGATAGCTCATAATTTAACTCAGAATGCTCAAGTTTAATTGTGTGTTTCAGCAAAGGTTGGGCATCCTTTTATAAGCCCGTAGTGAAACAGATTCCTCAAAGTATGGCATGCGAATGGACAACAAAGTGCCCAAAATTAGTCAATAAGCAACATGGCGGATTTCCAAGACCTAAGTCATCAGAAATAAGTGTGATTCGACTTATTTTGAGCCAGCAAATTCAAGACCTGTTCAACTCAAACTCGAAATTACCACATACAGAAAAACATCAATTTTTCGCGCACAATAGAGGTTGATTTATGCTTGCTGCGAAAATGTCAAGGTTTAGCTTGCAACAACGATTTTCCTTCTGGCTGGTGTTTTCCTTTTAACCAGCATTTGAATTTTTCTTCCATTTCTTCCTGCATTGAAAGCTCATACCATTTCATGGGAAGGTTTCCTCAAAATTTCTCTTATTTCAAATGTCAGTTATAATGTTTCAATGAAACGTTTCTATTTTATGAAGTTGGCATATTTTCCCCAGAATTGCGTTGCATTTTAAGGTGCATAAAATACTTTAAACATTGCAACCGATTTCCATACTTTATTTTCCATGATGCAAAAATCAATTTTTCCAAATGACTTAATAAAGTTAAGTCTTTATTTTCCAAATAAATCTCTTCTTTATTTCAAATATATATATTGTATTATATCAATATATATTTTATTATAGTATTATTTTACTTCAAAATGTATATATGTAGATATATATTTAAATATTAATATTTAAATATACCAATATATACATATATATTTATTTTGGTAAAACTCTATTAATATATATACTTATATAATATTATATATATATATATATTTATACATATATACACATTTACATAATATTTGATTAAATACGTGTATTGCGAGCAAGTTAGCATACTTTCAATAAACCTATCCATGTATATGTGCTTATATGTATATATATAAATTTCAAGACAATATAATAATATTATATTCATAGGTAATAGGTGGTGTGTATATGTATATAGTTATGTATAGCCAATTATACTGTCATGTACATGTATGTGTATGTATACCATGTCGAAACATACATATGGCATATCAGTTTTCCGATCGTATGTTTGTATCGCCATGTCTATACATATAGATACATGTATATGAGAGATACATGTGTACACATATACACCCTGCCTATGTACATATAACCAATTATGTTTCATACCCAAGGTCACAGAACAATAATTCAAGTTTAAAAGTAACATCACTCACAAAGCATAAAGAAGTAACCCAAACTCCTAAAGCCTGTGGATGACTTATCAAGACCAACCTATTTGACTCAGATCCTCTAAACCTTTAGTGAAGTGTGTGTATGCTCAATTGATTTACTTTGTTGGTTATCCGACCAAGCCCCTCTCCCTAGTGATGTTTCCCCTCCACCTAGAGGAATGGTTCTTGTTCTTGCATCCATTGACACAAAACCACAATAGTTACTTGTTCATAACAATTTATAGTATATAAATCAATATTTCAATTTAAATAGCAAGACTAATTATCCTCCTTCATGCATTATTTACCCAAGAATAACATCAATCAGAGAAACATAGAATGAGTCAATCATAAAATGTAAAAGATTCTTAAATTGATCACAAGGTTCAACACAGTTTATTCATCTTTATTCTTCCTTACAAACATAATGCTCTAAGCATTGCTAGAATAGTAGCTATACAATTTCGGTGTGTAACATACTCCCCCCCTTATCATTCATCATCCCCAATGACCAAAGGTATTATTTAAAGCATAAAAAAAAAAAAAAACATTTATTGTTCTTTATTCTCAAATGCTTCAAGAATGTCAGGAAATCTCCTTCAAATTTTTGAATAGTCCTCCCAAGTTGCCGAGTCCTGTGCATATTGGTCCCACTGAACTTTTCATTGTGAGAATTTTATGTTACATGAGTGTAGCTTATGTATTTCTAGCACCTTAACAGGCTCGAGAGTTATTACTCTGTGGTCCCTTACCTATAAAGCAGTCCAATCAATAACATGATTATCTCCTGGTATATAATTTTTAAGGTAAGACACATGGAAGACATTATTCATTCTGGCAAGAGCAAGTAGCAAAGAAATTTGGCATGCTACAGGGTTCACTTCCTCTAAAACTTCAAAAGGGCAAACATAACATGGGGCAAATTTAGAAGATTTTCCAAAGTTAATAGAACTCTTGTGAGATTTCACTCTCAAAAGTATCTTGTCACCAATGAAAAAACTTTGGGGTACTCTCTTAGCATCTGCATAACTTTTCTATCAACTATTAGCCTCTGGTAACCTTTTCCTAATAACCTTAACTTGTTCTTCTATCTCTGCTAACATTTCAGGCCCGAGACTTACTCGATACTCAAGTTTATCCCAACTTATAGGAGTTTGACACTTTTGACCATACAAGGCTTCAAAAGGAGTCATCTTAATCGCAAAATGATACACGTTGTTAAATGCAAATTCAACTAAGGATAAATAGTCCTCCCACTTATATTGTTGATCCATGCAATATACCCTAAGTAGGTCCTCCATAACTTTATTTACCCTCTCAGTTTTCCCATTTGTTTTCGGATGATATGCTGAACTAATGTTTAACTGCGTTCCCAATGCAGAAAACAAGGTTTTCCAAAACCTAGAAGTGATGTGCGCATCCCTGTCAGATATGATCTTTTCAGGAATACCATTCAGTCTAAACAATTCCTATACGAACTTCCTTGCTATGACCGGTGATCCATCAGTTAGGTTACCTAGTATAAAGTGTGCCACTTTCGTTAGACTATCCACTACTACCAGAATGGTGTTATGCTTGTTCCTATACATTGGAAATCCTTGCACAAATTCCATACTTATAACTTACCATTTTCTTTTAGGTATGTCATGTGGATACAACAATCCAGCTGGGTGGTGATGTTCTGCTTTCACCCTTTGACACTCAAGAGACTGAGCTACATAGTTTGCAACATCCCCTTTCATTCCCTTCGAGAAGTATAATGGTTTCAAATCTGCCATCATCTTAGTCACTCCTGGGTGGCCAGAGTATGGTGCCTCATTAGTTTCTTTCCATACAAGATTTCTCAGTTCCTTGACATCTGGTACTTACATCCTATCTTTGTACCTAAGTATCCCACTAGGCTCAAATTGGTATCCTTCATACCTAGAGTCTTGAGGATTCTCAATAAGTTCTTGCTCTACCTACAAGTAATATTCATCCTCTTTACATTTTTGAAGCACTTGTTCCTTGAAGTTGTTTTGAATTGCTACTATTGACGCAATGTGGCATCTTCGACTTAAGGTGTCAACAAATATATTCTCTTTCCCTTTAATATAGTTGATATGAAAGTTATAGTCAACTATTAACTCCAACCATCCCTTTGTCTAGCATTTATATTTGGTTGATTAAAGATATATCTTAAACCATTGTGATATGTTTTCAACTCAAATGGTTTTCCAAGCAAGTAGTGTCTCCACATCTATAAAGCATGTAATAATATTGGCAACTCTAAATCATGTGAAGCATAATTCATCTCAAATGGTTTAAGCTTCTTGGACTTGTAAGAAATTACTTGTCCTTCCTGCATCAGTACACCTCCTAATCCCTCTCCACATGCATCAGTACCAAAAACTTCCTTCGGGATCCGGTACCTTAAAAATTGGTGCGGTGGTTAGCTTCTCTTTGAGGAGGTCAAAAGCCTCTTGACACTTCTCGTTCCAAACAAATATTTTTCCTTTCTTTTGCAAGGATGTTATGGGGAAGGCAATTTTTGAGAAATTTGCCATAAACTTCCTATAATACCCAGCTAGACCCATAAAATTTTTACTTCATATACGTTCTTGGGTATAGGCCATTGAATAATTGCTTGGATCTTTGCCAGATCCATTGCATTCCTTCTATTGAAATAACATGGCCCAAGTAGTGCACTCTTTCTTGAAAGAAAGTACACTTGGATAATTTTCCGTATAACTTGTGTTCCCTTAACCTTTGTAAAACCATCTCAAGATGTTTATAATGGTCTCTTTCATTTTTGGAATAGATTAGTATGTCATCAAGAAATACCAACAAAAATTTTTCTAGATAATCTCTGAATACACTATTCACGAGGTTCATGAATCCTGCATGTGCATTAGTCAAACCAAAAGGTAAAACTATGAACTCATAATGCCCATAACAAGTTCAAAATGTCATTTTGAAGATATCTTCATCTTTCACCCTTAGCTGGTGATATCCAAATCTTAGATAATTTTTTGAGAATACTGCCACTCCTTAGATTTGATCAAAGAGGTCATCAATACGTGGCAACATATATTGTTTCTTAACCATTGCTTTTTTAAGCATACGATAATCGATGCATCACCGTAATGTACTATCCTTCTTCTTGACGATTCTCACCGGTGCTCCCCATAGTGATACGCTTGGCCTTATCAATCCTTTGGACAAAAATTCATCCAATTGTGTCTTCATTTCCATAAGCTCAGTAGTAGTCATCCTATATGGTACCTTAGATACCAGTTCAGATTCAGAAATAATGTCAATTGAAAAATCGAACACTCTCTTGGCAATTGCCTAGTTATCTTAGGTGAAATGAAACTTTCATTTGCACTTGTATCGATCAAAATAGAAATAGGTAAGCCAAAGAGGTTACTTGGTACTTCGATTGGAGTAACTTGGTAGTTCGTTTGCCGATTGTCTACCACAACATGTATTTGTTGCTAGAACATTGTCAACTGCGAGGGTAGAGAATTTCCATGTGACTGCAAATTGGAAGTTCTATCAGGGCATTCACTTGCATAGTGATCCCCTTTGCAAATAAAACATCTGGCCCTTGGCCCTTTCTTTTATGTGGCTCCTCTAGACTTTCTTGTGCTATCACTAGCCTTGCTAGTGTTGTCACTTCTCTTGTGATCTCCTTTATAGTATTTTCCATTGAACCAAGATCATTTCCCTTTTTTTTTCCTTGAAATAAAAGTGAGTTCTTCCTTCTTGAAATTTTTCTTCCTAAACACTTCGGTGTCCTTCTTCTGCTCTTTCCTTTCCTGGTGATAGGAATCTGCCTTAAGTTTGTGTTCCTACCTGATGGCTTTACATACACCAAGTCCATATTGGTTGGACTGTGCATGTCAACTTCTCTTCCAATCCGATGGTTTAGTCCTAATATGAACTTTCATATACAAAATCGTTCATCCTTATGATAGATTAAAACATAACGGAGAAGACGAGTGAAGTTTTCCCAATACTCGTGAACCGACATGGTTTCTTGTTTCAGTTCTTGAAATTCAGACAAATTTTGATCATAGTATAATTGGGCTAGCCATCTATTTTGGAAATTTCGACAAACTTCTTCTAAGTCAGCTTCCATGAACTTATGTCAAGTTCCAGCTTCTTGTTCATCCACCAATTAGAGGCTTCTCCAGCTAATTGGTAGGATCCCCAGGTAGCTTTAGTGACTTCATCATAATCCCGTATTTCAAAATATTTCTCCATTTGGACAAGCCATGCTTCGACTTCGTCACCTCCAACAGCTCCATTGAACTTGGGTGGGTATATAATTTGCATATCCCTAGTCAGTTCACGAGATATCATTTTCTTATTTCTTTCCATGGAATTGGTGGGTAAATTTTCCCTTTCATCATGATGCAAAGAAATTTCCTCTTGATCATCTATGGTTATCTCCTTTTCAACCCTATCTTTAGATTTTTCCTACTTGAGATTAGTTAATCTAGCCATAATTTGATCTAATTTGGCTTCCATTCTAGTTAATGATGGTCCTCCTTCTTGAATTAATCCGAGGTTGGTTTGAGTTCTTTCATAAGCTCACACCATGGTTTTATGTAGTTATAACCTGATTTTTTTTAATTTTCAAGTTAGACTAATTTATTCTTTATTAATTATGAAAACATAAAAGTATCATTCACACAAACAATTGTTTTCACACAAAATTTGATATTTTTACTGATAGAAAATACTTCGTTTTATTTATAGATAAGGGGATTTCAAAAGAATCCACTAGATTACATCGAATGACTATTCAAGTAGTCAAGGGGTGAATACCCTTCTGATTCACTTTCGGATACATAACTAAGGGGTGTATACCCTACAGATTGAGAGAATTGCAGTTCTCTTTCATTTTGTTCATCCCTTATCTGATCATTTCTATCCCAAAACGGGTAGTAACCTTAAGATTTATTGTCTGATAAATAATTTTGAAAAGTAGTGTCCATTAGGTGTTTATCAACAATATGGTTTATGCCTTGTTAGAGTAAATATTTTAACTTAATTATGTTGATTAAGTTACCTTTATTCCCTTCTTAATATTTCACGTTATTTTGCATAAAGTGACATTTGGGTACCTGATCTGGCCTAGTTGCCGGGACCCATGTTTTACTTCTTGCATTGTAGTTACCTTTGCTTATTTGTCTCCATTTTATAGGTTTTATTAGGGTTTGCATGATCTCCTTTTATAAGGATTGATCCCATTGTAATTCATTCTCTCTGATATATACATTTTTCAGTTTTTAGAGAACCCTTGCTTGTTTGTCTCCATCTCTTCTTTTATGATAGGTTATTTCCATGCAGGTGATCTTTGGGGTTTGTGGTGTTGTTTCATCCATGCAATTTTTTCAGATTTCACTCCAGGTATATTTTATTTAGTTATTTGTGTTTTCACACTCTGGTGGATTACCTGGACATATTTGCTCTTGGAAACTTTTTGTTTGCATGGGATGCTTTGTTTTTGGTTGTTCTTCATGTATTTTCAGCATTTTGTCCTTTAAGGATATTTTGAGCATCATTTGTAAGCAATCTTTTATGTAAATGCACTGAGATAAAGTGCCACACTATTGTACTTTCATGTTTTGGGGATTTTGCACATAAGGTTGTGCCATATTTTGTACTCGCACTGTTATTATAAAGTGCCATGAGGGGTTGTGCAGTTTTCCTTTATTTTTCCATCACATCTTTGTCCAGTGAGTGTCCCTCCACAACGATAGTGAATCCATACCATTGGGGGGTTGTGTAGTTTGCCTTTGTTTGCCATCACACCTTTGTCCAGTGAGTGTCCCTCCATGATGACCATGGATCCATATGATTCCAGCCTCATGCATGTGTGCTTTGTTTTGCACACCACTTTTTCAGTTGCAAGTGCTTTCTTGTGCACTTTCAGATGTTGTTTCTTCTTCCTCATGCACTACAAGGTGTTACACATTATTTCAATGGATATGTCAGGCTCTCCCAGTTCAACATTATGGGGGAGTTATTATATTGTTCGTGCTAATTCTTCCTTGGTTTCACCTTGGAAGGGATCTTCCATTCTCAGTTGATCACTGTTTCAGACTATTGGTTCTAGTGCCATCTGTATCTTCATTCCAGGTGTTTTCCTTTGTTTTCCATTTGATTCGAGTAGTGTTGTATGGGCACTTATGCAAATTGTTGTCTTCTTGTTCCTGATCATCCTATCTTCTTTAGAGGTTCTTCAACACCATAGCAGTCATCTTTCGACAGTTGTTTGTAGCTTCTTTTGCTTCAGTGATATTCTTCTTGGCTTTCTGCATCTTTTTTTGGAGTAGAGCTTTTTCCCATGAGGTTTTCTCTATTTCTCCTGTTTACAGAGATTTGGTTGTATTTGGGTACCTGATCTGGCCTAGTTGTCGGGACCCATGTTTGCCTTCTTGCATTGTAGTTACCTTTGCTTTTCTGCATTTGTTTGTAGCTACATTGTTGCTCATCTTAAAAGGGGGTGTTAGAGTAAAGGTTTTAACTTAATTATGTTGGTTAAGTTACCTTTATTCCCTTCTTAAGATTTCACTTTAGTTTGCATAAAGTGACATTTAATAATTATATTAATTATTAAATGTTTTCCTATTAGGGCTTCTATTAGGGTTTTTCCTATTAGGGTTTTATTAGGGTTTACATGATCTCCTTTTATAAGGATTGATCCCATTGTAATTCATTATCTCATTCTCTCTGATATATACATTTTAAGTTTTCAGAGAACCCTTGCTTGTTTATCTCCATCGCTTCTTTTGTGACAGGTTATTTGCATGCAGGTGATCTTTGGGGTTTGTGGTGTTGTATTTTTTCAACACCTACTCTCTTCTTTACAGAGATTTGGTTGCATTTGGGTACTTGATTTGGCCTAGTTGTTGGGACCCATGTTTGCCTTCTTGCATTGTAGTTACCTTTGCTTTCTTGTATTTGTTTGTAGCTGCACTGTTGCTCATCTTAAGGGGGGGTGTTAGAGTAAAGATTTTAACTTAATTATGTTGATTAAGTTACCTTTATTCGCTTCTTAAGATTTCATGTTAGTTTGCATAAAGTAACATTTAATAATAATATTAATTATTAAATGTTATCCTATTAGGGCTTCTATTAGGGTTTTTCCTATTAGGGTTTTATTAGGGTTTGCATGATCTCTTTTTTAATAAGGATTGATCCCATTGTATTTCATATCAATTCATTCTCTCATTCTCTTTGATATATACATTTTTCAGTTTTCAGAGAACCCTTGCTTGTTTGTCTCCATCTCTTCTTTATCTCAGGTGCAAAAATCCCCAAAAATACATGTACAATAGTGTGGCACTTTATCTCAGTGCGTTTACATAAAAGATAGCTTACAAATGATGCTCAAAATGCCCTCAAAGAACAAAATGTTGGAAATACATGAAGAATAGCCAAAAATAAAGCATCCCATGCAAACAAAAAGTTTCCAAGAGCAAATATGTCCAGGTAATCCACCAGAGTGTGAAAACAAAAATAGCTGAATAAAATATACCTGGAGCGAAATTTGAAAAAATTGCATGGATGAAACTGAAGAGCTCTAAAATACGGTTCCAACGCCGCTGAGATTGCGAAAAATGGAGAAACTAATCAAAAGTTATGAGCTTGGGACTGAAAATAGCCCCTTTTTCTTCAACTAGCTGTAGAATGCACCAATGAAAAAAAGAAGTGATGAGAGACCCACACCATTGGAAAGATGAGAAAACTAGCTTCGGACAATATCTTGTTTGCCAAAAATTGATACCGTATGCCCAAGTTACGGCCTCTGGAATAAAACAGCTCCAAAGAGGAAAAAAGCCAGCACTGGGTTAAATTTGACGGTCATACGGTCATCGCAGCAAAAACACTGGGTTAAATTTGATGGCCAAATGGTCGTCACCGTAAAAGTGTGATTGGGCTTATACAGAAAAAAATGTTTTTTTAAATTAAAAAAAATTACAATGCAGATTTTCTTTTGATAAAAAAAATTTTAATTTTTTTTTTTGATGAGGGGAGGCATGTGGGCCCATCCCCCATCACAGCTAGGGAGACTGTAAGTACCGTTGGTCGACAGTACTGTTAACTGCCGGTCGGCATTTAGCCACCGGCGGTCGACAATACGTCGACCAGCGTACCGTAGGGCCCACAGGCCTGCGGATGCAAGTACTTGTGGGTACCCTTGTATTGGGCCAGCAAGCCCTTAAACTGCAAAAAAACATTTTTTTTTTTCATTTGTTTTTTTTATAAATTTTCGCAGTTTTAGGGCTTGCCGGCCCGGTACAAGGGTACCTGCAGGTCCTTGCTTCCACAGGCCTACGGGCCTTGCGGTATGCTGGTCGGCGTACTGCCGACCGCCGACGGCGGTTGACAGTACCGCCGACCGGTGGTACATGCAGACTGCAGCAATAGGGGGTGGGCCCACGTGCCTCCCCTCATCATTTTTTTTAATTGTTTTTTTTTAATTTGAAAAACAATTTTTTGCAAAATAAGCCCAGTTGCGCTTTTACGGTGATAGTCGTTTGGCCATCAAATTTAACCCAGTGTTTTTGCTGGAACGGCTGTATGATCGTCAAATTTAACTTAGCGCTGGTTTTTTCCCTCTTTGGAGCTGTTTTATTCCAAAGGCCGTAACTTGGGCATACGATATCGTTTTTTGGCAAATGAGATATCATCAAAAAACTGGTTTTCTCATATTTCAAGTGGTGTGGGTCTCATCACTTCTTTTTTCCGTTGGTGCATTCTACAGCCAGTTGAAGACAAAGGGGCTATTTTCAGTCCCAAGCTCATAACTTTTGATCAGTTTCTCTATTTTTTGTAATCTCAACGGCGTTGGAACCGTATTTCAGAGCTCTTCAGTTTCATCAATGCAATTTTTCCAGATTTCACTCCAGGTATATTTTATTCAGTTATTTGTGTTTTCACACTCTGGTGGATTACCTGGACATATTTGCTCTTGAAAAATTTTTGTTTGCATGGGATGCTTTGTTTTTGGCTATTCTTCATGTATTTCCAGCATTTTGTCCTTTGAGTACATTTTGAGCATCATTTGTAGGCAATCTTTTATGTAAACGCACTAAGATAAAGTGCACACTATTGTACTTGCATTTTTTAGGGATTTTGCACATAAGGTTGTGCCATATTTTGTACTCGCACTATTATTATAAAAGTGCCATGAGGGGTTGTGTAGTTTGCCTATGTTTTGCCATCACATCTTTGTCCGGTGAGTGCCCCTCCATGACAACAGTGAATCCATAGCATTGGGGGTTGTGTAGTTTGCCTTTGTTTGCCATCACATCTTTGTCCAGTGAGTGTGCCTCCATGACGACCATGGATCCATATGATTCCAGCCTCATGCATGTGTGCTTTGTTTTGCACACCACTTTTTCAGTTGCAGGTGCTTTCTTGTGCACTTTTAGATGTTGTTTCTTCTTCCTCATGCACTACAAGGTGTTACACATTATTTCAGTGGATATGTCAGTCTCTCCCAGTTCAGCATTATGGGGGGGTTATTATATTGTTCGTGCTAATTCTTCCTTGGTTTCGCCTTGGAAGGGATCTTCCATTCTCAGTTGATCAGTGTTTCAGACTATTGGTTCTTGTGCCATTTGTATCTTCGTTCCAGGTGTTTGCCTTTGTTTTCCATCTGATTCGAGTAGTGTTGTATGGGAACTTATGCAGATTATTGTCTTCTTGTTCCTGATCATCCTATCTTCAGCGGAGGTTCTTTAGCACCATAGCAGTCATCGTTCGACAGTTGTTTGCAGCTTCTTTTGCTTTAGTGATGTTCTTCTTGGCTTTCTGCATCTTTTTTTGGAGTAAAGCTTTTTCTCATGAGGTTTTCTCTATTTCTCCTCTTTACAGAGATTTGGTTGTATTTGGGTACCTGATTTGGCCTAGTTGTTGGGACCCATGTTTTCCTTCTTGCATTGTAGTTACCTTTGCTTTCTTGCATTTGTTTGTAGCTGCACTGTTGCTCATCTTAAGGGGGCATGTTAGAGTAAAGATTTTAACTTAATTATGTTGATTAAGTTACCTTTATTCCCTTCTTAAGATTTCATGTTAGTTTGCATAAAGTAACATTTAATAATTATATTAATTATTAAATGTTATCCTATTAGGGCTTCTATTAGGATTTTATTAGGCTTTGCATGATCTCCTTTTTATAAGGATTGATCCCATTTTATTTTATATCAATTCATTCTCTCATTCTCTTTGATATATACATTTTAAGTTTTCAGAGAACCCTTGCTTGTTTGTCTCCATCTCTTCTTTTGTGATAGGCTATTTGCATGCAGGTGATCTTCGGGGTTTGTGGTGTTATATTTTCTCAACTCCTACATGTCTTTCACATACATTTGTTCATGAGACCATTTCTCTACTGGTGGGGTCCTTGGTGTGTATTCCTCGAACTCATTGCTAGAAGAAATTATGATAAATTTTGTGAGTGTTAGGACTCTAGGATCCTAAATATGAATTCTAGACTGGTACTTTCTTCAGACAGAATATCTCTGGATAGAGATAAAGGTTCAAACTTCTTAGGTGAATCAAAGGGAAATATGTTATACATAGCCTCCAACTTCATATTTCTCTTCTCATCCTTGATTCGTTAAAGTGCATGGCTGAAGGTTTCTATATCACTTAACCAAATGTAATTGGTGTAATTGGTTCCTTCTATTGTATTGACAATTGCCTCATTTTCCCTCTTGGCCTTCAGGTAATGTTTGTTCCTGATTACGGACTTTCTGGCTGTTAATCTGACACAAAAAATTTCACAACATTAGATAATGTTGGAAAGGAAAACCTTGGTGAGCTCATAGGTTCCAGAGTTAAACCTGGTAGCTCTGATACCACATGTAATGACCCCATCCTTGGGTAATAATTTTTTTTGAACTTTTCGTATAAATAACAAGGAAACATACATAAAGATAAAGTAACAAAACTTTTATTTTATTTTCATTGCAATATTTCATTTAAAGAACCAATTGATACAACACATATTTACTTTTCCTTTTCAAGTAAACAACAGAGTAAGAATACATACAAGAATAAACATAGCTCAAAGAGCTTTGAGCAAATAGGAATAAGACGGTCCATGATGTTCCTTTTCAAAATTTGGTGCTTCAGAAGTCTGTTGTGGAGGAGAAACATCACTTAGGTGCTTTTCCACCAACCATAGACTTATAATGCGATCCCCCGCACGTCTATTGTTAAATAAATGGCCCTCCCTTCTATGAAGAGATTGGTTGGGTAACTAGTTTTGTTTTAACCAACTGAGCATAGTGTTGTTTCCTACATATCAAAATCCTTGTAATTGCACAATCTCAATCTAGTATTCAAATCTGGTCAATAGTGAACTGATAATGTAATCATCTCACAGACTAAGTGGATGTAGGTGTACGACACTACTTTGGCCAAAGTGTTCAAACAATATATCAATTGATGGTCATCTATCACATACACTATATCAGGTTCAATTTGACTTGAGGTTGTCTTATCCTATGCTTAGGCTAAGTCCTTACAATGGGTGGTCAATCACCCCAGACCCCCTACAAAAACCTATCTATTTAGGAAATGAAAACAATCTACAAGTGTCCCTCAGGTAACTCCTATTTCGAAAATCTTTATCCACGGAGTACTTAGCTTATGTTAGTTAACATAATAACTTTAAGCTTTAGACCATACTTGTTATTGGTTTCATCTTCGTCCTAGTAGATAATAACTAGTTTTATTGTATTCTCCATATACAAAGATCATACAAAATAAGCAACATTCATATAAAATGCATTTCAACTTATTCCTATTTATTCTTTAATCCACTATACTTAAAATCCCCTTTTTAAGCAAAGTAAACAACAATTTCCCTTTCCCTTATAAATACATTGCATTCAAGACATTTCCTTTATTGCAAACTTATAATCAGAAAACATAATTATTTTTCACTCAATCAATCAGCTATGCCTTCTCTTAAAGGTGCTCTCTTTACTAATATCATACTTAGTTACTATTTCTTGTGTTTTTCTCAAGCTCAGATTGAATTAAAAATAGTGACTGGTAATGTTGGTTTGCATTTACTGTTATTTCCAAATAGATACTACAGAAAATGCACATATGAAAATGTGAAGCAAATGATAGCTCCAAATTTAACTCCGAGTGCTCAAGTTTAATTGTGTGTTTTAGCAAAGGTTGGGCGTCCTTTTATAAGCCTGTAGTGAAACAGATTCCTCAAAGTATGGCATGCGAATGGACAACAAAGTGCCCAGAATTGGTCAATAAGCAACATGGTGGATTTCCAAGACCTAAGTCATCATAAATTAGTGTGATTTGACTTCTTTCACTACTGTATTTGACTCCAATTTTCGACGGCAGTTCATCGAAATCATGACAATCTATTGTCGGAATATCGATGAATCACATAAATAATTTTCATCGCTCAATTTTTGTTGATATTCCTACGAACTTTATAAGGTCGAAATCATGACATAAGTTTGTCGAAACAGTGACGACAATTTCGTCAATCTAGCGATGAACTGTAGCCAGTTGACAAGTGGTATGCCTTTGCGAAAGCGTCAGATCATCAACAGAAGTTCATCACAATTACGATGAAATTTTTGACATATTGCAAATATTGGTGAGAGATCAAGACTGTTACCATGATGAAAATTGCCTGAGGAGATATATCAGGAGGACTGGCCTATGGTCTCATCGATGAAGTTTTATCGGTGAAATACTCATCTTGTATCATTGATGAAGCATGAGGGAAGCATATTGACAGAACATATACCATTGGAGTAGGTTTTGAATGTCTACCCGACCCGCTATTTGACTCCGATAAGATTACATCGACAGGAGTCTTGGCGACATACTTGGGATCGAAACAACAACGACAATAGTTCATCGAAATTGCAACGAAATAGGCAATTCATTATGATGAAAGGTTCATCTGATGTATTGTAAATTCGTCAGACACTTTTGGAGGTTCGTCGAAAATGCGACAAAATAATGCAATTTTTTTAAAAAACACTATTCGTTCAAATGTAGGCATATCAGTGAGAGATCAAGACTATTATCGTGATAAAAATTGTCTGAGAAGATATATCAAGAGGATTGGCCTATGGTCTCAGCGATGAAGTTTCATTGGTGAGATACTCATCTTGTCTCATCGATGAAGCACAAGGGGAGCATATCGGCAAGACATATACCATCAGAGTAAGTTTTGAATGTCTACCCGACCCACTATGTCACACTGATAAGATTACATCAGCAGGAGTCTTGGGGACATACTTGAGATTGAAATAACAATGATAGAATTTTGTCGAACTCGTGACAAAATAGGCAAGTCATTACGACGAAATTTTCATTAGATGTATTGCAAATTCATCGGATGCTTTTGGAGGTTCGTCGAAAATTCAACGAAATAATGTAATTTTTTTTTAAAAACTATTCGTTCAAATGTAGGCATATCGGTGAAAGATCAAGACTGTTACATCGATCAAAATTGCATGAGAAGATATATTAGGAGGACTGGCTTGTGGTATCAACGAAGAAGTTTCATCGGTGAGATACTCATCTTGTCTCATCGATGAAGCACACAGAAGCATATTGTAAAGACATATACCATCGGAGTAAGTTCTGAATGTCTACCTGACCCGCTATGTCATACTGATAAGATTACATTGGTAGGAGTCTTGGAAACATACTTGAGATTGAAAGAATAATCATTGAGGAGACTCACCACGTCAGGGAAACTGTAGAATATTCTAGCGATACATGATCTCTTGTCGATGAAGATATAAATGGATCAAAATACTTATCGGGGTGACTCTAGGTGATATTTAAAAGTAGTAGGAGGCTCCAAATTGTATCCATAGGGATAATGACAGGACATAAGGACAAGTCAATCAAAGAGAGAAAGTTGATGTGCCAAGACCATGAGCATTTAAAAGGGGTAGTAAAAGACAAGATGGATCGTCATCAATGCTTAGATATAAAGGACAGATTGGAAGAGTTCATTATGATAATTTAGATCACAATGTGATTAACCCTATTTTGACAAATGTAATGACATTAGTGTCAAGAGTTAAGAGGCCATTCAGCTTTGCATTTCAATGAATTATTGTATGCATTGAGTAAGTGTTTACAAGGTAGTAAAAGGGAAATCATATGACTATTTAAAATATCAAACAACATGTCAGTTGTTGTGTTTGATTAGTCTTACAGAGGCAGGGATTTATCATTTTTTGCATACATCTACAGTCCAAGCTCTAGGTCTGCATTATTTGGTTACTATGTATGTGAAATGAACAATGAATATTTGTAGAATATGGAGGCTATGGATGATATTATGATGGCCACATTTGATGTTGATGATCAAAAATTGGAGCAAAATATAAAACCTATGATGAGTCAT
The DNA here is from genome assembly GCA_007115665.2 of Sequoiadendron giganteum. Taxonomy (NCBI): domain Eukaryota; kingdom Viridiplantae; phylum Streptophyta; class Pinopsida; order Cupressales; family Cupressaceae; genus Sequoiadendron; species Sequoiadendron giganteum. The sequence goes on along the minus strand of CM021109.1, from coordinate 348,179,400 downwards.
GAGATCAAGGGGACTGTCATGGACAACAAGCACAACCTATGAACTGGATTCTAATTTTGCTAAAAAAGAAAAAAACAAACTAGTGAATATTAAACTACACACTAGAATCTAATTTTGTGGAAAATGAGCAATTTGGTGAGAAAAAGTACTTGTAGTGCATCTTGGATACTTAGCTAGTGTACTAAAAAATAGGATTGTAAACCCAAAATTATTCTCACTCTGGAAATTCAATAGAAAAATACAGAATATTATCCTAGATACTTAGCTCTTAGACAATCAATAAAACAATATGAGCATAATTATGAACGGTTTTACCTGGTCTCACTCTTGATCTCCATGTCTGAGAGCCTTCTCTTTTAGACCCCATGAATCCACTTTGATCCGTTGCTACCAAAAGAGATATTAATGTGTAAACAAGGAGCCACATTTAGACAAACTGGTTGTTGATTTCTTCTAAGAAATTTAGAGACTACAAAAAGAAGATACCTGATGGGGATCATGTGGGCTTCCTAGAGAAAGCACTGCCATATGGCCTCGAGTAGAAATGAAAAACTTTAGATTAGCTTCTAGATGAAACATTAGTCACCTGAAAGACTGCAGTTATCCTAGAATCACAAGTTTTCTTTGTGTCATCCAGCTTTTTGATTCAAAATTTATGAACTTTGCACCACATAGCCTTGTGGTGTTTCACCTGCAATATGTCAAACATGTAAAAATTATTGCAATATCGTCAGTTGATAAAAATATTTATTCTTGGCCGAATGTATGCAAAGAAAAATATCTCAACATATATATACATCAGTATAATGGAAAAAAATTAAATAATATGGGTGATTAATATATTTATACATACCTGTTTATCTCTTAAACCATATGCTAAATCAATTTCCCTTGGTGTAACATTGGAATTTTCATTACGATGAACTTCTTTAACCAATGAAGCCACACCTTCTCATGTTAATGCATGACCAAATTTTTGACATCGTTCAATCCATACCATCATCCAATCAAGATTGTTTGCAAAGTAGAAATGTAGTGCATCATGTGTATTCAATATAAACCAAGTGTATATTGATGACTTCCTAAAAATTAAAAAGAAACAAGCAACCAGTCAACCCTATTAGAACAAAATAATCTTATTAATTGATTTTATTTGTTTTACTTGCTAATGGATAGTGGACCTAGTTCTCTTGAATTGAGATACTACTAAGATTTGTTGACAGGTGATTTTAGACTATCGATATTCTGCTTCAATCTCTATAAGTTACTTTTATCTTAAATATATTCAAGATAACTCTGCAAAAAAATTCCCCGATCTCTTAGAAATTATGCAGATTATTTTGTTAATACTTCTCCATTTTGATATTTTCTTTCAAAAATTCATAGAAAGATATGTAATGCCATATTTGAAACTTACATATTTTAATTTTACTAGTTCTGTAATTATAGGATATGATTCCAACAATTGTGAAACGCATTGGCAATATGTTGGATGAATGAAATAAACTATGCAATTGGGAGGTGTAAAGCCAAATTCTTTAACCCTTTCCAGCATCCTTCTTGCCTTTTCTAAAACATGTGCTTTGGAAAAGGGCATGAAAATCCATCTAAGTATAATGAAAAGGAGATTTTTGTCAGATATTATATTACAATAAGTTGAATGAATGTAAGTAGAGAATTTTTTGCATACTTGTAGATGGTACAAAATTTCATGGTTAAGTGGAATCCTCCCATCAACAACAAGATCCAAATATTCATGTATCTATTTCAATTGACTCTAAACCCTTCAGAGCTGTCAAATTTTCCACTAACCTGTTATGCACAAAAGTCAAATTTTAGAGACCACTAAAAACAAAAGAAACAGAGCTTTGAAACCAAATCCACACACAACACAATGTTCATAGTGAAAATATATCACTTTCTTTCATCTTTGCATATTGGTTTGATGCTTCAAATGATGCATTTCTTATATTGAAAAGTGTATTACCTTATTGAGCTTCTCTTTGTTTCGAGAATAGTTTAATATTCTCTACTTAATAGGGACAACCATGTGAAGGTGGGAGCTCATTTGGCCCCTCCCCCCCTCACATCACTCTCATTTCCCCATACCCGATCATATATCATTAATCATTCATTCATCCATTAATAACATATAACATTCATTCGTTCATCCTGCATTAATAACATATAACATTCATTCATTAACATATTCACATTCATTCATTCATCCATTAATAACATATAAAATTCATTCATTCATCCATTAATAAAATATAACATTCATTCATTAACATTTAACATTTATTCATTAACATATTCACATTCATTCATTAACATATAACATTCATTTTTTTATTTTTTACATATTATCAAAAATATGGTTGTCATAATATGATTACAATCACTTCTTTTTTTGTGTATTTTTTGTAGCTAAAAAAAGCTGAAGTGGAGTATCATTTTTAAAATCATATGTCCCCCCTTTAGTTGTTATGAGTTTTGCTCATGATCTTAATGTATGCCTAGTCGTGTACTCACAACCTGGATGCCATTGCAAGGGGGGGTCTGCTGCAATAGCAAAGAAATGTTAAATTGATATGTTTTATCATTATTGTTACAAGTATCTCATTAATTAAAGAACATTAGAGTGGTGCTATTTACCTGATGGGGCCACATCATGTTCCTAATCTTGTCTTATAGCCTCATGCTCAACATGTTGAACACCCTCTAAATCCTGATTTGGAGTTGAAACACGAAAGGTTATATTAATTAATACACCAATTGCAATTAAATATATTTAAAAGAACATTAGAGTGATCCTCTTTACCTAATGGGGCCACATCATGTTCTTGATCTTGTCTAGCCTGATCATGTTCAACATGTTGATCATGCTCTACATGCTCTAAAGTTGAAACACGAAATGCTACATTAATTAATACACCAAATGCAATTAAAGATGTTTAATTGTATTAATCCATACTACGTTTTGTATAGCACATGAATACATCCACTACTGGGATGCACACCATGGCCTTCATCTGCAAGTTGTGTTCCACCCTTACCAAGCTACATTCCAATATCATGTGCAGTATTGTCATTGCTTGTCTGTTTAAAATAAATAGGCACATTATTATGGTGGAAATTAATATTGAATAGATTGCACAAGTATTCAATTTTAAATAAACTTTATTGAGTTTATTTACCTGTGTGTTGGATGTAGTGGAAGATTGTGTTTGCCCAGTCAAGACTCTTAAGTGTTCAGCTAGGGCTCCATAGCCTTGCTGGAAGGCAATCTTTAGGTCCTCTTCTGTGGACACTCTGTTGAAATCAGAGCCCTACATTTTTGCATAAGATCATGAATTTTTCTTCTATGGTGTGATAAAACCAAAATTGTTTGCAATTTATTATTTGGATGCAATATTTCATTTATTGATACTTACAATTCGTGTGGCTAATTTCATATAACCACCAAAGCCAATTTTGTGCATGTTTTTCTAGTCTTGCCTTTGTTGCCTTCGATGTGTCGGGAAGCCTATGAAAAATTTGGAATATGTTAGATTATGTAAAAGAAAGAGTAATCAGTATATAATTACATTGTTGATAGTATCACATACCTTCCTTGGCCCAGTGGTGTCTTTCCTTTTTTCTTTTCAGCATTCTCCTTTCCATTCGACACCAAGTCCTTCCACTGCCTCTCCTGAATCATGGGGGGACGCTCGTACTTTTTGTTTTTCTCTAAATGTGACCATATTGGTCCCTCACATACTTTAGATAGATATCGAATTTCTTAAGGACCTTGGTTCGGTTGAATGTTTTATCACCGAACAACACAACTAAATGGTTAATGAGCTCATCTTTTAAATCTTGATTTTGGGCATTCCATCGTGTACGTATGGTGGGCCCGAAGAGCTCCAATGTAATATCACTTATATGTTTATAAAAAAAATCATTTCCTACAAAATAATCATGGGATCATTTGTCTATAAAGAGTGATCAATAAGTAAATTTCAATTGGATTATATATAATAATAATTAAAACATTTTAAAGTACCTAGGACCTTCTCTATCTTTATGGGAATGATATCCTCGGTCACCACAAATGTGATCGGCACTGTTCCCGTACTAGTAATACGAGAAGATCCAGTGAATGGTGCTAAAACATCATGAGTACTAGTGGCATTTGCATCCCCAGGTACATGTCCTGACACATGTAGTGGCATGTGTTTGCTGCCAGAGGGTACACTATCGAATGCCTACATGGTATGTGTTGCCGACATTTCAGTTGACAATATAGGCACGAATGATGGGGTCGGATGATGTGATGTATGCGCAGGAAGATCAAGATTGACACTTGTGCCAACCCCTACTTCCCGAGCAACACTTGCAGTACCCTGATTATCGCCACCAACATCATGAGGATGCAAATAATCCTATAAAAATAACACATATTTTAGTTCATGACATAAAAGAGTACAAAATATAAAACCATGAATGAACTTATGTTATAATTAAAGATCTCATGACAGCTTACTTGCAAGTTTTGTGCTCTTTTAGACAATATTTTAACCCTTTCTCTTATCTCATATGTTTGAAGCACTATGAATACCAACTTAAGGATTTCTTCATTGCATTTTTTTTGGGCCTTCCTCATCATATCCACAAGGTTTGCGGAAAATTTGATGTCACCTTCGCATAATAGTGACCGCACCTACATATGGATGCTTCCTCTATTGTTGGTGCCTTTCCCTGATCAACCGACTACAACAAGAATATTAAAAATATTATTGAAATTAACCCAATAAACTCATGAAAAAAACATAATAATAAATTTTTTTGCTTGTATCTAATTTGTAAAATTACAATGAGGTAAACCAGATAGGTAGAGGCGCCTGAAGATGGATTGTGATTTGTGTTTTGGGCCAGAGCCTTCCTCATATGATCAATATCCCACTATGACAAAAATTAAATATAAAAAACATTATCGAAATGAAACCAATAGACTTATGAAAAAAAACATAATAATAAAATGGTATATTGGAGTCATTAATTAGAGATTGGGTAAAATGGTATATAGTGCATACCACCCCCATAGTAATTATGTTTGTATCTAAATGATTCAAATTGTAATAGATTAGCAATTCTTACCCTATAGTTATTGATTTTATCACACATACAAATACATGGTTTCCCTCTCGCGCCTCAAATATGCAATTGGGTTGCTTATTTGTTGACCCAGGTCATGTACTATTTATAAACCCTGCAATATTCCTCGATCCTTTTGGTCTTCCATCAATGTACCTAGCCACTCCTTTATTTTGATCCTTATCTTTTAGCTGTATATAATTTTCTGACAGTGCATACCTACGCATACTTCGTGTATATCGACCTAGCTGCATCCAATATTTGTAACTGTAATAGGTTCCAACATACTCCATCAATTCAATAACTTTTTCGTAACAAACCTTTAGGTCATCCATGCAAAATAGACCCAAACCATGTAATGACAATGGTTCTATGCGATATATCCTCTCATTGACACAAAAATCAGTGTTTATTGGAGGAAGTTCCTTGGGTACCCATTGTTTCCGTAGATTTTTGTACCTCAAGAGCACCTCGATGTCGCCTATGCTCTCATTATCATAAGAACATGACCCCCCTTCAGCAAGAAAAAATTCCATGTGTTTATGAAATTTTCTTCTAATCTTTTGACCTCTAGTTGATCTCCCTCTTTTAGACCTACTACATGTCTCGCTTTCCTCTTCTCTTCCTAAATTTCCCTCGCTCAAGGAAGACATATCAGACAAATACCTATTTGGTGGTACCTTCACTCATAAGGATGTTGGATGAAGTTCTTTCATGGTGATGTGATCCCAAGGTGACATTATGATTAATCTATCATTTCATCACTAGAATTTGACAGGTTATAAGCTAATCAAGTCTTGATAGATTGCAAATTATTGTTACTACTGTCCAAATGTGTCCATCACAAATCAAATCTACTTAACGTTTTAACTCCCAAACTTTGTAACAAGTGTTAAATGTGACTATGGTCCACCAATTGCATAACCAAGGCCTCAAATGTATTCTCTAATTGTAATCAAAGGACTTTTTCTCTTCATTCAAGTAAATAAACTTGAAGGGAAACACCACCAAGTGGTTTATTGGACACCTACATGACTAAAAATAGCAGAAAATTTATATTTAATTTCCATATGTCTAAGTGGTTAATGGGGAGGGAGTGTGTACTAGGCCTGGTAAAGTCATCATAAGTTTATGCTTTGGCAATAAAAATTGTTTAAGCCATCTAAAATCTTCCTATGTCTAATTGCTAGGAGACTTTTGGTAGGTTTTAAGGTAGGATGAGTGGTCGCATCAATGTTCTAATTCTCTATGACAAGGTTTCAACATCTTCAAATAGTGAAATTTAGTGCTCATATTTATTTGAAATAACAAAATTTTGATTATGTATGATGGTAGGATTTGATAACTTAAAAGAACTGGCTACCCAACAAACTTAAAGTTAAAAGAAACTTTTTCAGTTTAAGGGGTTAGCACTTTCTTTCATCTTTGCATATTGGTTTGATGCTTCAAATGATGCATTTCTTATCCCACTTCTATCATATTGTATTCCCATCCCATTGCAATTTTTGGAGAAGTTGATACCAAAATTTCATATCAAATACCACGTTCTTGAAGCAATTTTCTAAGTTTTTACTATTTTTTTGAAGTTCTTTTGTGTTGTATGGATCCATACAAGCTTTAAATGCTCTGAGATCACTGGTGTAGATAAATATATGTGTTCCCTTTCATTTTCATTTATTTTGAAGTGCTTAATCACTATTTTATGGGAGAAAACAATCAAATATAGGGACTGCCCTATTTTTCCTATGTAAGGGTTTGAGGGCTAAATAGAAATGACATCCACCAATCCACCCACTATCTTGAAATTGTAACTCGGTGGATTGGTGTGCATCATGGTATGATAGAGGTTCATTGCGTTTAGGGGTCTGTTAAAGCAAGAAAATTCGCATTGAATTGATGCCTTAGGGCTTACAGGGGCAATTTTCTTGTGAATTTGTGGTTGTTAAGTTAGAGTTTATCAATTTGATGGATATCTTTGTATAGTCATGGTGACACTATTTGATGGTCCAATCTCTACTTTGAAACAAAAATATCTCTTATAAATCTAAGAGCTATAATGGGATGGCATTAAAGGAACCTTCATATGAAGGACCTTTGAATTAAGGTCTTCTTTTGAAGTTTCTTCATGCAAAGGTTCCTTTTATAAAGCATTTTGAACATGAAATATTTAAAATAAAAAATACATTCATTTGAAATTCTTGACATGGAATCATTTTTTAATGAAGGTTCTTCATTCAACTGGTATTTTGTAATTTTGAATATGTGATAATAATTTAGGGTTAAAAATAAATCCATTTGAGCCATTTATAAATGAAAGGACATTTGATGCAATCATATGCCTTGTTAAAATTTTAACTTAATAGTAAGGGCATCATGAGTAGTTTGTTGGGCCCATTCAACAATGTCTGATGCAAGGATTGAATTGTGTAGAATGTATCTACTATCAAGAAAGCCAATTTGTTTACCTATATGACTATATCTCAAGCAATAGGTTTAATTGTGATGGAAATGATATTGACAAAGATTTTTTAATCTAGGTGTTGAGAAGCATAATTGGCCACCATCCTAGGAAATATTCTTCATTTTCACTTTTAGGTGTTACAATTTAACAATACCTTGATTGATGAAAGAGCCCAAAGAGCCTTTCTCCATGGTATCCAAGTACACATAGCAGCGGTCTTCTCTTATATGGTTGGACATTATTTAAAGAGCTTAGCTAGGAATTATTTATTTAACCTAAAGTTTTCTCATAATTCCATCATTGGAAAAGTATGATCAAATTCTTCTATTATGAAGAATTGGTCTATGCGCCTCTAGTAATCACTATAAATGTTTGTAAGGATAAAATGACTAATTGCATTAGGTAGGATAGAATCAACTTTGAGTTCTTCAAAGATTATATTCCTCTATTCATAATTTTTAAGGGTTGTGTGTGGAGGAGGTTATTACTACCAAGAAGGGAGGAGACCTTTCCTTGCATATGTTTGTGGTGGAGGTATTAAAGAAGAATTGTATGCCTCTATTTCCATTCATTAGATCTCGCTTAGCCTAGCATATACTTGGTTTCCTTTGCCCCTATAAACTTCCATTTTTTTGAGTTTATGTTATGTAAGCGTAATTCCATTCTATGTTGAAATATAAGAGGTGGATGAGGCCAAAAGGAAATAACCCTTTTTTAGTTGTACCTTCGAATTTTTTCTTATTGTTTTATGTTTTTAGCAACTTTGTGGACATAAGATTTGAGGTAGGTCGTACAATAAAGAATAACATGTTCCCACCAACAACCAAGATGTGGGTAGATTATGGGAGTTTTGCCAAGACCTAAGTCTGGTCGATAAAAATGTGAAAGACTAAGCTATTTTTTTTTGTCTTATCTTATACCATTTTACGAGAATGGGGGTGCCAATGTACGAGAAGATCTTTGGAAACTAGGCATAAAAATTGCAGGTTAAAGAGAATGGGGGTGCCAAAATTACAGTACTCATTGTCCCTTGGTTGTCAATTTTCCCCAAGTTCCATCAACTTCGTCCTTGTTGCTGGTATTGACCTTGTTTTCACTCCTCCATACTCTTCCTCGGCGCTGGTATTGACCTTGTTTTCACTCCTCCAAACTCTTCGTCGGTGGTGGTATTGACCTTGTTTTAACTCCAAACTCTTCCTTGATGCTGGTATTGACCTCGTTTTCACTCCTCCAAACTCTTCCTCAATGCTGGTATTGACCTTTCACTTCTCCAATTTGATGAGCTACAACCTGGTTTCGTTAGGTTTTATAGTATGTTAATTAAATTTAAAATTATGGCACCATTTAGATTAGTGAATATAAATAAATCCAAGCCTATTATAGTCATGAGGGAAATAATAAAACTCCTAGAATACTTTGTGAAACCATTTTCCTTGGTTAAAGGGAGGCCATAAAATATACCTTTGGATTTTTTCAATCTTCAAATATGAGGATTTACAAGGTTCTTAGCAAGATGAGTAATGGAAATGTGTGCAACAAGAATTTTTGAACACACATGGAATATCCTAGCCAAAGAAAGGGGCTTCATAATTTAATATAATAATTTTCCTTAAAGAGGAAGGAGAAACCTAAAAGGTAAAAGAGTTGCTTAGGAATCTCAACACTTCCTTATGATCAACCCCCTTCTATCCATAGGAATTGATCCAATTGGGCTTGGCTAAGAAGGATTTCCTATAACATTGAGTTTTATGCCACTATATATTTGACCTTAAAGCTTTCCAGAAAATATCTAGGCATTGAATATCCTAAATAATATCACGTTTGTCCTCCAAGAGAGTGAGAAAGGATTCATTATTAAAATGACCATTGAATAGTTGGGCTATAGAGTTAGGAAAAGTAGCACCTTTAATAAGGTTCCATGAAATACTATTAGCCGAAAGATATCCAAAGGCTTCCATTAAAAAGACATATCAAGTAGGAGCTAAGGGGAAAACATGAAAAATTGAATGAAAACACCCAAAATCCTCAAATTTATGTCCATTCATGGTAATACAAGTATAACTATCATAACTTTTTTTTGAAAACAATAGAAAATATTGAGGAACAAATCCTAGATGACATAACTAGTCCAATTCAACACTAGAGGTAGCAAGAAATTAATGAAATTACCACAAGTTTTAAGTAGAAGTAAACTACCATTTTCAAGTACTAATGTTAGTATGAAATTGTGACTAGCTAAATGGAAAGAAAATTAGAAAATTGTAACCAATATTTAAGTGGAAATAATTAAAAGTAACCACACATTTTGCATGGTTGAACCAATTTAAAAATTCAGCCAAATGTGATAGTAAGAAAATTAAAATGCACCTATATGAAATATTTAGTCTAAGAGCCAAATTTGGATGGCAAAGTTAGTAAGAAGTAGTGTCGAAAGTGGAAAATTAATCATGAAATCATGGCTAATAAAGCATACAAAATATATTGGAAAAGTCAAGAGAACTTATATCTGCACATAAAAACACTCAAAATAATAATTATATCATACAGTTCATTTGGGAATATATTACAATATGGCTTTTGCAAAGCCTTTCAAATATACCTTCCCATTTGAACTACTTTCTTGTAAGAATATAACTAATTATTTAATAACAAAAATAAACAATTTAGTAAGGTGAATTTATTAATGTTAATCTTAATATTCCAACACCCTCCCTTAAGTTTTACATTCCACACAACAAAACATGTTGATTGAAACAAAAAAATATATATAGGCTAAGCTAACATCGTTTGATTTTTCTGTAAGTTTTCCCTCAAGAACATCATTGGCTCGAGTTATACAAGTCCACACTATGTGATCCTTTTTCTTACAATAATAACATTCATTTTTATTTTTTAATTATTATTACCTCATGAGTATAATACATTCTCATGTTGAGAATCAACTTTTAAATCTTTTCCATTGTTCTTTTTTCTTCTCCTAATAGGGCCAAAATCACATCTTCTTGTGTTTGAGAAGTTATTGGACTAAGCATAGAAATAACATTGTTGTATTTTCAAACTATTTAAGAAAATATCCTTAGCATCTTCATCATCTAATAGAGCCTTGACTTCTACCAATTGTCTAATGAGAGATCTCAAATTTCTTATGTGATTAGACATAGTGCTTATATCTCTCATTTTGAATTTAAATAGTTGAATTTTTAGGAAAAACTTCACATTAGCTATTTTTTATCCAAATATTTTATTGGAATTATCCCAAATTTCCTATGATGATTTATCTAAATCTATAAAATAAAATTTAATGTCAAAAAGGGAAAGAACACTAATATATTTGACTTTAACATTTGTTTTATGTCATTCCAATAAATTATTTGCATTTGTAGGTGGTGTTTTGTTCCCATGCATGATTCTCTATTATTCATTTATTGCATTTGCATTTTTGTTTTCCAAGTATGAAATTTAAAACATTTTTTTTTGTTTAAAAGAATCTTTATCTTAAAAATATGAACTAAAAATATTTCAAAAGTTTAATGTCAACCTTATCACTCTACAAAGTACAATATAAACATCCCTTTCAAACCTTGTAACCAGTTTTGAACCACTCTCCAATTCATTTTTCCTCATCACAAACATTGACACCATTTTACTGTTCTAAACAACTTATTGAATCCTCTTATGCATCAAACTTATTTAATTGTTTTAAAAAAGACAAAAAAATAAATTTGAAAATAGGACTTTTCAAACTACACACTTCCTTCTGATTATTACCAAATGCCATTATTTTAAATGAAAAACACATGAATGCTATAAATGCATTATTTCTATAAGGAAAAAAACTATATATCTCTTTTTAATGAGCAACTTAAAGTAGATTGCAAATAGAAACTTGGCCGTTTATAGAACATTGAAAAATTGATAACAAAGAATAAAAAAAACTACAAAGACCTAGGATAGGCTAGAGGTCCACAGTAGAACATTCATCACAAAGGAACTAGCCTTTACAGTGATTTTGCACTCATTGATTCCCTAAACAAAACCTTATCTTGAGTATAATCCATCATAGTCACATATGATTTTATCATTCTTGACCATTTGATATCATGAAAAACCTCCAAAATCTAGTATTAAAATAACCCATATCATCGGCAAGACAAGTTCCATCAGGGTGAAATGAAAAGGTCATACCGAGCATATAGGTCTCACCGATGAAGTTCCATCGGCAAGAAACCTGTCTTGTCTCACTGATCAAAGCACAAGGAGTTGTATCGGCCAGACCAACACCATCAGAGTAAGATCCCTGAGTCAGCCCAAGTGTATTTGTCTCGCCGATGAAATATCATTGCCGAAAAAATCATCTTGTCTTGCCGAAAAGAATAAGAAACATACTATCGCCAAGACAAATGCTATCAGAATGAGTTCAAAATGTCCTCCCGACCCACTATGTCACACCGATAAGATTACATCCGCAAGATTCTTGGCGACATACTTGAGATCAAAGGAATAATCATCGAGGAGACTTATAACATCAACAAAATTACTGAATGTCTTAGCGATACACCATATCTTGCCGATTAAGACACAAACAGGTCAAGATAGTTATTGGGGTGACTCTTGGCGACATTTATATGAATCAAATGGATAGATTATGTCATATCGGTGTAATATCTCCCCAACAAAAAGAATGTTTAATAAGAGATAGTCAAGCCTGAATAAAAGGATCGCCCAAAGTTTGAATTGTCTTACCGATAAAACATTTGATGTGATAGTGGGTAAATTCGAAGATCATCTATGCTCATGTTCAAAGCTAGGACATTAATGGCAGTATTACTACCAAATGTGTCGATGATTTCTTGAATTGAGAAAAGTAATTGAAGGAAAATTTTGAAAAGTTAGTAGCAGAGGAACGGATGAAGGGCCAAAGGATCTTGCAATCAAAGAATTCTAAATAAACTTGTAAGTTCCCTGCAGTTAAATTTCTAGTTTTGTCATTCATAAAATGGAAAGCACTAGCTCGGGAAAAGAAAAATCTAGGAAACATAGTGAGAATAGAAACCCTAGAGGAAAAAAGTAAAATATTGAAGCAGAGAAGGAATCGGGGGTAGCTGAGAGGAAGTTAAACCAAGACTTAATTGATCAATTGCATGTCTTAGGACATAAGGCCAGGCGATCTGCACAACTTAGGGCAGAAGTGAAAAAGTTAGAGGATAAATACAAGCATAGATGAGACATATGGACCCCAATTAGGGGATATTAGTTATTTATTTTTCATTACCAACAAAGGAACTGATACTAACCAGTGTGCAATCCTTGGAAGTGAAACCTAGGGAAACTAGTCTGCCCCAATGTATTTGTAAATGTAGAATTGGTGAAGATGCTAGCTGGATATTATAATCCAAAATGTAAAGCTATTTGTGATCCATCAAGAAAATTGTTTATACATTTATCTGAAGTTGCCATCTGTGAGGTTTTTAACCTAGAGGGAGTGTGTGGTGAAAAAATTGTACCTGAAGAGCTGGAAAAGGAATTCTAGAGGATGGATACTTTTTACAAGGGTTGGAGGTTGCCACTACATAGGTCTAAGAAAGATGGTGTTTCAGTTCCATTGAATCACAGTGATGGTCCCCCATTCCATGTTGATTTGTTTGAACCCTACCTAAGGTACACATATTTTTCAGTGTGTCAAGTGTTGGGAATGGAGACCCTTGATCACATGTCAATTGTACCCATGGTAATTACAGTGGACATCCAATGTCACAATTCAAGTTTTTTTTATCATGCTTCACACATCTTTAAAGTACTTGATTCAGGACTGATGGCATTAAAAAGTGGAGCTCCTATCTTGCACTTGGATTCTTATTCAATCCTTATGCATATGATACTTTATTATGGACAAGAATTGCAGATGTGGCCTGAAAAACTGAGGGTTGTACAATTTGATAAGGAAGGAAGCTTATTACCAGTACAACTTTGGACTGCCACGTGGGATTGCAGATTTTCTAATTCTTTTTATCTATATTTTGAAGAGTTTTTTGTGAAACCACTGTACATATTTTACAATCATCATTGTGAATATTCATTGTCTGATGAAATAAAAAGGTTTTTAAGGCCTAAGGATTTCAATGGACTTGTCAACCACAATTGGGGAGACGGATACTGTCTAGAAGATGCGACCATGATAAGAGTATATGGATTTGAAGATGGACCCTTCATTATGCCCAAGACGCTGCTTGATAGGATTGCATATTTGGAGATTTCTAGGCAATTGGAATTTTCATATGTTATGAATCTGAGTTCTTTCGGAAAGAAGGAATTTATGCCTAGTACATTATGCCTCAGTGATTTCATTGTATTAGCAAGGGATGGATATGACATGGTTCTCAATAAATTTCTGCAATACAACATGAAGAAGGGTCCACTACGAAAAGGATTTGATCCAGAAGGGTATATTGATTTTTCCAAAAATAAAATGAACTTGGGAGGATACAATCACATACCCTATCTGTATGATGAATTGATCATGAATTTGGAAGCAAAGGAAGCTGAAAAAGTTCTTGATGAGTATAACAGGGGATTGCAAGATACAAAACTATTATCTTCTAACAAAGAGGCATCTGGTGATGGTAGGCCTAGCCTTACAATTGATAAAATTTCCCGATTGAGAACTCAAGACTACAAGTATGTTCCCAGGGAACCAGATGTTGAAGAGAGTGCAGATATTGACACAAGGAAGATAGCATATAAATCATTTGTGGTTGATGATGAATTTATTAAAACCTAAGAATTTAAAACCTTTTTGTGCAAATCAAAAGGAAAATCAATAAGGGAATCGATGGAGAATATTACACCAAGTAATGAGGAACAACTATTGAATAACTTAAAATCAAGTGTGGAAGAAGAAATGAAGAGCATGACCCCTGAGAAAGGAAGGAAATTATTAGAAGTGAAGGTGTCGTGATCTTTCATGGGTTCGATTTAAACTCTGCTTTGGTTTTTGATAGTTTCTTGAAGAATAGTAACGCCACAAATAAACTCACTCCTGAGGGGGTAACAGAGATTTATGTAGGATCTAAGTATAACCCAGATGAGGGATCACTTATGAAATGGTCCTTGTATCCTCCACACAAGAAATATGTTGTAATTGATACTGAAAAGGATTTTGGACATGTAATGACGTTAAAAGTTGGTGAGTTGATCCAATAGCTACAACAAAAATTGGCATTAATGTGGCCAAATTAAATAAAGCCCAAATCCAAAAGCTAATCTAGGAAAAATAAATGTATAAGATTAATAACGAGAGACTACTCAAACACAATGATCACTTGAAGGACATGATGGGAATCACGCTAGGATTCACAAAATAGTTGACTCATGGTGAAATCTCCCAGGCAAGAGACTAGTGTGAAGAATAAAATGTGTACTCACAAGGTAAATGCGATGCACTCACTGCAATAATAAGGAAGAGGCAAACCAATTTAATGACTTGGTTAAGTATGCTCTAGGGAACACATTCACACAATTTTACTACACTACAAGAACATAAGAGGATAGATGGCAGGATCTGAGAGAATTTCCAGGAAATAAACCAAAGGGATGCTCTCGATAACATAGCTATTGATACTAGTAACAATTTTATGAAAAACATAAAGACTTCCATGATGAATTGCAAGGTGATGAGTAGGGGATGATCAATGTCACAAAAATGGGAGTACCAATGCTATTTGAAGATGGAGGGGAACTAAAGGGAAAAAATAGATGGATAAAGGAATGTGAGATGATGATGCAAAAAATTACTGAGACAGCCACATGAAACTATTTAACAATGGACAAGGTATGTGAACAAAATGAGAAGATGTTCGAAATGGAGATAGCCATAAGGAATCCACTGGAGGATGCTCATACACACGAGCGGCCAACTTACCAAGATTATTTGTCAAACATCTATTTATGGCTTAATAGACATAATTTCTAGTTTGTTATTGTTGTTAAGAAAAAGACATTTTTCAAAGGACGTTCCCTTTCACAATTTTGATATATTTATATATGTTTCATAATGTAAAACAAATATAGGCAGATAGGAGAAAGATACAGTAGATATTTTGCAATGAAACCTTCCTTTAAAAGATTTAGATGCATGTATGAATTTTGATGAAGTTAATGAAGATGTCTGAACTTGTGGCTTGATCTTGGTATCGGTTGTTTGTGGAATTATATAGTTATCTAGTTGTCTCCATTTTGATGCTTTTCTGTTGTTTAAATTGATATATCAAGCATATATTCAGTTTACCTATGCACATTTGTTGTATTTATGTGATGTGATTATTTGGTTCTTTCAAGTAAAGATTAAACCCTTCTAGGAAATCACAGTAACTGAAGAGTATTAATTGGATCAATAAGAAGAATCACATAACTAGGATTGTCATTCTATCTCAAGTAGAGTTTGTCAATCATTTACTTGCACGTTTATACAAGTTATAAACTGCATCTATGTGCCAAACAGTTTGAATCATTGCCATCATAGATTACACTTTTCTTGATGTTCATTAGACTCCATACACCCAACACAACACTGGTCTCACGCTTTTATCTTTTAGTTTATCCATTTTATTTTTTACATCTGTTAACTGAATATATTCTAATATTACACATACACTTTATTAGTATTATATCTATTCACTATAAGATTGCCATTGTGAATAGATTGTTGTAAACAAAATCCAGTTTCAATGCCAAATGTAGCAATTGTTTTGTTTATTTTGTCAAGTTTCATTAACCAAGCTATTTAGTGGGATGAATAAAGTTGTGTTATGACCCTTGGTCTCTTTAAAATAATTAGACAATATTAGGGAGATCAAGAAGGGGAGAAAACTAAACTCCTTCAAAATAGGGGTAGTTGTGGGTTTGTTGGTTTTCTTTGTATACTATATACTAGTTCCTCTAGGATAAAGAAGTCACTGAAAGATGTTTGATTATCTACCTAATATTGTTTTGTGTTTTTGAAATGGAAGAGATCTACAACTCTATAGAAATTGCTATATGCTAATGGTCAAATTATTAGACTATTTAGATCATTTTAATTGACTACTACATAATACTTTATGTGTTGAAAGAATTGTTTCCATTCTTTGTAGTTTTTACATTGGAATATAAATCATATTTAATTTCATGCCAATATACTTCTTTCATAAAGATATTTGTTTGATTTTTCCTTGCTATTTTCATCTTAAAATTTAAATAAATGTATTCTATAATATAGAATTATTTTCAAATTGGGACAAAAAGGATTCTGAGAGATATATTTAATCATAAATTTTACATTCATAAATATCATTTAATTTGTATGTTGTAACTTTATTACTTTTAGTTAAAATAAAAATAACTTAAAGTTATATATACATATAGTTGAATTGGAAAAGTTGTTTGTCCATTTTATTTTTTACATTTGTTAACTGAACATATTATAATATTACACATACACTTTATTAGGATTATATCTTTTCATTGTAAGATTGTCATTGTGAATAGATTGTTGTAAACAAAATCACATCACTTAAGTCTGCTCAGTTCGCAAAGGTAGACCCACTTAGGTTTGGTAGCACCTAAAGAGAAGAAGGTTCAAATCATTTGGCCTTGTTTGTTACCCTAAAATGTATCAAGAGATTGGCAACCTCTTGAGGTATTCTTACCTGCATTTTTGAGAGCTAACAACCTCCAAACCTCCAAATCCACAAAAAGTTTCCACTTGTATGGCCAAATTCTTGCCAAACCCAAAAACCCTTGTTTTAGACCAAAATCATGAGGGTTTATTGAATTTCATACTTCCACAACCTCCCAGACCTCAAAACCAAATCAGACACAACCCATTAGGTCTATACATGGGTAAAAATTCATAAAATCAGATCACCCATACATATTTTGTTGAAACCTAGGCTTGAACCTCTCATTTCACATGCTTTTCTTCACAAAACTCTTGAGGACAGCAGTTATACCTTCTTTATTTCTCATCCTACTGCCTCTTCATGCATCCTAAAATTACAACAGTATCCATGGGGCGGGCCTCTTACACAAGCTACAGTAATCACAAAAAATGTAAGAGCTCAAAAATAGGGTAACCGGGTTGTATGCAAAGAAATAAAGCTTTCTAGCTCAAATCAATGCCTTAAGCCCTCAAATAAGATTCAAATCAAATCTAACACATATCTTCATGACATGGAATTAATTTAACATCAAAATATGGTTGTATGTGACCCTACAGTGCCGTAAAATAGGAAAAATACAGAAATTTAGAAGAAAAACATAGATTTTGGAATGTCAAGAGCTTGTATTTAAATCCTCAACCATCAACAACCTTTACAATGATCACTTTATAAGGTGTAGGTGCTCCTGCACCACTAACCCATCCAAAAAAAATTCACATTACACAAAGCGACAATGTTTGTCCAAGATAAGCCAATCAAATCCTACCTTATGTGTCCTAGTAATCAAATTGGAGATGATCCTAAAAATGACATTGCGAAGGGTGATTGGTCTAAAAAATCTAAATGACTTTGCAATTATTTCACTACGATGATTAATGTGTCATCTTTCATGAAATTTCCCAGAACACTATTCATTATGATCATATGGAAATTTCTAGGAGAGCTACAATAGTTGTAACATCATGAATTAAAATTAAACATTAAAAAGTACATCATGAATTAATTATGTAATGGCATAAAAATTAAAAACATCATGAATTAATTATGTAACCACATAAGTCAAATATAATTCTATCAATAAATTAATATCAAATAGATAATACAATCACATAAATCATACATTTCAATGTCATTGATCTTCTTCTTCATCCAACTTTTTGTCTGTATCATTCAATCCAGATTCGACATTGTAAGGATTGGTCATATCATCATCATTGTCATTGATATCAGTTTCGATAATTTCATCATCCAAAGGGATATCATCTTCATAAACATTAACTCCTACATCATCATGATCTAGTTCTTCCTCTTTGACATCTTCGTCAGGCACATCATCAACTAATTGTTGATCCTGATCATCATCTACACCATCTTCTAGTTCTTCGGTATCTTCTTCTTCCACCACATTAGACTTTACCAACCTTCCTCTTGGATCATGTCTAACAACATATGACCAACCCAGTTTACCTAGGACCTCTGAGTAAAATACCTGCTCACATTGGCTTGGAAGAACATAGGGCTCATTTCCAACTCGCTCAAAATACCTTGTATTAACCATAGTAAATCCATTATCATGCTCAATCAAAGTTCTCTCGGGATCATTTTCATTCAATCGTATCCTGTACCATAGGACGACGAACATAACTAATTTGAAGGACTTAAATTCACACTTAATTATATCATCTAAAATCCCATAGTATTGATTTTATGAGACTTTTGGATGTATGTCACTTCTAGATGAAACATTAGTCACCTAAAAGACTGCAATTATCTCAGAATCATAAGTTTTCTTCGTGTCATCCAAATTTTTGATTCGAAATTTACAACCATTGCACCACATATCCATGTGGTGTTTCACCTACAATATGTCAAACATGTAAGAATTATTGCAATATCGTCAGTTGATAAACATATTTATTCTTGGCCGAATGTATGCAAATAAAAAAATCTCAACATATATATACATCAATATAATTGAAAATAATTAAATAATATGGGTGATTAATATATTTATACATACCTATTTATCTCTTAAACCATATGCTAAATCAATTTCCCTTGGTGTAACATTGGAATCTCCATTACGATGAACTTCTTTAACCAATGAAGCCACACCTTCCCATGTTAATGTGCGACCAAATTGTTGACATCGTTCAATCCATACTATCATCCAATCAAGATTTTTTGTGAGGTACAAATGTAGTGCATCCCACTCTCGACCAAGTGTATCAAAAAAAATTGAAATTCAAAAATGACTTTAGTTAATTACCACGGTATACGACCTTAATTTATAATTGATGTATATTGAAGATTAATAATTAAATAAGTACAATATACATAGAAACCAAATATAAAATGTATTCTAATTAATCTCCATGACCATCTTATAATTACCTGTCACTTTCCTCAATCTACCTTTCCCCATCAAGTAGTCCCCTTCGAATTTGTTAATGGAGTTGGGATCCCAAATGCGATCTACATGGATCTTTGCTACAAACTTAGGAAGATATTCAGTAATGTACACCATGGTCTAGTATACCATGTATCCCTCCACAATAGAACCCTCAGGATGTGCTCTTTGTCTAACCAAATCCTTCAAAAATTTCAAGTGCCTAGAACAATAATTCTGACAGAGCATTACCTTTTAGATTGCACCACATTTGCCCTCTCTGCCTTCTGCAAAGTGCCACTTTTTCTATCAAAGAGCATCGTATTTTATTTTAGCATCACATTTGTGTAGTTGTAGAGCGTCACATTTTATACACAGTGTTGTCTTTGCAAGAAAGGGATGAAACTGATTTGGAAATATGAAAGCATTTTTTAATGCTCATTGCAATAGCTTAGGCTTTCCAATTTTGAATTTTAATTCTTGCTGTAGGACCAACTATAGTTATTTTTGGGCTTAAAATTTACAAACAACTCAGGCTTTATCAAAGTTGGTTAAAATTGAACATTAGGAACTTACTAGATTTTGATTTTGGGCTAAAATTGAATAAGGAAAACTCAGTTTTAAACTTGGTTCTTTAAAATGAATTCATCATTTGTTTGAGGCTAAAAATGAACAAGTGATTGATTTGTGTGATTTTGTCTTTGGTGCATCTTGAGTGTGCATCCTCTTCCCTTGTGCTTTGTGCGATCTTGGGTGTAAGAGAATCACTCAAGGTATACTTTAATGCATTGAGTCACCCTTAAGAGAGGGCTTACTATGAGACACACCCTGCAATGGGAAACTCATAGAAAGGTTCTTAGAGCATGTTTACCGATGGACTATATCAAAGGTTGGGAAATCATGAGAAATTACCTTCTACCATAGACTATATGACATATTTCACATAGTACCATGCCTTAAGTGGAATAGGAATGGCAGTAAGAGTAGTAAGTGGCAAAGCGGGTGTGTATACAGCTGGGTATTCTCAGTTTGTTACTAAGAGCCAAATTGTTTAGTTACTAAAACCCTTAATACTTGTTGGTTCAAGAATAGTCATTCTAAAGCCACTTCACATCTGTACTATTCAAAAGTAGAAATAAAAAAATCCTTAAGGTCTTTAAATCTTTAGGATTTTGAGATTTGGTGGTCTCAAGAAGTGTGTGTCGTGGAGGGGAGCCAGTGTCACATAAAACTCTAATTGTTCGCATTGTCTAGTTTTTGGATAAATCTAAGTGGGGACTCAACAAAGTATAGCCATTTATATCCTAGGATTTTAGAATCTATGAGTCAGTTAAATACATTGCTTGGATCTCAAACTTTGAAACAAACATTCAACAAGTCATCAAAATTTCAAACACTTTGGAAAGAGAAAATATCCTTGAAAAGTCCAAATATTACTGCTTGTCCCTTGGGATTTTATCCTTAGAGGATTCTAAATACATGGGCCCATATCTCAATTTTTTTCTCTAAAGTCAACCTAAGAAACTATGGCTTTGACCCTTTCATTTTCACATAATGGACCTTGTGGAATGAAAAATAGTTAAGACATAGACATTCAATTTGAAAGTTAAGCAAGAAGTGTTGATGTGGTAGAAAGAATCCATTTAATCAAGATAAAAGAAAATTTAACCCCACATATGTGTTTGTTCTAATGATTTCCCACAAATTCAAAATTTTGAAACCAAATTCCATTAGTTGTAACAATTGTCTTAGTCCGAAGGCTCTCAAGAAGCATATTTTGGCACTTCACAAAACCACAGATAGACTAGTTTACAAATTTTACAAGCGTGCTTCAAGAGATAATCCAAACTTGTATTCATTCTATTATTGTCAAAATCTGGCTCTTTTCTAACGTTTTGAATTTCTCACATAGGGTTGAAATTTTTAGAAGTATAACATGTTCTTCAATACCTTGGTTTTGTAAACAAAGTCTCTCTAGGTTCATCTAGGATAAAAATCAACACCCTCATCCATCCCAAACACCAATCAAATCTCATCTCACAAAATACTTCTGGAACCTTGGAAAAAATCATTCACGCTAGACTTTTGGTAAATCCTTCAAATCAAAATCATCTTGTTTGGCTAAATGTGTGGATGAGCCCTTCATCACACCTTTCGTTAAATTATCACCCTTGTGGACAATTTTACCCCAAGATAACATCTAACATCTTGGGATTTATAGGAAAATTATCCAAATCAAATCAAACCAAATCAAAATCAAAATCCTAAAATCCTAAAGTCTAGTATTCATCCAAAGTTCGCAAAAAGTTCAAACATCCATATCATTCATCCTTCACACTATCATCATTTGATCCTTAGCATCCTAGATTTTATTTTTGTACCTAAAGTGTAGACCAACCCAAGGAGTTAGAGGTTTACCTGCTATTCCCAAAAGTTGATCCCAATTTTATGGTCCAAACAAGATCACAACACAAGAAGATCATGGAGAAAAACAAAGAAACATGCACTTCAAGTGATTTGTGTCAAACTACATCATAATTCAACCTTATGGAATCAATCAACCCTCCACGTAACCCCCCTCAACTACCAAAAGATCTTCAAGAGAGAGGTTTCCAAGTGGAGGATGTCACCAACAACTTCCAAGGAATGTCCCAAGATGAGATAATTGAGCTAGTCCAAAATACTAAAACACACAAGATTGTAGTAAGCATTGTCATGAGACTCAATCCCACACAATATATGTTGGCATTAGCAAAGGAAGGGGCTAAAATACCTTGTGATTTTGATGTGAGAACTATTATTGAAAAATGGTTTGGGAACATACCTCAATCATCATTCATGCCTTCATTCCCAAACATCATCCAACCTATCATACAACCAACATCATCTCATGCTTCAAGTCCACCCATGATCACCAAGGGAATTTCATTACTCCAAGCTCTTCAAACACATCCACTTGTCAATAACCAAAACTTAGAGGGAAACATGATCTTGGGTATGCCTAGCACCATCCCACAAGACCCAAAATGTCCATATGTACCACTCATCTTCCATGATACAAACAACCTCACCATCTTTTCTGCAACATCGACATACCCTCTAGGTACAAAGTTCCCTCCCCATGATATCACAAGGACAAGTGGATTTTTTTGCACAAGGGGAAACTTTTGATGCATCATCCTCACTTTTTCAAGGGAACACACCACCAATCTTCCCATCATCATCCACGCCCAACCAAGGCATGGGGAAATTATTCCATCCAACACACCAATCCGAAATCAAAAAAATCAAATCAATCCAAACACAAGTCAAATAAAGAAAGCTATCATACCAAATCCTTTGATCATGCCATTGATATTGCAACACCAGGTAGTACCAATCCAAAAATCTCAATTAATCATTATACCATCTACAACATCACAAACATCTCACAATATAGTCTCACAAGGACTAAACATATCAACCATCAACCCAAACCCACCATCCACCACACAACCCCTTATCATCACTCAACAAATACCACAACAACAACCTCAAGAAAATCTTGTCATCTCACCTCACACCATTCCACCAAATCCTCCACCTCCACTACCAAATCCAAACATATCAAATGAATACAACATCACATTGCAAGCAACCTAGCAAGAATACCAAAAGGAATTTCAAAAATTCCAATTGCAACAAGGTACATAAGCCACACAAGCCACATAAGCTGCACAAGCTACACAAGCCACATAGACTACACAAGCCACACAAGTTGCACAAACTGTATAAGCAGCATAAGCCACACAGGCTACACATGTCGTACAAGCAGCTCAAGCACAAGCTTGGTTATAGCAACAAGCCTATTAGAAATCCTTGCAACAACACACACAATAGCAAGAATTATTGGCTAAATAACAACATCAACAACAACAAGCCCAACAACAAGCATTGTTGGCACAACAATAACAACAGGTGTACCAACAAGCAATAATTGCATGAAAAAGCTTCCTACAACCTCTCCCAAGCACATTGCAAAATGCCTTAAACATCAACACAAAAACCACCCCATCTATCACCCAACCCTTCATACCATCCTAAAACACTTACATCCTTCATCCCCAATCCGCAAAATTACCTCTCCTCACAAGTAAAATTACTTTCACAATAGATACCAGACATACAATTAGGAAAAGCAAAGAAATCACAAAGGATTTTCTGCCCATATCCATTTGATAGAAATATTGCTATGGTTTCATTCCCACAAGGATTTGAGATACCAAAATTTGAAAAATATCATGGAACCAAAAATCCTAAAGATCGCATTAGGGAGTTCCATGTACACTATATGGAAGTTGCATATGATGACTCTTACCTAATGCAACTCTTCCCTTGAAGTTTGGCTGGTCCAATAATGGAATGGTTCTCTAGCCTTCCCCCAAGAATTATAAAGTTTCAAGAGGTTATGGAAAAATTCATAGATAATTATTCATTTAAGATAGGCATGGAAGTAAGCTTGGAAGAGTTATACAACCTACAACAAGCCAAGGAAAAATGTGCAACAACAAACATACCAACAACCACAAAACAACACCCAAAACACTCTGCGAACCAACACATCACAACAACAACCCAACAATCAAATTATCAACAACCTAAATGCTCAAGGGGGACCACCCCCAAAGAATAGATATCCCCCTAAACAAAAATACACACCACTTGGGGAACCAATCGAATCAGTCATGCAATAGTTGGTACAATAAAATCTTATCAAAATCCCTATTTACAAGAGCCTCAAGTTAAACCACCATGGTATAACGAGAAGCACCTTTGCGACTTTCACAAAATAAATGGACACATGACAACTAGCTGCATGCGACTTAAAAATTTGTTTCAAGATCTCATTGATGATAAGATATAACCATTGAATAACCTACCAAGAATCAAGATCTTAAAATATACACGAATCCGATGCCAGATCACAATAAAGGAAACAACAATGGTAAAGGAGAGTACAATAATGTGAACTATATTTATGAAGATTTTGTTGCATCCTTCGATGAGTGGGTAACAGTTTTCAATATCAAAGGATCTAGAGACGAGTGTGGAGTCACCACATGTGGCAGAAAAATTACCATCTCGGGACCTTCACAAGCATCTAAGGCACTCGCCGCAAATCAAAAATCAATCCCTAATGGTTACAATGTCGTAGATCAACTGAAAAAGACCCCCACCCAGATCTCCATCATGGAGTTGCTAGAAATCTCACCCACACATAGGGAAATCCTAGAGAAGGCATTGACCACATATTTTGTTCCCATTGATCTTGATGTGAACTAGTTCCAAGCTATGGTCAGACAAATCACTACACCCCATCTCCTCACTTTCTCTTAACATGATCTCCCAACTCAAGCATCTCATAATTGTGCAGTCCATCGTGAATTCCTAGTCCATAAGAATAAAGTAAAAAGAGTCTTGGAGGATGGAGGTGTGGGTTTAAATTTTTGTACTCTAAAGTTAGTAAAAAATATGGGATTCTCATAATATTTCATCAAAAATGGAAAAGGTATCAGAATCAGAGCATACGATGATCAAGAATTGGTGTTCCAAGGTACCATTCAACTCCCCATTCAAGTGGGGCCAACAATCATGGAGACCACTTGCGAGGTTCTTGACCTTGAAATCCCTTATAATATTCTCCTGGGGTGCCCATGGATCCATGGGAGCAAGCTAAAGCATCCACATTCCATCAGTGTGTCAAATTACCCTATCAAAACCAAGAAGTCACAATCCATGGTGATCTTGAGCCATTTTATTATTTCAAAAACATGGAGGCCAAGTACTATAAGATCCCCCAAGTACCAAAAAATGATAAGGGACCCACATCTCCTTATGTTGATCCATCTACCTTAGCTTCCACTTCTAATACAAAGATACCCTCCATTCTGGACATCCCAAATGTTAAGGTTATTATCCAAGATAATGGGTGTGGGGACTATAAAATGAAATAAAGAGCCTTTATGGTAGAAGAGTTACCTTAATCTCCTAGATCTCATGGAAAACCACAATCAATTGACACAAAATCTAAGAGCTTTAAAGAAGAACCTACCACCTTCAAAAAGTGGGGATACCTAAGCAAAGAGGTGGTGGATGAGAATGATGTATCAAGCCTGTTATATCAAGATAAAAGGCTCGTACCAAATCTCCCCATGAAAGAAAGCAACAAAGGTATTCAATTAAAGTTTAACTACGACTACAAAAAAAATGAGAAGCTTGGGAAAAATGAAAATGGTTTGTTTGAACCCATTGTTCCTGAGAAGTGGCCTAAGAATATTGGCCTTGGATGTACCCCTATGAAGATAATGATTCTTGGCAAAGGTACCCTATTAAAAAAGTCAAAGCTCCTCTTCGGTTACTGGTATCCATTGGTCTTCCCCTATATAATTATACATTCAATATAACCAACATATGTGATGAGGATCCCCTCTCTAAGCTACCCATGTTATTTGAGGACTCCTCCCTTTTTATGATCACTACCATGTCTTTCGATTTAAGTAACCAAACCGGTAAACTAAATATTTTCTACCCCTAGCTAATAGACTATAACCAACAAGGGCCACCAATCTTAGACACATTTAGAAATAATGAGGCTCTCTCAGAATTCATGGGACTAAGGGATAGTCTACAATATGGAGATTACAAAATAGGATTTGATGTTGTGTTGGATACACATGCATACTATGGGGAAATGATTGAATCTCTTATTCACAAAATTGAAAGTTTAAGAGTAACGTCTAGGTCTCTAAGTGAAAACCACACTATGGCACTTTTTGACCCAAAAATAGTAAAAATAAAGGACATATCTGATGGTGAAAAACTTTTTGAGGCACCAAAGTATGAGGGATTCAATCTTCCCCTTAGTGCCATCCATCAGGAAAAATCAGCAGTACTAGCTAAAAAATGCAACCCAATCAATCTGGAACTGAAGAGACACCACCCATCACTTTCTATGTAGAATCAATTTTGACCAAGAAACAAGAAATTCTAGCTGCATTTTTGAAAGAAAGGAAAGTAAACTTTTCATGGACCTATACTAACATGCCAATCCTTGATCCAGAGGTAGTATTCCATCATCTAGCAATCTATCCAGAGGTTAAACCAGTAAAACAAAAATTGAGAAAGATACATCCACAAATTGCATTGTTGGTCAAGCTTGAATTACATAAACTCTTTGATGTTCGCTTCATACAACCCATTGACTATCCTGAATGGGTTTCCAACCTTGTACCTATTTCTAAGCTCATTGGGGGCATCCAGATCTGCACCAACTTCGGGGACCTGAACAAAGAATTCCCTAAAGATGATTTCCCTCTACCCAACATAGACATGATTATAGATCTAATAGCAGGACTTGAGATGCTATGATTGATGGATGGGTTTTTAGGGTATAATCATATTATGATAGCAAAGGATGATCAACATAAAATGACTTTCACCTATCCATGCGACACCTACTATTGGAACATGATGCCATTGAGGTTAAAGACTATTGGAGCTACATACCAAAGGTCTATGACTAATTTTTCATGACATGATCAACAAATCTATAGAAGACTATGTGGAAATCATACTAGTTAAATCAAGGAAGCATCAAGACCACATAGTAGAACTAGGTTCTATCTTTGATAGGCTGGAAGAATACAAGGTAAGACTCAGTCCTAAGAAGTGTGTCTTTAGTGTGAAATCAGGAAAACTCCTAGGGTATATTGTATCATTGAGGGGAATCAAGATAGACCCTACAAAATCCAAAGCCATCCTTGACATGAAAGCACCAAGAACACTAAAATAGTTAAGGGGCTTGTAGGGAAGACTTCAATCCATTTGTAGATTCATAGCACAGTTAGCAGATAAAAGCATCTTGTGTTCTCATCTACTCCACAAGGGTGTAGCATACAAATGGGATGAGAAGTGCAATAAGGCATTCAAAAAAATCAAAGAATACTTGCTAACGCCACCAATCTAGAAAAAACCATTGATCCTATACATATCAGCAATAGCGACAGCCCTTGGTGCTCTCCTAGCTCAGCATTATGAAACAAGAAAAGAGAGCCATTTGCTATATCAACAAAACCTTGGTAGGGCATGAGCTAACCTACACATTCATCAAAAAAGCTTGTCTTGCAATAGTATTTTCCTCACAAAAATTTAAGCACTACATGTTGGATCATCAAATAAAGCTCATCACTAAGATAGAACCTCCAAAACATTTTCTCTCTAAGGAAACAATCATAGGATGAATGGCTAAGTGGGTTATGATATTGATAGAATATGAAATTGAGTATGTAGAGTGGAAGGCCATCAAAGGACAAGAAATTGAAGATCAACTAGCCGAGGCACCTATATATTCAGAGAACTCATTAATATCAGAATTTTTGGATGAATTCATTTTCAATATTAGTTTAGCACATCATTGGAAGGTGTACTTCAATGGGTCATATACTCAGCATGGGTTAAGAGCTAGAATATTCTTCATAACACCACAAGGTGATTACATCCCAAAGTTATATAAGTTATCTTTAGTTTGCACCAATAAAATTATGGAGTATTACTCTGAATTGTAGTACAGTGGAAAATAATGGCGCTTAAGGTTTATGGAGACTCACAACTAATTATTAACTAGTTCAATGATGAATACCAAACAAAGGATGATAAAATTACCCCATGTATAAGAAACTAGTGGAAGATCTCAAGGAATTCTTCATCAACATCATATTTGAGTAGATACTGAGGGTAAATAATAGAGCAATAGACACCATGGCTACAATCAGATCATACTTGGATATTCCATGCAACATCCCTAAGCATGAATTCTTGGTCGAGCATCTTTTCGTACCAACTTTTGAGGTACCAGATTTTGAGTTCGTGTGTGAAATCATTTTTCCTGGTGATCCTTGGTACCATGAAATATACACCTACCTAAAAATAGGAGTCCTCCTTTTCGATACCACCCCAAACCTTAAAATAAACTTTATTAATAATTCATCTCATTTCATTATCTTAGGTGACACCCTGTACCATAGAATTATCGAAGGAACTCTTTTGAGATGCCTTAACCCCGAGGAAGCTTTGACTGCTTTAATTGAGGTACATGATGGTATTTGTGGTTTTAATTCTAGTGGTATGACCTTGGTTAAGAAACTATTGAGGACTGGGTATTCCTAGCCTACAATGGAGAAGGAAGCTCATAAATATGTCCAAAAAATGTTTGTAGTGTCAACAACATGGGGACCTCATCCATGCACCAACTCGGGAGCTTCAACCGATTGTAACACCATGGCCCTTTTCACAATGGGGGCTCTATCTCATTGGAAAAATCACTCCCACCTCATCTAATGGACAAAAGTTCATTATCACCGCCACAAATTACTTTACAAAGTGGGTAGAGGCTATTCCCATGACCTATATCACAGTGAAGAAAATTGCCAAATTCATCCTGAACTACCTTATCTGTCGTTATGGTGTTCCTCTAGCCCTTATCTCAAATAATGGATCACCCTTCAAAAACCAGGATGTTTGAGAGCTATGCAAAAAATTAAATATCCAACATCACTTCTCCACCCCATACTACCTCCAGGTAATGACCAAGCTAAGGCTATAAATTAAATCATCTTGAAAATCCTAAAGAAAACAATCAATGAAGTTGGTCGTGATTAGCACCTATAGCTAAATCATGCCTTATGGGCCTACCGAACGAGTATCCACACACCTATAGGTGCAACACCCTTCTCCCTAGTCTATGGATCAGAGGAATCCTTCCCATTGAGATCGAGCTACCATCCTTAAGAATATCATTGCAAAATCTCATTACCAATGAAGAATATCGGGTGTCACGGTTGAATGAGCTAGAACTACTCAATGAGAAATGCATAGATGCTTGGTACCATTTTTAGGTCTATCACAACTATCTCAAAAGGAGTTATAATAAGAAGATCAAGAGTTGGTAATTTCAAGTAGGAGAGCTCGTGTTCAAAGAGAATCAAAAAAATGTGCCTAATCCAGATATCAGGGGTAAGTTTGAACCCAATTGGTTGGGGCCCTTCATCATCACAACAAGTTACAAATCAAGAGCATATCAACTATCCACAGCTAAAGGTGAGCCTCTACAAAAGCCCATAAATAGCTCTCATCCCAAAAAAAAATTATGCCTAAGCTTGCAAGGTGTAAATCAAAAAATACAAAAAATTCAAAAAGTATAAAAATCCAAAAAAATCTAAAAAGGGATTAAAAATAGTAAAGAAAAAAATTGTCCTCTAGTGAAAACCACTTCAGTGGTGCTTTGGGAAAGTACCTTGGTGAAAACCTGGCAATCAGGCAGCTTGTGTAAATAAGCACTTTCCATCCACCATCTATCCTTCAGGTTGTTCTACATCACCTACCATCACTTTCCATCACATTCACCCATCACATTTGCATCGATCCTTCCATTACCCATCTGTGTCTGCATCATAGCTTGATCCTGTGTCGTTATCATGGTCCCTCTTAGTACTACTTGGCACATTCCTAAGGTCATTTTATCTTGCCTATATCGAGGTTATCTATTGCATCACACCAGGGGCATGTTCTTATACCTACATTAGATTAGATTCATGTATATTCTTTAAATTTTCCTTAAAACAAAAAATTCTAAAAACATTCATAAAACCAAAAAATCCAAAAAACATTTAAATATGTCAAAATCCAAAAATAGATCATAAGCATAAAAATTCAAAAATAGAGTCATCGTGTTGAACTACAAGTCTCTGAGGTTGAACGTAGGCAAGGCTAATCTTTGATCAACCCTTGAGACACCTTAGGTCAGTCCTTTAGGGATTTATCACAATAAACTGACAATCCAACATGTTCATACTTCATCAATAAATGAGTTTGTGTCAGTCAAACTACGTGGTCTCTACATGTATAATTTAGGCAAGGATAATCTTTGATCAACCCCCGAGGGCCCTATATAGGATAGGTCTTTAGGTTAGGTTCTATGGGAAATTAGAAAATACCAAAAACATTCAAAAAACCCAAAATCATCCATCTCGTTTCACATTCACCTGCAATAAGCATCCACTCACAATAAACAATCGTCATCTCCAACCTTTGTCAAAACAATTAGAAACAAGTTTAGCAAGTTGAAGTTAAGAACCCAAACGCCAAGGTCTCAAGTCTAGGTTAGTAGGTAAACAAGTTGGTCAACTC
This sequence comes from Sequoiadendron giganteum, assembly GCA_007115665.2. Taxonomy (NCBI): domain Eukaryota; kingdom Viridiplantae; phylum Streptophyta; class Pinopsida; order Cupressales; family Cupressaceae; genus Sequoiadendron; species Sequoiadendron giganteum. The sequence continues at coordinate 348,148,493 of CM021109.1, read as the reverse complement.
TTGGTATCAATAGCCCACCATCCCATTAATCTCACAATCATCTAATAACATCATGTCCTAGGATGCATCCTTCCTACAATGGACATTAACATCAAACATCACCATAGTTTAGTCTTAGCTAGAGGTATGAAGAACATTAGATTGCTTGTTTACTTGACCTTTGTCTTGCTGATTTATCTTATTGCACTCATTCTAATGACCTCTCGATGATGTCTAATCAAAATGATTTAGAGAGAAAGGAATGGGGCATTGATCATTATCTTTTATCTTTTGTGGTTGTTGGATATTCTTGCAATATAACCTTGGTCATTCTAATCTTGTTTGATGTGTAGGGAGGGTGTTTTATATGTCTTGTTGACTATTACATGGATAGGTTTTTCCTCTTTATTATTTGGTCTAAAATGCTTGAAATATCTAAAGTACACTCTAAATAGGGTTTTGTATGCTAGGTGTAAACAAGGATACTCCTATTTGATTGTCAAGTCAAAGTCCATCTCACTAGGTACAATGTCATCTTGGTTATCCATACCTTGATGCATCGTATCTATGTGTGTTATCAAACATAAGGAAAGAAGTGCTCTTTATGTCCCCAATCCCTAATAAGCAACAAATCATCATCACTCATCATCATCTAATAAAATCTGAATGCTTCATAGACTTGTTGGACTTCTACATCATCTCAAACTCAAGGGTTGACCCTCTTTCTTCTATCTTATCCATATAATAATACTAACATGGTATGATGCCATTCAAAATAAAAAATCAATTTGCATCCATCGTAAATCCACAAATAATCATAATAGAAAACATTATGCATCATAATATAGATTTGTTAGTCTAAACATCTCATAAATAACACATTTGAATTTTTCATCCATCGCATAACCATTATCAAAATAATCACATCATGCATACATACATACTACATCATCATATCGCATATAAAAAAAGATATTGAAAAGAAATAAACATATCATTGCATCACATCCATTAGAGGATGATATAAATTTGCATCCATCACATAAACATACATCCATGTAGATCCATCATACATTACATAAGCATTCCATTATATCACATCACATCATAAAAAATAAAATATTATAGCATAATAATTAAATGCATCCATTCATAGCATATACATCCATAACACGTAAAGTAAATAAAATCACATCACATGATATAATCACATTGCAACCATCTCATGTCTATATATATAAAAAGGCTAAATATCATTGAAATCATATATATAATGTCATCATAGAATATACAAGAGGCTAACTGAAACTCAACCAATGAATGTATACACATAATAAATTAGGTTGTACAATCAAAAATGTGTCTAGTGTACCATCAGTATCCTAAGCTAACCTCGCTTTTTCTATCACCATGGTGGTTGCCTTGGTTTTGGTGATGCAACCTTGATGGTCTACCTGAAGGTCCTACATGAGGAGTCCTACTAGGAGCAACTTGACTGATGTGGGAGAAATTTGTCTCTCTTTGTTCATGTGCCACAACTTTGTAATACAATAGCTTGTAATATGATGCCTCTTGCATTGCTCGTCCATACATCTCAGCCAGGGACTGTGGCCTACCCAGTGCTTGCTATACTAATAACTCTATCCTATCTCATTTGTCATTCTTTTATCACATCCTATCATGGTTGATCCCTCTCTTGGGTCAAGGTAAGAGTCTGTGCATGTTCCTGTTGGAGTTGCCCTATCAACACTTGTATTTGTGCCTGTAGTGCCACTATTTTTCCATCCCTAGGATTGGGACCTAGTGGTGCTGGCTATGGAACCTACTGATGTCCCTATTAGGGTAGCTATTGATGTGGTTGTAGTGGTGGCCTCTATCTAATGAGTGGCACCAATTATGGGATTTGTCCATCATGCCCTACACCTCTGCCATGACCATCTTGTGGTTGATGACCTAGCTACTAGGGGACTTGTCCAATCTAAGGTCCTCTATCTCATCCTCTACCCACCACTAGCACCACAAGTAATTCCAATTGAATTGGGGCACAATCCTACCAGTATGCATCATAAGCCTATGTAGTGCTTGCATTTGCAGGACCAAAAAAATACACCCATGGTTGCATCACTAATTTCCTAAAGTCATCAATGGAAACCTATGGCTAGACTCTTTGTCCTCAGGATGACTCCCTCGACCTACATGCAAAAATAACCTTGTAGGCATCATCAAGTGCCTCTTGCACCTCTCCAAACTAGCAAGCAACCCTATCCGAAATATATCGCTCTATCATCTAGTGCTCTCATCCCTATAGGTATCTAGTCTATTGGCAGTAGAAAAGTTGAGCATCATCATCATGATATTTGTGAAAATGGAGCCAGTATCTCCACTGAAATACTTTCATCTCATCAATAACCCACTTGCAATGCGGGATGCCTATGATACTTGTATAATGGAGGGTGGTCATTCCTCCATACCTATAAACCATAGGATCAATGCAATTTTTTTGAACATCTGCAATGGTGGGCCTCAAAATGACAATGTGCTCATAAGTCTAGACATGAAGAAGTGTCATCCCGACCCCAATGCTATGAGCCCCATAGTACATGACCTAGTGCATATCATGATAGAAAGAAGATAAGATGATTGGCCCCCAGGTGAAGACAATCATCTCCTCCATCATCCGGGGACCAAACGGTCCCCCATCCAATGTTGCAGCCTTTGGCTCGTCGGTTGGGAACGAGGACTCTTGAGATCAGTGCACCAAAAAAAAGGGTCAAATTAGGGGCAATCCCCTCATATCAAGCAAGGTCGATCTGACCACTATCTATCTTGTACTCATTGATGCAAAATAACTGATAAATGGCATTGCCATCAGTCTCGACATCATATATGATACACTCACCATGTATGGGGATCCGCCATACATCCTCCAAGGTCACAGTGGCCTCTTTGATTGGAAGATGGAATGATGAAGTCTCGCTCTACCATCTCTCCACCAAGGTCGTCATCATCACTAAATGCATCCGCACCTGAGGCATCTTGGCCATGTGTCTGAAACCAATTAAGCCAAGGAAAAACAATGCATCATCTATCAAGTGTCTCGCTCAACACAAAATTTGGCTCCTGTACTCCTTCGAGTGGAGCACTAGTAGGACCTCCTACATCCAAAACACCCACAATGTCAAATTTAATCAACCTAGCTTATTTTCAAAATTAAAAAAATCTTCCAAAAGGAAAGGTGACGCTTTGTAATTTTGCAAAGGTGATGCTAAAATCAAATGTGATGCTATTTCTCATATGTGAGTCAACATTTTGGGGTGATGCCAAACTCAATTGGACCCATGTGACGCCATCTTTCAAAAGTGAGTAGACATTTTTTGTGCGACTCTAGGACCCTCCAGTGACACACGATGCTATACTGCAAACACAAGTCGATATTGGGAAAAACAATGCCAACCGTAACAAATGCAATGCCCTATGAGACCGCTTTTGGTCGACCGAATTTGACCCTAATAAATGCATCAAAAACAAAAAAAAAGGAGAAAATCTTTGAAAGGCGTTTCAGGGGTTCTGCGTCCTGAGGCCATTGGAACTCGTGAACCTGATCTACTCGATGTCTGGGAAGTACATGAGCCACCATTTCGTCAACACCTCAAAAAAAATAGTCAAGGTTTCTAGAAGGTTGGGTGTGCAAATGATTTGAAAATGACCCCTCTAACCCTATTTATGCAATTTGTTTTAGGGTTTTGGGGGGAATTTTTAGGGTTTTTTCAACCCCTTAATCTATTTTAAGCCAACTGAAGCCCTTTTTGACTCGTTCTCATCACCGTGAGCTTTTTTTCATATGCCGTGGGCTATTTTCCACACCTAAATCCTTGTTGAACCTTTTTCACGAGCTCGACCTTATTTTGCAATTTTCACCTGATCTCTTGAGGTGGTAGTGTAGTAGCATAATTTCTTCCATTGGGGAAGCAATGGGGCATTTGAAAAAATAAAATAAAAATTGAATTTTGATCATAACAGTGTTATTCTTTGGACCAACGCAATAGGTACCTCACTTCGAAGAGGGGAACAATGTATACACGTAAAATGTCTTGATTGATACTACAAATCTGTTTCTGATTAATTAACAACATTTCTTCTCAAATCACCTCGAATTAACCAATTAATTGAATAATCAACATTATTTAATTAAAATCAAAAAATTATAGTTATTAATCAAATAATTAAATTTATTGATTAATTCACCCTTCTTCTAACCAATTTTTCGTCATATTTAATTAAATAAAATCATTTAATAAAATCCCCTTAAGTCTTCTCATTTGATTACATAAATCAAATCAAATGTCACAATCTCTTAATCCATTCCAATTAATTAATTCTGAATTAATTAATCCTAAATCACTTTCTAATCAACATTAATAAATCCTCCAGCTTTTAACTCCTCAAGAGTTAAATCAACCCATGGTCAACTAACTAGGTTGCACATGAAATTAATCTTTTAATTAATTAATTCCTCTATTTATCCTCACAATGGAATATTCCAAGGAATATTCCTATCAACCACCTCTCATTCGATTTCCCTCCATAGGTTTTCAAAATCTCTTACATCCTCAATAACTCCTCTTACATTTTCAATAACTCTTACATCCTTTCAAATCCTCAACCACATTCAATAAATTCTTCTTACAACCTTTCAAATCCTCTTACATTCTCATTTATTCCTCTTACATCCCCCTTTCCTGAACATATTTCATAAAATGTGCTCAACCTTCCTCCAATAGAATTGGGACACTTTGCATATTCTCATTGGCTCGCATTTTATCTTACATTTACCAATTTCACTCATTCCTCAACCCTTGAGTTCTATAAATAGAAGCATCCTCTTCACAATATGGATCTACAACTTCAAGCATTATCACTATAGGCATTTCAACTCATAGCAATCCATCATTTTCATCATTTTTAGTTATGTTATCATCATTTGGAACTAATTTCACACTTGGATCACCAACAATCATCAAAGCTTATCACAAGGGATTAGGAAAGGGCTTATTTTCACATCAAAGGAGCACCACTCCCCTTATGGGATGAAGGTTTAGCTAGTTCAATTTAGATTATATGCTATATTTGTTTGGTATATGCTCATTTTCATGTTTTCGTCTTGTTTTAGTTAAGAATTTCATAGGGAATACTAGATTTGGCTTTCTAACATGTTTAACAAGTGTTTGTTGATCTTATGTTAGCTTGTTGCAGGTTTGGTGTTCATAGTAGCAAAGATAATTTTTTTGAATCTTTTTCACAAAAAGGGTAGATTTTTGGATTAAAATATGAGATATGGGTTTTGTAGAGAATGTCACTTTGAATAAATGTAGATCATTTATTTTTAGAAAAACTTTTTTTTTCACCAACATGTGAGAACCCTTCAAAAATAGAAGCCACAAAACAATTTTTTTGGGAAAAATTGGAGATGTGGGTTTTGTAGGTGCTTGTGTGCTGAAGAGACCCAAATGGTTTATTTTTTCGAAAAATTAAGTTGTTCCTAAAAAAGATAGAGTTTTTTGGAAAGTAGAAGCGAAAGAGAAAATAGAGGCAAATTTTTTGAGTCTTCTTAAGAAAAAGGGTAGACTTTTGGAGAAATATATGAGATATGGGTTTTGTAGAGAATGCCATTCTGAATAGACCCAGATCTTTCATTTTTCAAAAAATTGATTTTTTCACCAATATGCGAAAACCTCTCAAAATAGAAGTCGCGAAGCAAATTTTTTTGGGAAAAATCAGAGCTCATTTGCTAAAGAGACCCAAAACGTCCGTTTTTCCTTAAAAAGATAGTTTTATTAAAAAGTAGAAGTAGTACAAGTAATAGAGGCAAATATTTTAAATCTTCAAAAAAAAAATGGTAGAGTTTTGGAGAAAAATTTGAGATATGGGTTTTGTAGAGAATGTCATTTTGAATAGGCCCAGATTGTCGGTTTTTCAAAAAATTGATTTTTGCACTATCATGCGAGAATCCCTCAAAAATAGAAGCTGCAAAACAATTTTTTTTACGAAAAATCGGAGATATGGGTTTTGTAGGTGCTCGTGTGATGAAGAGACCCAGATCGTCTATTTTTTGAAAAACTATGGTGTTCTTGAAAATATTTTTTTTGAAAAGTAGAACCAATAAAGGTAATCGTGGGAATTTTTTTGAATGTTATTCAGAAAAAGGGCAGATTTTTAGAGAAAAATATGAGATATGGGTTTTGTAGTGAATGTCCTTTTGAATAGACCCAAATCGTCCATTTTTTGAAAAACTAATTTTTCATCAATGTGCGAGAACCCCTCAAAAATAGAAGTTGTGGAGCAATTTTTTTTTGGAAAAATTAGAGATATGGGTTTTATAGGTGCTCGTGTGCTAAAGAGATCCAAATCATTTGTTTTTTGAAGAACTAAGTTGGTCCTAAAAAAGATAGAGTTTTTTTGAAAAGTAGAAGTACTAAAGGTAGCAAAGACAATTTTTTTGAATCTTCTTCACAAAAAGGGCAGATTTTTCAATAAAAATCTGAGATATGGGTTATGTAGAGAATGTCATTCTAAATAGACCCAGATCATTCATTTTTTGAAAAAATGATTTTTTCACCAATATGCGGGAACCCTTAAAAAATAGAAGTTGCGAAGCAAATTTTTTTGGGAAAAATCAGAGATATGGATTTTGTAGGTGCTCATGTGCTGAAGAGACCCAAATCGTTCGTTCTAAAAAAAATTAAGTTGTTCCTAAAAAATATAGAGTTTTTTGAAAAGTAGAAGTAGAAGAGGTAATAGAGGAATTTTTTTTAATCTTCTTCAAAAAAAGGGAAGAATTTTTGAGAAAAATCAGAGATATGGGTTTTGTAGAGAATGTCGTTCTAAATAAACCCAAATCATTCATTTTTCAAAAAAAAAAAAATTTCACAAACATGCGAAAACCCCTCAAAATAGTTGTGAAGCAATTTTTTTTAGAAAAAATCAGAGATATGGGTTTTGTGGGTCTTCGTTTGCTAAAGAGACTTGGATCGTCAATTTTTTGAAAAACTAAGTTGTTCATAAAAAAGATAGAGTTTTTTGAAATGTAGAAGTCGTAGAGGTAATAGAGGCAATTTTTTTGAATATTTTTCAAAAAATGGCAAATTTTTGGAGAAATATGAGGTTTGGGTTTTGTGGCTAATTTTGTGCTAAATAAACCTAGGTTGTCATATTTCATAATAAATAATAAATTTTCTTGGACATGCAAGAAACCCTAAAAAAATGGAAGTCGAAGAAGCTAATGAAGCATTTTCCAATCTTTGAGAAGAATAAAAAAGTAATAGACCCAAATTGATGGAAGTTGAAAACTATGATCTTTTGTTTCTAAAAAAAGATACCTTGGAAAAATGGATTATTGAAAAGTGTTCTTTTGTGCAAGCTGAACTCGAATCTATGAAGAAATTTGAAAACACCCTTCATTTGATCCTCCAAATGTTGTTGAGAAGAAAATTTTGTGTTTGCTTGTTGAAGCTAACCTACAAAATAATGAAGAATAGATGCCCAAATGCTTCTAAAGTAAAGTTTGGAGGTGAAAGAAGCAGTTAACTCACAAAAACCCTTAATTTAGGAGTCATCACATGAAAATATCTGTGAAGTTGAAGAATCCCTAGAAAAAATGGTGGTTAAAGCATGAAGACATCTTTCAAATATTTTTTTAACTCGGGTTGACTTGGACACCTCCTTGAGATAAGGCATCCAAATTTGCACTGTTAGAACATTTTTCAAGATTTTCAACTTTTCCTTGATGAAACACTTTCATTTGATCTTTGATTCTAGACGTTTTACAAATCTTGGGAACTAGCTGATGGACTGATTATAGAGTGTGATCAAAACTAAGAAGGATATCCTTGAGGTTGCAAACCCTAAAACTGCATTTGTACCCTTGAAATATTGGGTGCCCCTGGCTTGTAGGGGGGCTTTTCTTCACTAGAGTTAGCCATTTTTGATGCTTATCAATTTTTAATGTTTTCTATTGTTCTGATAAATTTTCTGCTTGATTTGTAATTTTGGTTGTTCACGAGATTTGGTGAAATAGATGTTGGATTCATTGAAAAGCTTGAAGAAATCTAAGATGAACTTCTTAGAGGTTACAAACCCAAAAAAGTACATTTGGTTTCTTGAAATCCTAGGTGCTCCTAGCCTATAGAGGCACTTTTCTGCTCTTGGCTCCACCATTTTTGATGTCCGTTTGATCTTTGATTGTCAGTGTTTGATAGGTCCTCTAAGCTGGAAAATGGATTCGTTGTAAAGCTTGACTAAATCTGGGATGAATCTCTTGGAAGTGACTAACCCTATAAATTTTTTCAAGAGATCCAGTGAAATAGATGTTGGATTCGTTGGAAAGCCTGAAGAAATTTGAGATGAACTTCTTAGAGGTTACAAACCCCAAAAATTACATTTGGTTTCCTAAAATCCTAGGTGCTCCTAGCCTACAGAGGCACTTTTCTACTCTTGGCTCCACCATTTTTGAGATGTTCATTTGATCTTTGATTTTCGGTGTTTGATAGGTTCTCTAAGCTGGCAAATGGATTCGTTGCAAAGCTTGAGTAAATCAGGGATGAATCTCTTGGAAGTGACTAACCCTATAATTTTTTTTTTGAATGTCTTAATTTCTATGAGCCCCTGGCCTACAAGGTCACTTTTCTTTTCTAGAGAGCCATTTTTTGATGATTCTCATGATTTGCAATTTTCCCCTTTTATGAAATATTTCTACTTGATCTACAATTTCGAGAATTTGATGAATTTGTTGAACTGGTTGATAGATTCATTGGAAATCTTGAAGAATTCTAAGAATAGTAACTAGTTTTGCAAACCCTAACAGTAACTTTTGATGGCTCCAAATCCTGGGTACCCCTAGCTTGCAGGGGCACTTTTATCTACTAGAGTTAGTTTTTAAATTGAATTTATTCATTTTCAGGCATTTTAGAGATCTCGTGACCTAGATGTTGGACTCATTGGAAAGCCTGCTCAAACATGGAATGAAATCATTTGTAGTTGCCAACCCTAAAATCACTTTTGATTGCCTAAAATCTTGGGGCTCCCTTTGCTAGCAAGGGTGATTTTTCTCAACCTTTTCTTGTGACCCTTTTGTTTCTTGTGGTGTGTTTTCACTTGATCTGCATTTCATAGCTTTTGATGATTCCTTTGGAATGGATAATGAATTCATTGGAAAGCCTATTCAAATCTAGAAGGAAACTATTTGTAGCTGCAAACCTTTAAAGCACTTTTGAATGCCTAAAAGCTTGAGCACCCCTGGCCAGTAGGGGCACTTTTGTGCTCCAGATAACCATTTTTTTATAATTTTCAACTTTCTAAATTCCCCTCCTCCATTTACCATTTTTTGAACAATTTTTTTCATAGATAATTTTGTGCAGTGTTTAAAATTTAGATTTTGACATCTGGTATCTAGTCATCCTCCATTGATGACCTTAGAGGTTCTAACTTTTCTTTTGAAAAAGAAAAATAGACCCGCTAGAGAAAAACTGACTTTTTGATCATTCTAGCTGGACCAATGTGATCATGACGTAAAATCAACTAATCAAAATCAATTTGAGCATCTTCTACAAAGATTCTATTTTTAGGGTTTTCCCTAAAAATAGGGCTTGAAATCCTAATTTGAAAATTTTCCAAAATTTTGCGAGCATCCTTTTGACAATAAACCTAGTAAAACCCTATGGTCCATTTATTTTTCAAAAATTTCTAAAAGTAGAAAATTGCTATTTTTAGAAATTTTGAACTTCTTTAACTTTTGACGACCATTTTACAAGATTTTGACCATTTTTACGAAAATGCCTTAATGAAGCAAAAATTTTAATTTTGGGTACACAAGCTTCTACCCTCATCTCCCTTATTGGATTTGGATTTGATTTTACATCGACCATTGGACTCATTTCTTCCTAAGGAGAGGCATGTTGTTTTCATACATTGGATACTCTTTGGTATTCAAACATTTATCATCGACATAAGAGCTTATTCATTACGGGGGGATTTCCAGTACCACTCATAACCTCTTATGGGGGGCTATTGATTGCAAAAAAATTATTCATGTAGTCCTTTGGGGGTCATGATGAGTCCTCCATTCATCACTTATTACATCATTTGTACATGAATAATTTCTTTTATTCTATCTTTAAAGAGGAATTTTTTTCATGTGGTTTTTCTTCTATCATCTATTTATGAGTGATCTTTTTTAAATGGGTACCTAACATGGTCTCTTATCTAGGACCCATCTATTCATTCTTGCATCATTTTCATTTGTCTACTTCTCCCTAAGTTACACTTAAGGGGTGTTGGTGTGAATATGGTGTTTTAACTAACTAGTTCACCTAGTAGGTCCTATTCACATGTTAAGTTTACTTATGAGTCTAGGAATCTTTATAGAAGTATTAGTTGTCATGTTATCTTATATAATTTTATCTGTATTTATCTCATGTCATAGGATTCAGACACATGTCATGATCTTGTCTAATTCTATCTCTCACCTTTGCTATATTAGCAAGGCCTTTTGCATCATATTGTATTGCATTCATAATCAAGAAAGATATTATCTTGCCAAAATCTCTTGTGGAAGGTTGTTCTTTTGTTTTACAGGTGATCCTGGGTTTGAGAGCTTACTATTAGCTCCTTGGAGTTCACTATCAACACCTACAGACAAATCACAAGAGGGTTAAATTTTTACACCTATGGGAGTATATTTTAGTCTTAAGAGGAAAATATTGGTGCATAGGTTCTATATTTCATAACGTTAACAACATGGGTGTTCTATGCAAATGTATAATGACCATATCTTCTTTCCCCACAATAGTGTTCTTTATTGCCATATCTATTTATTGGTATGTGTTTCTCTTATAATAGGTTGTTATTTGTTCACATTTTTTAGTAAGCTCATCCATGTTGATCTATATTTCTTGCTTTGACTAATGTATATGACTAAAACTCATATTTTTAGTTTATATATAATTTGTAATGTTAATGCATTTTTTTCATGAATATCAATATAAGACATCACTTTTACCTTGTTTTCATTTTGTCTCCATATTTATTTTTTAGATTTTTAGGGGATTCAAGGAAACCCTAAATACACATTTTCTATTTTTATATTAAAACTATGTTAGTTTTCATATAATGGGTGCAATAAAATCATTTCATTTTATGAAAATTCTATGCCATGTGAAAACCTTTCAAAGTTGATATATGAAACTAAAATATTTTATGGATTATTAAGTAGAAGTTGTATTTCTAAGGTCAAAGGGCGTTTGAGGGTTTGATCTCTACAAGAAAGAGCCAAGTATATCAAACTCATATGAAATTTGAGTTTACAACACCATTAAATTTTCATTTAGAATAGACTCTATGTTTTAGTAAATTAGGCGTTAATTTAATGGTTAAAAGCTAGTCATTCAACTCATTTAAAACCAATTTTTTTTTTGCTTTTATTTAATTATTTATAATTTATTGTTTTGTCATTGTAAATAGTGCATTATTGTAAAACTCTACTAAAATTCTTGTGATCTTGTAATTGTGATTAGATGGATTAGTATGGGCCGATTATGCTTGATCCATGAAGAATCAAAGCATAAAAAAACCACTAACATCAAATCTCAACAAGATCATTCAGATGAAGGTTAAACTAAACATTTATCAAAACTAAGAATTATAAACTATGAAAGCATTAAAATGTCTAATCTAACCAATTTGAAACTTATCCCATTATGAGATTGGTGTCGCATTGATGTGAAACGATGACCCTTTCCCAATCCCATGAATAAATGAGCTTTCCCCGGTCAGTTTTATTGAAGAAAACTGATGGAATGGTTGGGAGATATGTATGAAAACATGATTTAAAGCTAAATGAGCATGATGCAAGCTAATTTAATGTGATTTTATGCTAAAAATGATCTAGATATGCAAAATCTAAGCTAATCTAAATGAATTCTAAGCTAAAATATTCGAACTCTAATTAATAAACAAGCTAAATGGATGCATTATGTGATCATGTAAGCCATTAATGGAAACTCAAAGTTAACTAATGATATTAAAATGAACTACAAGATTCTAAAAGTGTCCTAAATATGAGTGTGAGTGTGAGTGATTTCAATAGCATAAGTTTTCTTTCTGAAAGATGGATCCATTTGTCCCCAAATAGTGATCTATTTATAGGAGAGCAAATGAGAAATGGAGGGTTGAGATCAAAAAGGCTAATCAACGGTCAAGGATGGAGGAGATTGGAGGCATGGATCATGGATTCTCATCAATGGGTGAGAATGCAAGATGATATTTAATCAAGGGTTCACATTCCCTCAAACAAACACACTTTTGACCTGTACAAGAGGTCAAAAGTTAACTTGCACAAGAAATTTGGAGTTAACTTGCATATGAAGATAAGTGAGTTTGTTAGAAAAATGAATATTCCCCTTTTTCAAATGAGTGAGGAGAAAAGAATATTCTTTGGAATATTCATGGGTGAGGGAAAAGGATATTTAGTTAATTAAAACTAAATTAAATTATGCAAAGGAATATTCCCTTTTCGAAGGAATGTGCAAAGGAAAAATATCCCCTTGAAATATTCCGTTGCAACTGGGGGAAATAGATTAATTAGATAATTGCTAATTAAACAAAGGTTTAATCATACAATTATGGGAATTAGAAGAATTGGATGATATTCATTAAATTGATTGATTTAATTAAAAAAGGGGGAAAAGGTGATGACATTTAATTAAATAACTTAGGGTTATTTAATTAAATAAGAAGATTTAGGGATTAAAATTAAATAGTTTGATTTAATCAAGTAAATGAGATGAAATGTTAGCATGAAAAGAGGTGAACTAACTCGATTAAATTAATTAGGTTAATAGATGCAAATGATGTAATTAATTAATTAGCTAGGCTAATTTGATTAATTAAGTGAAAAGATGATGGGTTCCAAGATGAAATGATGTTAGTATATCCGATTCAAGTGTATGATATCCCTTTGGACATTTTTTGGTGTCTACGTTTTTCCTCTCTTTAAAGCGACGTACGTGCTGCTTCAATTCAAAGATTGATGCTCTTTGGATTAAAAAATTGTTGCTTAAATCAAAAATAAATAAAAAATCTGATTTTTTAGATGCCTAGTAAAAGGATTAAGTTGGTTCCCTACCCCCTCAAGAAATAAGGCAGAAATTTTGAATTTTGGATTGATTTCTTGACAAAGGTTAAAGGCTACCACGGGGGTCCAAAAGGGCTTCGAGATGCACAAAAACATGCCAAAAATACAAAGAATGATGCAAAAAAAACTCAGTTTGGCAAAATTGGTAAAAATTATGAAAAACCCTCATTTTGAGGTTAAACTAGGGCAAAAAACCCTAATTTGTAGGCATAAATAGGTGAGGAAGGGTCACTTTCAATTCATTTGTGCATTCACACCTTAAGGATTCTTGCAAATTGAGCTCTGACCCTCAGACAAGATGGCACAACAAGTGCTCCCCCAAAACATTTCCGATCGAGTTCGTGAGTTCCAGAGGCTTCTAGGCACAGGACCACGGATATGTGATTCAAAACTTGATTTGAAAGTTAAATTTTTGGTGCATTTAATGCATTTTGAAATTTGAAATCTGGCAGTGTTGCTCTACAACGACACTATTTTGATTTTTAGCGATGCATTTGTGAATTGTGATGTAGTTCACAATTTAGAACTAGGGTTTTAAATTTGAAATAGCACCGCATATGTGTTTAGCAATGCATTTCTTGATTTGAAAATTAGGGTTAGGATTCTCAAAAGTTTAAATTTCGACGTATATGTGTTTAGTGATGCAACTTGTGATTTGCAATTTAAATGCCTCAAGCATCGAAGTTTTGAATTTGATTTATAGTGATGCTATTGTGAATAGTGATGCTATTGTCATTTTGGGGATAAAAACTCTAAACTTAGCTAGATTTTTTGAATTTTGACATCGTGTGCTTTGTGGGTGTAGGAGGTTATCCCGCCTTTGATGTCCCAGGAGTACCAACCAACTGTCCTATCCAAACTTGGTGATTATCTAAGTTGCAATAGAAGCATTTGGGAGATATTGGCATGTGATATGTTGCATACATGCCCATTGTCTAGGCACATTTGGCAATGATGACAACATTGTGCAAGTGAGCACGTGATCTATGATGTTGACACCAACTATGATGCTTGCCATGAGGTGTTGGACCAGGAGGACATTGTCTTGGTTACCTCCTAGATAGACATTGAGATGTACAAAGGTTGGGTGTCTACTTTCAAATTGATTATTGTAGTGATTATCTTAGGCTTGGTTGCTCAAATTCAATGAAGTAGGGGATTCATTCTGGAATGGGGCTTGGCTTGGCATAAGATGCTTTTTTGAAGGACTCAATATGCATGGGGTCCAATGATGTTGGCCTCCTTATAGCATGATATGCACAATTTTGTATACTATGATGGTAGGGAGATTGGAACAAGAGTCACTCTACTTCGTATTTGAGCTTGGGAGCACATCATTGTGCTCTGACAAATTGTTTAGATGGTGCATGTAGAGCTAGATGATCTTGTTGTATGGAGGTATAGGGGTTCCATTACTTTACAACATACAAGGAAACTTGGTATTCCTTACTAGTGTAGGGTCATCAATGATATGACAATTTTTAGATGGTGACCCTAGCTTTAGATGCCAACATGGTATGATGATGTGTAGCAACTTTTCTTCGCTCTACAAACTCGATACATGTAGGGTTGAGAGAATACCATTATTGAGAGATACCTTCCTGATAGGGTTTCTAGATAGTTTGGTGATAGGTAGGACAAGCCAGATTATGCATATACCTCCATTTTCACTAGGTCATCATGGGAGACAACATCATGGGGACCTACGATCCCAACCCATAAGGTTGTCAAGGGCTTTCAATAGTTGGTTGCTTGAACATGGGCATATGATCAAAGATAGGAAGATGCATAGATGATGCCTGCTTATGATGCATGGTTCACACCCCCTTTCTGATTAATAGATCCAACAGTCGCACCTCGACAAGGTAGACCAAGAGGTAGGGGTGCAGGTAGAGGAAGAGGGTAACCTAATGATGGGCAGGGCAGAAAATGGGGTAAAGGATAGGATGGCCAGGATCAACAAGATGGACTCATCCTATGTGCACCCCCAGTGGATCAACAACCTCCACAATAGTCACTGATATAGTAGAAACATCCACAACAACCACCACCAAGGCCAGATCCCCATGATGCTTAGATACAACTACAACAAAAAATGCAGGCTATTACAAGTGAGAGGGATCAGGCGAGACATAATATTTTGGTTATTATTGTTGAGAGAGATCTGGCTAGGTAGTAGATAGTGGCCTTGACAGTCAAGAGGGACCAAGAGTGTTAGCTCAAGCAAACTACTAACATGTAGTTAGCACGGGAGG
Source organism: Sequoiadendron giganteum (assembly GCA_007115665.2). Classification (NCBI taxonomy): domain Eukaryota; kingdom Viridiplantae; phylum Streptophyta; class Pinopsida; order Cupressales; family Cupressaceae; genus Sequoiadendron; species Sequoiadendron giganteum. The sequence goes on along the minus strand of CM021109.1, from coordinate 348,133,073 downwards.
TTGAACAATGTCAATAGCTAGAGACCATGATAGTTGCAGCCCAAGGGTAGACAATATCTACCAAATTGTATAGAGATGCTATGACTAAGGCTACACTATCATAGGGATGTCCCATAGGTGCTTAGATATTTAGATTACTTGTAGAGGAGTGGGGCACATCCCAAGGTCGAGGATTAGCTAGAGAGACAACCTGGTGAGGGTAGTAGCCATAAGGGCTAGCCTACTTAAACATAGATACTTTTATTATTATTTCCCGATTCTTTACACAGATATAAATTCATGGGATCCTTTTTGATAGCCTCATGGATATTGTTATTTTCATTGATATACATATAGTGAATCATATATTGTACCATGATAGTTATCAATTTTTGATATATATATATGAGATGATACAAATTTATGATGTGATGTGTTTGCTTTATTTCATGCTTTATGAATGTATGGATGCAACATAATGAATGGATTGTCTTCTTTTTCAGTATCTTTTCATGACATGTTATGGATGGATGATATGATATGCATATTTTATGTTTATGCAAATGATATGGATGCATTTCTCTTGTGTATTTTCTTATGCAATTTTATGATGATGTATGCATATGGATGTATGGATGTATAATGCAGATGTTCATGTCTATGATATGATAATGTGACACATGTTTATGATATGTGATGCAACGATTTAAGATGCTTAGAATAAAAAATCTATATGATTCGTCACAACTTAAATGATAATGATGATGCAAGATGTGTGTTTCCTTTATTATGGTATATTGTGATTATGCTATGATGATGCAGGATGTATGTATGTTGATGATTTTTGGATGCAGGATGGATGAATTGATGATGTTTTTGTTGACTATCATGATACTAGGTTAGTGCAGAAAGAAGGTAGAAGAAACAAGATGATTTGACCATTAATTTTTATGATTGATTAAAAAGATCCAACAAGTCTATGATCCAATGAGACTTTATTAGAGATGGTGATGAGAAATGAATGATGATAATGATGATAATAATTTTATCATATCTTGGGATTGAGATTTCTCGTCATTCCTTATTGTTTGATATAACACATAGACACGATGCATCAAGGTGTTGATAACTAGGACGACGTTGTATCTAGTGTAATGGACTTTGACTCTAATAGCATATAGGATAGTTCTTCTTCACACCTTGACATACGAAAATCTCGTTGGAATGTAATTTAGCAGCTTAAAATATATTGGACCAAAGCATACACAATAGTCAACAATGTACTCCAAACATCCTTCCTACACACAACTAAGAAAGTATGCAGCAAGATTATTTTACAAGAATACCCACAATCATAGCAAATGAAAGATAATGATTGATGCCCCATTCCTTTCTCTCTAAATCATTTCAGATATCATTGAGAGGTCCTCAGAATGGGTCATTAAGATAAATCAAAAGAAAAGAGAAAAGACAAAACAGTCAGTGTTATCTATATCTATTGCCAGTTTAATTATAGCTAAGGTGATTTCTGATACTGATGTCCATCAGAGGAAGGATACATCCTAGGACATGTTGATCAGGAGTTTGATGTAGGATAATGATGAGCTTTATGATAAGTTATTGATATAAACTTCATTGCTGCATTTACCTATGATCTAGACTTTATATTTTGACACTTAAGAAGTTCTCACTTTACAATTTGATATGCTTTCTTTCTATTTGTTTTGCCAAAGGTTGAGGATGATGATTAATTTATTATAGGTGAAAGTTTATTATGGGTGAAAATGAAATGGGATGGGTGGTTTTTAGATTTTTTGGAATATTTCAATGTTTTTTGGTATTTTGAAAATATTTTGAGGTTGTTTTTAGTCTTTTTGAGTTGTTTTATGTGAATGTTTAAGTTTTTTCGATAATATGAGGTTGTTTTAGGGATTTTCTCTAAGATATTTGATGTTGTTTAGGTCTTTTGTATATTTTCCAATGTTTTTTCTGATTTCTGTTATCTAAATGTTTTTGTGTTTTCTAAGTTTTCCAATGTTTAGGGATTTTATGATATTTGGATGTTTTTGAGATTTTATAAGTTTTCCACTAACCTAACTAAAAGACCTATCCTAGGAGCCTCGGGGGATGATCAAAGATAAGCCTTTCCTATGTTATACATGCATAGACCACTTAGTTTGACTAACTCAACTTATTGAAGATTAAAGATGAAAAGTTAAGGAAATGCAATTTTATTATGACAAACTCCTAAAGACTAACCTAGGGTGTCTCGGGGGCACATCAATAATGGCCTTGCCTACATTCAAGCTCAAAGCCCCGTAGTTTGACAACAAGGTACATTATTTTTTTGGATTTTTGATGTTTGAATTTTTTAGGGATTTTGATGTGTTTTGGATGTTTTTGAATTTTAGTTGTACAAGATTTTGCAAATGTATTGGATTTTGACGATATTTTGAATGTTTTTAGATCTTCTAATGAATGTTTTATGAATGTTTTTGGGATTTTTGAGAGATTTCAAATAACCTTAAGATATGCAAGAACTTGATCTGATCTATAACAAATTGTCCCTAGTGTGATATAATAGACTACCTCAATATAGGCAGGACAAAATAACCTTTGGAATATGCCAAGTGGTACTAAGGGTATGCAATATTTCATAATATCAAGTTATGATAAGGAAGCAAATGGTTGATAGGAATAAATAAGATGAATGAGGTGATAGATGGATGCAAAGAATGATAGGATAAAGAGCCAATGAATAGATGGAGGTGCTTTATTTATGCAGGGGGGTTGTTTGCCAAGTTTTCACCAAGGTACTTTCCCAAAGCACCACCAAAGTGGTTTTCACTAGAGGATGCTTTTTTTCTTTACTTTTTCAATCCTTTTTCTCATATTTTTGGATTGTGATCATTTTTTTTTTGTATTTTTAGATTTATACCATTCAAGACTAGGCATATTTTTTTTTAAGATGCAAGTTGTTGGTTGGTTCTTGCAAGGGTTTGCCTTCAGGGATTGACAACTAATATGCTCCTGATCTATAGCTTATTGTGATGGCAAAGGGACCCAACTAGTTAGGTTCAAACTTTCCTTTACTGTCTTGATCTGGAAGATTCTTTTGATTCTATTTTAAGCAAGATCCCCTACTGAGAAAGACTGACATTTGATCTTCTTATTATAGCTTCATTTCAGTCAGTTTTGATACACTTACAAGTGATTAAGGACATCAAGATGATGCTCATCTAGGAATTATACCTCATTCAGCCAGGATATTTTGTATTCTTCATTGGTGATTAGGTTCTATAGTGACACTGATAGTGATGGGAGCTAACCTCAATAGGAAAAATGGCTTTTGATCCATAGACCAAGTAGAATGAGGTTGCACTTATAGGCATGCAGATATTGGTTCAGTAGGCCCAAAGAGTGGGATTTAATTGCAGATGCCAGTCATGACCAACTTCATTGACCATTTTCTTTAGGATCTTCAAAATAGTCTTGTTTGTAGCCTCAGCTTGACCATTTCCCTAGGGGTAATATGGGGTAGAGAATCAGTGTTAGATGTTGAATCATTGGCATAGCTCTTTCACATCTTGATTCTTCAAGGGTGTTCCATTTTCTAAGATAAGGGTTTGTGGAACACCACAACAATAAATTAGGTAATTCAGGATGAATTTGGAAATTTTATTTCCTGTTATATAGGTCATAGGAATGGCTTTGACCCACTTGGTAAAGTATTCAGTGGGTGTTATGATAAAATTATGGCCATTATATGAGGTTGGGGTAATCTTTCCTATGAGGTCAACTCTCCAATATGAGAAATGCCAAGGTGTAATTATTGGTTGCAATTCCTAAGCTGGAGCATGAATCACATCTCCATGTTGTTGACACTAGACACATTTCTGCACACACTAATGGGCTTCTCTTTCCATGGTTTCCCAATAGTACCCTGTCCTAAATAGTTTCTTAGCTAAATTCATACTGCTAGAATGGGAAACACATATGTCATTATGTACTTCTGTTGAAGCAGTCAAGGCTTCCTCTTGGCTAAGACATCATAGTAATGTCCCTTCGATGCTTCGATGGTAAAGGGTATCACTTAGGATCACAAATTGAGATGCCTTCTTACTAAAGGTCTTTTTAAGGTTGGAGGTGATATCAAATGGGAGGGTTCCTCTACTAAGGTAGGTAAATATGTCATGGTACCATGGGGATCCAAGACCAACAATGAAACACACGAATTCAAATTCAAGGATTTTGAAAGTCAGTATGAGAAGTTGTTCTACCAGTAATTTGCATTAGAGGACATTGCTTAGAATGTCTAGCAATGATTTGGTTGTTGCCATAGCATTTGTTGCTCTATTGTTCATGCAAGGAATTTGCTCAAAAGTTATATCTATGAAAATATCTTCGAGAATTTCTACCATCTTCTTGTAAGGAGTAAGCTTATCATCCATAGTTTGGTAGTCAACATTGATTTGGTTGATAACCAGTTGTGAGTCACCATATAATTTTATCTCTTATATCTACCACTGAACTGCTATCCTTAGACCTATGATTAGAACTTTGCACTGATTGATGTTATTGGTGCACATAAATGATAGCCTGTATGAATTTGGGATACAATCACCTTGAGGGGTGATGAAAAGGATACTTACTCCTGATCTGTGTTGGTTGAATGATCCATCAAAGTACATTTTCCACTGAGTTGTGAGATTGATAAGGAACAAAAATTCATCAAGGAATTCAGATATCAAGGGGTTCTCTACATAGATAGGTGCATCTTCTAGCTATTTTTCAATCACTTTTCCTTTAATTTCCTTGCGCTCTATGTACTCTATGTTAAATTTAGTTAAGATCATCACCCATTTAGCCATTCACCCAGTGAGAGTTGCTTTGGATAATAGGTATTTCTATAAGATGGGGAAAAATCAAATAGCATAGATAAAGTGACAACCAACACAAATCTAAGCTATTAACCTCATCCAAACAAGAGAATACAAATAAAGAGGAATAAAAATGAAATGCATTCAAAGTAAAACACTCCCCACTACAATTCATTCACTTCTCTTGTCTCTCCTATTTATTCATATGCCAATATTACCCTCAATTTTTTTGATGAAGTTGTGCAAATAGTAAGCAAGAAAGTTGGAGATAATGGTTGTTAAATTGAAAATGGAGGAGAAAGGTTGCTTTTATAGACAACCATTCAAACAGACAGACGAGATTAATCTTCTAAAAAGATTCTAAGATCAATGGATGAGGATTCATGAGAGGGAGGTTATGAAATGGATGGCCAAGATCAAGTTTCTAGAAAGATTCCAAGATCTACATTTGAAAAATTGATGCAACCATAATATGCCATGGATTAAAAAGATATGTCGTTGGTGGCTATGATGCCCAATAGCTATGATAGACATGCAGGACATGCAGGCTATGACATGAAATATTGACAAGGGATCTTTGACCAAAATGGAGGGATAAATAATTTATTTTAAATAATTTATTTTAAAATGGAGGAGAAAGACAAGTGGAAAATAAATTATTTATTTGGAGGAAATGAAAAAGGAGATTTAATTAAATTCATAAATTTAATTAAAGGAGGATATAAAAATTAGACATGGATAATTGATTTGGATCAATTATTTAAAAGAGAAGAATGACACATAATTAAATAGTTTCATCAATTATTTAATTATAGAAGAATAAAAGGTCAAATAAATTATCTGACTATAGACAGGTGATGAAAGATAAATAATTAAATAAATAATGATTTATTTAATTATTGAATAAAGGGTATTAGTGATGCAATTAATTTATTTTAATTGATCAAGTTAGAATAGAGATTAGAAAATGAATTAATTAAATAATTAAAAATTATTTAATTATTAGAGGATGATGACTGAGCAAAAATGTTGCTCGCAGACTTAGGACATTTTTCAGTGTCTACATTTTTCCCCTCTTTGACATAATGCAGTTCATCATGTTGTGTCAAAGAAATTTGATTCTGAAATATGCCCCGGTGTAAAGAGAAAGGGAAAGGATGACCAGGAGGGTTGTGGTATGCCCCTTCGAGAGGACAGGTGGGTTCAAAGAATATGAATTTTCTCTTGAAATGGAAGATAATACTAGAGGATGAAGGATAGAAGAAATGTTATCATGAAGGAGATGGATGTTACTGCGAAAAGGGGAAAGAAGATAGACACGAAATGATAAGGGAACCAACTTTCATGCTTACATTTTTATATTTATCATCATTGGGCATCAAAAATGTCATAGATGGACCACAAACACCATGGTATGACATAAACCAAGGTGTGCAAGGTGACCACTCATGAGAGACAAGCAGTTCAAAAGACAAAGCCAAAAGATAAGGAATTCCCCAACTCATACTCAGGATCCAATTATCCCAGTCTTTTTGCCAAGAAAAACCACAGACACTAAACAAAGAAAAGAGGCCATGATCCATTATTATCCCTATAAATCCATTGATAGGACATCCTCGAGCAGAATAGTAACATGACCCAAAATGAATCAAAAAGATAAGAAAATCTAGACCAATAAAGTGTTTTCCAAGATAGTGTTTTCCAATACATTTTGATAAGATTGTTTGATATGATTGATTAGGTTGACCAAGATGACCAAGATTTGATTTGATAAGTTGACAAGGATTGGTTGATTATTTGACAATGTGATTTGATCAACAGCGCCTAGTGTCAGGTTGGACACATCCTGAATAAGGCAAGATGCTAAGATTGGATTAATTTGATAAAGATTGGTTGACAAAGTTTGACAAAGCTGATTGATTGTGCTTGATTTCAGGAAAGACACATCCTAATCAAGGCGAGATTGACTGAAAAAGTTGACAAGATTGTTATGACAAAGAGATGAGATGATACCCAATTTCAGGAAGGACACATCCTGTTTGAGGCAAAGGACACATCTGATGAAGTTGACCAAATGATAAGTGATGACGAGGCACCTATCTGCAGGAAAGACATATCATGTTTAAGGTGAATGACCAAATTGACAAAGTATAATCTTAGGAAGGACACATCCTAATAAGAGATAAGAGATAAGACCAAATGAGACAAACAACATAATTCCCCATTCCAGCTGAATGACCAAGTTGATGGGTGATAAGATAATTAATTGATGAAAGATTTCATTTGTTTGTTGTTTTTTGATTGAATGATGATTGCTTCTTGACCAAGGAAATGACCTGACATGATGAACCCTAAAGGAATTGACCTAGGGGGCCTCAACAGCTCATCGACAGATGGCCTTGCCTATGTAGCAATGCGTAGAAACCTCGTAGTTGGACATGAATTTACTTTTTCTTATTTGACCAAATACTGAGTCATGATTTGATCTAGACAACCTAACGGACTGACCTAATGCCTCGAGGGCTCATTTAAGATGAGCCCTACCTACATAGATAACATGCAGAGGTAAGGTAGTTTGAACACTCTAACAAAACCGATTCAAAATCAGACTTAGATTCAAACTCTATTTTTTTGGGGAGTTTTGAATTTTTCTAATGTTTTTGGATTTTGAGGATTTTATGATTTTTTTGGATTTTAAAATGTTTTGATGTTTTTTGGATTTTGAAATGTTTTTATTTTTTGGATTTTGAAATGTTTTTATTTTTTGGATTTTGAAATGTTTTGATTTTTTGGAGTTTGAAATGTTTTGATTTTTGGATTTTGAAATGTTTTGATTGTTTTGGATTTTGAAATGTTTTGATTTTTTGGGGATTTTTGAAATATTATGATTTTTTTTATTAAGAAAATTTTATGATTTTTATCGATTTTGAAGGTTTTAAAGGGTTGATACAATTCCCATGAATATGTAAGTCAAGGAATTTCCCCTAGTCAGGTATAGGACCAGTTTATTGTGTGAGGGGAAGTAGTGAATGCAACAAGTGGATATGAAAGCGAAGGATGCTAAATGTTGGTGGTCATGGGAAAGATAACGAAGTATTATTATGGATGATAACTATAGGGATCATGAAAAATGCATGTGAAAGATACCCACAATCAACTAGGTAGGCATGCACAAGGATCCAAGGATAAACATGATCTTGCCCCTAGTCAAACTGAAAACCAATTGATAGGTGATGATGATGACGACAATGTTGTTTGATATGGGAAGGATGCATCCCAAAAGAACATGAGGATTGGGAAAGACATATCCCATGGATGATAATCTAACTAAAGGATCAAGGTTTGTAGCAAATTTGGGAACAAAGCGAATGAATGTTTTGGATGATGTGCTAGAGTGCGTAGCAAGATTGTATGGATTAGGCTTGTTGCATTTGAAATGACTAACCTTAGGACTAGATAGGATTATGGATGGAACTTGGATAAGTGGATTAGAATCATTAGACCAACGACAAGGGAAAACCAAGTCCAACAATAGGTAAGGAAGGATAATGGATTGATTTTGTCAAAGGATAAGAGACATGAGGATTATTGGATGGAAGAATTAGGATATGATCTCCAAGGACTATTCTGCATAGGAATAATTTATTTTCTCCAAGATATGGGTTTGGATAAATTATATGAAGGCAATGACATGATATTTCAAGGGTAGTGTATGACCAAAGGATATACATGTCAAGAATTTTCCCAAAGCATGATTTATGTTTGTACCCCATTTATTATCAAGATCAAGGTAGGTGAAAATGGATGAAAATGATATGGATTGGATAGAAAGATGGAAATGTTATGAGAAAGGCATGAAAGATGAGACAACTTTCCCCCAAGTGTAATAGTCCACATAAATAATTGCTCTTGCACATGATGCCTATTTGCCATATTTTCATCATGGTACTTATCGAAAGTGCCATAAAAATGGTTTTTACTATTGGACAAAATTTTTCTCTTTACTATTTTTTTCTTTTATTTTTTCCCTTTTTTTTGATGATGTCATGCAAGATGCCTGTTTTCTAGGTTTTCATCAAGATGACAAATTTTTGAACATTTTTTATATCAACTTGATGTTCTGTATGATCATTGATTGTTTTGAATCCTTTGATGGTGTTGATGTAGATAATAGTGTCATTATATGCCAATAGTGACCTTTATGGAGTAGTTGTCTTATCAAGATCATAGTACTTGCATACAACTAATTGATGTCATTATGATCCTCTCTGATACTAGGTTTGGTCTTATCAAAATATGCACATCGTGATAGAGTTCCATTTGAGTCCTTATGATAAAGAGTTGCTACCAAGATGTGATGGATTCATGAGGTATGTATTTTAGACTTTAGGCATGATGTAGGATTATGATGTATGATGGTAGATGTGGAAGGATTATTTGGACATTTGGATGAATCATTTTTTATTTTCCAAACATGGGATGTTGGATGGTGGAGTTTGGATTTTTGATTGGGATAGTGTTTGGAACCAACACTTTTATATGCCTTGATTGATGACCATTTTGAAGGATGTGGGAATTTACTATATGTGGGAGTCCTCTTTTCTTGTGGCTCCATATTGTGATTGACATTTGGATTTGGAATATTTTCTTTGCTTGATCCATTTTTCTTTGGGATCCATGTTAACTTCATTTGTCCACTTGTATTTTTGTTTGATTCAATGGCCTTTGACATTTGATTTTGAACTTTGGATTTATAATAATTTTCATTTTGTTGGTTCCAAATAGAAGATTTATTCATGTTGGAATGACGATTTATGGTATGGATAGAAGGAGTGTTGACAACAACCTTATGACAAGGAATATTCATGGCCCCTATTTTGATGTTTGTATCAGATAAAGTTTCCCCCAATATCGAGGAGGTACCACTAACATCATTTGATTCTCTAATTGAAGAATAACCAAGACCTTGATGTCTATGATTTTCATAAAATTGTATTGGTTCTATAATGCCTTGCTCATGTAGGCCTACTCCATTTCCTTGATATTGCATGCTTTGATATATTCTCTTTGCGATGGAGTATTTATTGTTTTGAAAGCAAGATGTGAACCCATCATTTTGTATGTGGAAGTTGCTTCTTGGAATATCCTCATCTGCAAGAAATCCTACTTTGACAAAGGTGGGTGCTCCTAGTTGATAGGATGTTTTGGATTTATCATTCGTCATGCTTGTTTCTTCTTGATCATTTGGGATGTTGATTTGATCTATGGTACATTTTTTATCTTCTTCTTTGAGGTGATCAATGGTAACTTCTTTATGTTCTCTTTGATCCATAGTAGTTTTTTTATGCTCTTCTTTGACTTGATCAATAGTAGCTTCTTTGTGCTCTTCTTTGATGTTATCCATATCATTCATTTGATTGTCTATGTGTCCAAAGGAGGCAAGTGTCTGATTTTGGGAAATGGAGGTGTTTTATGTTTGGATAGGACCAACTTCAAATGTTTGATCATGGATGGTATAAAGGTTGATGATGGGATCATTTTGGATTTCTTGTTCAATGGTAGGATCTTGGTCAAAAATAGGTGTATCTTGGACAACATGGTTGTGAATAGACTCTTGAAAAGGGATAGATGTATTTTGGATGCCATGATTATCTAGAAGGAATTCTTGGATGGACTTAAGGATGGGGTCATGAGATGGACTATTTAAATCTTGATATGAAGGTGAAGCTATGATGTCATGCTTTGGACTTTATTTTTGACATGTATCCTTAAGTTTAGGCAATGAAATTTAATTTTGGACAAGGATATTATTTTATTTGATAGACCCAAGATTTTGACATGGAAATAATAGAGCTTCAATAGCAAGATATTTTTCAGTATTGGTGGGCAATGGAGAACATGATGGTGAAAAATGGTTGGATGGCGTAGGATCAACAATGTGATTGGATTTCCTAAGTTTGTTTTCATTTAGGAGTTGAACAAGTTCCTTTGCTAGTTGTCCTTGGAGAGAATTAATTAATGTGATTTTATTGGATGGTATTGTATTTTGGAATGGAATTGATGGCAATGGGTTAGTGGATGATGGATTAGGATAAAATTTGGAGGATTGGAATGGACTAGTGGATGATGGATTATGATAGGATGTGGAGGATTGGAATGGACTAGTGGAAAGTTGGTTTACCTTGTTAAGGTTAGGATAAGGATGATTAATGGGCATTTGTTGGGGATTAATTATATGGATTGTGTCAATTGACTCTTTATAGTCAGGGTAGATGGATGAACGACTGGAGCTTATGGATTGTTGGTAAGAAGGGTATGTGAGTGGTTGGTATTGACGATTGATGATTGATTGGTATTCAGCTTGACTACAAAGAAGATCAAGGTAAAGTGAAGACATGGTCATGAATTTGGATTAGGATGGATAAGGAAAACTTAGTGAGGACCATACAAAACTTGTGACCATTAGATGACAATGTAAAGTGCCAATGCAAAATGGATATGAAACTATGCTATTTTTTTATGATTTTCAAGGATATAAGGATGAAAAGTGCCAATGTATATATGACAAAGATTAAGGAATGGTTGAATGATAATGACCCTATGACCAAAGGATATGATATGCAAGGATGATGATGACCAAAGGATATGTTTTTTTTTTTTTGTATTTTTAGGATAATATAGGGATGTGGAGTGATAATGCAAGGATAATAATGACATTATGGCCAAAGGATATGGCATGAAAATGAAGTTAAATGCTAAATGATGCAACATGGTATGGACTAAGCTATTTTTTTGTGATTTTTTTAATTATAAGGATATGCGGATGTAAGATGATCATGTAAAGGATAATGATGAATTTGAGACAAAAGGATGAAGCTAAATGAAGCTAAATGAAACTAATAGATGCAAAGGATATCAAAGGTGGACTAATTAATGATAAAGGATAATGACAAGAAGACTAAATGATGCTAAATTAATGATCAAGGGTAGTTATGCAACTAAGGATTGTTAGAGTAATAAGTTATTTCACTTAATTAATTTAATCATATTGGTTAATTAATTAAGTCACTTATCACTTTAGGTTTACTTAAGCTAAACTTAGGTACATTAATAATTAATAATTAATTATTAATTGTGCACACTAGGGATTCCTTTTTAGGGTTTCAATCTCCTTTCTTAAGGATTGATCTCATTGTAATTATTCATTCTCTTAATGCATTTTTCCGCTTGAGGCTTGCAGAGCATCTTTGTTGTTTTGGAATATCTTTCTTTCTTTGTGATAGGTTATTGCTTGTAGGTTTTTACTGGGGTCTGTGAGGTTGGTTTATCAACTTCTACATGGTATCAGAGCTTTAGATTTGCAGTTGCATGTTCGTCTTTTGAAGGATATTGCCTTAGAGTTATTTTTAAGTGCAAGGGTTTCAACCAAGCATCTTTTTGCAAGATCTAGGGGTAGCCAATTTTTTTGAGAGTTTTTGGGCCAAATAGACATCACCATCACGTTTAGAGTGCCCAAAAACCCTAGAAACACCATTCATTTCATCATTTTTTGAGAAAGTTGAAAAAAAGGCAAAAAAAAAATTGCTAGAGGGTCGTATGGCCTCCCCAGCACGCATTCCAAGGCAAAAAATTGTGAAAATCAAGCAAAAAAAATTGAAAAAGTCAAAAAACATACAAAATCCTTGCACGGCCAATATAGAAGGTGACCACTACTCCTATGCCACCCAGTGGCCACTAGGAGTGGCAGCCGCTAGGCGATGCCACCCATCCATCACCGACCTCAACTTAGCCCCCGTAGGCTTCACAGCTAAGTCGCTGGTCCTTTGGAGGACTAGACGCTAAGTGTCTACCCCCTAGTAGCTTAAACCCTAGCCTAATAGTCAAATTAGTGACCAATGGCTCTGCTCAGGCCCCTGCTCGCCAGCCCCTTGGTCGCTGACAGGACCAACGACTTATTTTTTTAGCCCTTGAGGGCTGTTGAATGTCTAGTTGGGCCCCTTTGGAGCAGTTTCACGGAATCGGGTGTAACGTTTCCATGCGATCTCCGTTTTTAAAAAATGAATAGGATTCAAAAAGCTGGTTTTGGGCACTATCCAATGGTGCTAGTGTTTTTTTTCTAGTTTTGTATTTTTGATTCACCTGTCAAATTTAGAAGTTGTTGTTTTCACTCTAGGAGGCGTAACTTTTGCATCTGGACTTCATTTTGCGCAAATGAATAAAAATTAGAAAGATAGTTCAGTTCTCTACACAGATCTCAAACCTGATTTTCTAGAATTTTTTACCAAGTATCTAATTTTTTGTCAGATCTTATCTTTTTCTTTCTTGGTTATTTTCTTGGAAAACGTGCAACTCAGACTATTTTTTTGAGATCAAAGAGCATTTTTTTTTCTTTGATAGTATATATTGATATTTTTTTTCATAGATTCACATAATAATGTACCCCTTACTCCATTCAACTACTTTGGTTGGAAAAAACAAATGGAGATTCATTTGATGCACAAAGGGTTGTACAGAGTGACTATGGGTACAAAAGTTAAACCCACAGGTGCTGCTAAAAAAAGAGAAAATGGTTTAATAAGGTTGATGAAGCTTTTGGTACTTTATGTTTGTCTCTTTCTTCTGATCATATTTTTCATGTTGAGTCTTGCACTACACCCCATCATATTTGGACTACTTTTGTTTCGGAAGCAAGATCCTATGAGAGGATTCCAGTTGGAGAATGAGCTTATTGGCTTAAATCCTAGGGATTTTGAACACATCCAAGAGTTCTTCACTAAACTCAAGTCTCTTAGATTTTAGTTGACACAGTGTGGTATTTAGAAGAAGGACTCTCAGTTGATATTGTCTATTCTTTCTAAGCTTGGACCAAATTATTCAGTTTTTGTATCTACCTTTTATGCCACTAGGGATTCTCTTGGTACTTGGTTTATTATGCCATCTCTTGATGACTTTGCTTCATCTCTAACTTGAGAGCAAGCTAAGTTTGCTAGCATGGGCAAGTTGAAACCTTCTACATCACATGAACTCATTGCATCTCATGAGCACACAGATCAGAAGGCTTCCAGTGGAAAAGGCAAGAAATAGAAACAAAAGGATTCCCACTCTCATGAGCAACAAAAGGAGTCCTTAGATTCATCCTTCTCTTCTAAGGGGAAATAATCTAAGAAGGAGAAGGTTACATGTGCATATTGCAAGAGGGAAGGACATGCAAAATATAGTTGTTATAATAAGTACATTGATTAGCTAAAGAATCTTCTTCAAAAACATCATATTTATTTTCCTTCTCGGATGTTTGCATCATCTCCTTCCTCTCATTTGTCTTCTTCAGAAAAGTCTAGCAAGGGCACAACTAGTTTACATACTTCATCAGATATGAAGGGGCATGCTCTTTGTGCTTATTCAGGCTATGGATCAGGGAGATGGCTTCTAGATTTAGGAGCATCTCATCATATGGCATCTTCATAGTCTATGTTCACTTCCTTTGAGCCTTGCACTATGTCTCCTATTTTGATGGGAAACAATACATACATGAGTGTTACAGGGAAGCGGTCTACTAGTTTTGGGGGCAACACTTTTTTAGGATGTCTTGTTTGTCCCTCATTTGATGAAAAACCTTCTTTCCATTTATCAGATCACTCATGGAGGCAATGAGAGATCTGTGGAGTTCACACCTGATTTAGTTATCATCAGATACTTGGAGAGTAGAGCGGTTATTGCTACTGGGGTGGTGGATTACTCCTCTCGATTGTATTCCTTTTCAAAAATAATTTATGATGGTGCTTCTATTCCTACAAATGTTCATCACACTTCTAGTGTGAAGTATCATACAAAGGAGACATTTGACTTCCTAAACCTTGGTGTTCTCACTTCGGATCCAGTTCTTAAGCCATCCATTCCATCTCCTCCACCTCTTGTTGCAGTTGTTGATACTTCTATGGCTACATATCTGGTTTCTTCTATTTCAATGCACCAAGACCTTGTTGATCATTCATCTTTGGAGGTTTCTCTTCAATATTCACCTACTTTTACTTCTTCATTGGTTGAGGTCACACCTTTTGTGGAGACATCTTGGGCTACACCTGATTCACCTTCAGAGATTTCATTCATGAGGCTTCTTCCCTCTCACTTCTTTCAGGAGATGTGGTTTCTTCAATCTTTTTGAGCTACTCCATTATGTGGGGGCTATGTGTTCTCTTTCTTCCTCTCTTCTAGGGGGGTTCTTTCATGTATCTTTGTGATGGATGGTGTCCTTGGGGGATCTTATGGAGTCCTCCATCTTTCATCACTTAGTTTTTTTTTGCATCCTATTTTGGGGAATAGTTTTGTTCCCATGTGGTTTAGTTTGCATTGCATTTGTACATGGGTACCTGATCAAGCCTTTTTGTCAAGACCCATACTTTCTTTCATGCATCTTTCCCTTAGTGTTTTAGCTACACCCTAAGTTCATCTTAAGGTGGGGTGTTAGAGTAATAATTTATTTCACTTAATTGATTTAATCATATTGGTTAATTAATTAAATCACTTATCACTTTAGGTTCACTTTAGGTTTACCAAGACCTGCAAGCACTACTTTACCACTTTTCATCCTAACATAATTATGACATTTTAATTATGTTCCTAACCCACATTCAACTATTAATTAAATAATTCATAATTATTTAATTAATTCATAATCTCTCGTTCCTCATGATTATTAAATAAATAAATCTTATTTATCTATTTAATATGTCACTAATTGTCAAAGTCTTCTCTTAATTAAATAAAATCTTATTTATTTAATTAATCTTTATCATTAATGTCCTCCTGATTATTAAATTAATATATTTTAATATATCTATTTAATATGTCACTAATTCCTAAATACACTCTTAATTAAATAAATTCATTAATTATTTAATTAATTAACTACTTCTTCTAAAGTAAATAATTATTTTAATTATTTAATTATGGCATGTGACACTTTTATATTTTTAAATAAAACAAATCATTTAAAAATATCTCACATACTTAACTAATTCTTCATTTAGTAATTAATTTCAAAAATAAATTACTAATTACCTCACAAAATCTGTATTTTGAATTAATTTAATTCAAAAAGGGAAATATTCTTCTACAAATCAAGTAATTTCTAAAATTACTGATTTTCTAAAATCTCATCCTCTTGTCTTCTGATTTTTACTAATTTCATCTCAACTGTCACATTCAATCTTGATTTAATTCATTTAATTAAATCTTATTTACACATATGGGTATTTTGCCCTAACCCTAATTGAGAGTTGCCTTATTGAATCTTGACCTTTGATTCTAGGGCATTCCTCAAATCTCTCATCTCGACCATCCATTCAAGATTGCATTTTCTATAAAATGACAATCTTGATCTCATTTTTGGGATTGATCGCTTAATTTATTATTATTTTTGTAGTCTCATTATTGGCATTCTCATATCACACATAGGCATATATTATTACTTACATTAATAGAATTAACTTTCTAGTTTTGCATATAGGTTTATTTAAAATCCTTCAAAGGCATTTGCTAAGGCTAGGCATTTTAGAGTTTGCTCACACAAAGGCTAAGGGCATCCATTTATTATAACAGAAAGCTTGAGGAGGTACAATGGAAGTAGTCATGGAGGAAAGAAAATGGGTGAGACTGTTCTAGTCTCATTCCATTTTCTTTCATATTCTCCTTTGCATTCCATTGAATGATTATTTATATTGCATGCATGTTCTAACCAAGATCTTTTTTTGTAGGATTAATATTTAGATCATTACATTGGTGAACTCGACGTCCTAACACACATTTGCAGGTTTCGTACGGCTTCAGAATTTTTTTTTTTTGTAGGTATAGGTGCATGGAAAGCTGCAACCGCAGCCTAAAGCAACGTAATTGCTCTGTCGAGCTACATCTATGCACGCAAATGACGCATTCGCAACTATGCAACACATTTGCTAGAACCAAAACCACAATCGACATCCTGAGCCGCAACTGACAAGCCGCAACTGTCGAGCCGCATTTTCTAGAGCGCACCGCATTTGACTGGTAAAAACTTCAATTTTTTTTAGATTTGTAATCCGGATCCGACGCGACCGCGGCCAGTCTTTATTTTTGAAGGGATTAAAATAAACCAACCCTAGGATAGACTCTTAACTTGGAATTTACCAATCCTAGGATAGAAAATCTTAATTTGGAATTTATCAATCTAGGATAGTCACCACACTTACTTTGTTTGGTTTAAAAAAAAAAAAATGAACTCCATGTTTTTGTGAAGCAATATCTTCACGTAGAATAGAACACTTTCATTTGGGTTTAAAACTGAACAACTTGTCTATTGTGATTTATTGGATAATAGGTATATGCTCTCCCCTTTACTGGGTGATCAAAAAGCTAGACTTATCCATTTTTATATTTCAGCATTTTATGCTTTATTACAACCTTTAGAAGGCCTACCATAGTGGGAAAAAGTACTCACCCTACGGGAACGACCTAAGTGGGAACACCAAAAGCCAAGGTTTCCAACCCACTATAATCAAAAGCAAGTTGTTGATGAAAATCCAACTTGACAGTAGTAGACAGGATAACCATCCCCAAAGCCTTTGTTCTAAAGGTTGGAGGTCTCTTGAGGGAGTATATCCATTGTCAACTGAATAGAAAGACTTACTAAGAACCTAGTGTAGTAGCCAGCCGAGTCAGTTACTGAACATCATTTCAATCACGGTGCAAGGGGAGGGAAGAATCTCCCCCCAAGACACTCACCATATAATCACCATGGACTGTTTGCTTAGGGGATTCGGTATCCACTTCTGTCACCTTGAGTACGCACTTGGAAAAGACAAAAACACGGACGCCCTCTAGGGGGTGACAAAGTTGTGTGAGTCGACGTGATTTTAAGATGTGGGCTGTGATTGCGAGGATGAGCCACTTGACTATTAAGAGTGAGTCTACTTGATCATGCACTTCATATTTTTATTTTTGTGTTTGCCAACGGTTTTTAACAATCTTCAACAAATTAAATATCACAAATTGAAAACCAAAAAACTTCTCAAAACTATAAACTTTCGGGTTTTTCCAAAAAATTGAAAATTGCGATGCAAGTGCTCTTCTGCACCGCAATCACAAGATACCAAGCCGCATTCGCTCTAATGAGCCGCATTTGAGCCATTAGGAGCCACATTCACTCTGTTAAACTACAATTGACAATTACAGATCCGCATTTGCCAACAATGAGCCGCATTCAGTTAATTGAGCCGCATTTGACAAGCACAAACCCACATTCACCAGACTGTGTCACAATCGACACTTCCAAAACCACATTTGATTCTGTGAGCCACATTTGCTCTGTCGCAATGCATTTGATGCGACGCATATGCTAAAACCTATAAATAACTTTTCACTGTCCAAATCAGAATGTCCAAAACTTGTCTTCAGACAATCCAATCTTTCTTCACTATTATAGTCCAAACCAAAATAGTCTATTGCTCAACTTCCCATCAAACATTGCATTTGTAGGTACCATTTTAGACTTAGAATAGGTTCTCATTTAGCATCCCATTAGATTGCATTGATAACTTCACCTTTTCCTTAGACACTCACTTTTTGCAGATTTTAGGAGTTGACTCTTATCACTCATTGTCCAAACTTTACATTCAATACTAGGTTGTCATTGGACCAAATCACCTTGTCACTTCGTCAATTGTTTTGTGAATTATTTCGCACTCATTAGTCTAGTGTGGAAATTTCACTTTGTCCTATTTATAGTCCTTCCACGGTCCATTAGTCTTCCAAAAAAATTGAATCATTGCAAAGACTTTGTTTGCCCAAGTTTGTCCTCTTTAGATCTCTCATTAGTAAGTACATCTTAGGAATATTTATTACATATCATTTGGCATCTCCATTTAGTATCTCTCCACCTGCATCCACAAGCCTTTTTCATAGCATCCTTTAAAAATCCAAAAAGAAACCAAAAACATAGTCTCATATTTAGATCATTTTCCCCATCATCCCAAGTTGAGAAAAACTTTGTATGGTTGAAACTAGACTATAGAAAAAGAAAAGACTCATGGACTCCTTTGGACAAGACACCAACTTTCTTGGGTTCACAACTGGCATGAACTCATTTCCTAATGCCACGAACAATCCTTGTTTTGACATGGAAAATTCCAACTTCAATCCTTTTAGTGAGATGAACATTCCATCATCTCCATCACATCTTTTTGAACCATTTATCCAACGGGATGAAAATGGGGATGTCTTTGAAGAAGACATACAAACTGTCGCTCAAAACCTAGAAGTGGCCTCTTTTGTGGAAGAAATGGTCTTAAGTGACCCATCCAGATTCCTAGCTATGCTCCTTGACCAAGGGGCCAAGTTACCAAAGGGATTTGATATTAACACTCTTAGACCAACTTCTCCCACTCCACTATCACACAATTTCTCCATGGGAGCCTCTTCACAAAATGTCATCAACGCACTCAATTCTACCTCCCTTGGTCATACCACTACCACAACCAACACAACATCTATTGGGGGATCATCTTCCCAAACCAACACCACATCAAAATCCATCCCCCAACAAACATCCACCATTCCTTCACAAACAATGGGGGCAACCACATCAAACCTCTTTGGACCTACACCTAGTTCTATGAGTACATCAGCAAACCTATTATTAGGTTCTTCAAGTGCCATGGCAACTAACTCATCTAATCCTTTTGGGAAAAATAAATGAAGAGTTACCATACAAGGCACCCAACCCACTTCCTCACAGGTTAATACCAACATTCCTCAAGGCCACAATCTCTTATTTGGTCAAGGCAATCAAGGCACTCAATCATTTACTCCATTTGGGCATCAACAAGGCCATCATTCTTTCACTCCATTTGGACATCAACAAAGTCAAAACTAGCAAGGTTCTCAAATCTAGTCCAACATGGTAGGATATCACATCCCCACTTACACCTCTCAAATCCATACGCAGCAATATATCCCTCATCAAAACGTTCATTTCCAACAACCGCCTAATCGCAATACTCACTTTGCTCACAGGCAACCCACTCAAAATCAGCACATCTCATCTCAACAGTTGGGGATTCAAGCTATCCCTATCACCAACATAGGTGATGCTACTAACCATCCCATGGTGGAAGCACTCACACAACAACTAGCTACTCTTCAAACACAAGTGGAGACCTTGTAACAAACCAATAAAAAGTCATACATGTCACATGACTTGTGTCTGTATCCATTTGACATGACCTTGTATATGCCACCATTCCCTCATGGATATGTGGTCCCTCATTTTCCAAAGTATAAAGGAAAAACAAACCCCCTTGAACACATAAGGGAATTCACCACTAGTTGTATTGACATTGCTTACGATCAAACTTATCTCATGAGACTCTTCTCTAGAAGTCTTGGAGGTCATGCACTAGAATGGTTCTCACTTTTGCCTAAGGGTATAAAAACATGGGACGAATTGGCAAACAAGTTTGTCGAAAACTATGCTTACAATATTGACACAGACATTGAAATCTCCTCCTTATGCAAACTTACCCAAGAGGATGCAGGAGAGACTTTCATTCCATTCTTTCAAAGATGGAGAACCTTAGCAAGCAGTTGTCTGGTAGAAATACCTGAAAAGGAGAAAGTAACCATGTTTGTACAAAATCTCCTTGGACCACTAAGGTATGGATTACAAGTCCATTATTGCACCACTTTTGTTGACCTTGTTGAAAAGGGTGTTCAACTAGAGAAAGCCTTGATTGCTAAAGGTGAATTGAAATATGGTGGCAAAACCATCAACGCCACCACCAATAATAACCCAAGTAGTTCAAACGACAAAAATAAATACTGGGTTAAGAACAAGCACATCACAAATGATGGTGTAGTTGATGCAAAAACCATCAATGCAATAGGTCATGTACTCACAATCAAAGGAGTACACAATCAAAACGCACCTATAACTACACCAACACCAACTACCAATGCTATCCAAAACAATCATGTACAATCGAATCAAAGGCAGTTGCATCAACCACGACAGTTCCAAAAATGTATATACACCCCTTTGGGTGAACCTATCGAAACTGTCTTAAAAAAACTTCTCCAAAACGGCGTCATAACGCTGGAAGAGCCGAAACCGTATGACCCTCGTCAATTCAAGCCATCATGGTGGGATGACAGTTCATTTCGTGATTACCACCGTGCCAAAGGGCACAAAACTTCCTCTCATTGCCAATTGCGAAATTTGGTGCAAGACCTCATAGAAAACCACACCATTGAGTTGGGTGGTCAATCTTTTACATCCAATGTAGATCATACCATACACAAGAACCCACTGCAGGATCATGGTAAGGCTTCCTCATCTGGCACCAAGCATACAAACAACCAAGCCAACCACATTCATCCGACTTATAATACTACTCGTCCTGCATACAGTTATCCTGATGGCACTATTATTAACAATCTTCGTGTTGCTAATGAAGATGAATCTGTTAATACCATCAACATCAAAAGAGCCCCATAATGCAATGTGACTACGCATAAAGGCAAGGTCACTATCCTGGGTCCTTCTACCTATCAACCAAAGATCACCATACCTAGTCCATCCGCTAGACAATCCACCCCAAAACTAGAGTTCAACATTGTTGAGCAGTTAAATAAAACACCTACTCAAATATCCATTCTTGAACTACTCCGTATTTCACCCATGCATAAGGCCATCCTCGATAAAGTACTGCAAGAGTCAACCATCCCAACCAACATCGATGTTAACCATTTTGAGACCATGGTCGGATACCTGAATTCACCTCACCACATCACCTTTTCAGACAGCGACTATTCCTCACCCAAGCCATCACATAACGATGCCCTTCACATTGAAGTCTTTGTCCACAAGCATAAGGTTCGACAAGTCCTAGTAGATGGTGGAGCAGGATTGAACATCTGCTCTCTGAAATCGGTCAAAGCTCTTGGTTTTTTTGAGGCATGTGTAGATGCTAGCAAAAGCATCGTCATCAAAGCATATGATGATAAAGAACGTGCTTCTAAAGGCGTTATTACAATTCCACTCTGAGTGGGACCGGTCATCATAAATACCACATGCTAGGTCCTAGATCATGATATCCACTATAATGTATTACTTGGTCACCCTTGGATTCATGCTTTAAAGGCAATTCCATCCACATACCACCAGTGCCTCAAATTCCCTTTTGATGGAACTAAGATCACAATCCCCGAAGATCCTGATCCATTCCAATACTGCACCAACCCGCGAGCTACTGCTGAGCACTAGGTACCCATAAATCGGGAAGCCTCATCTTCCACCGCATCTAAATATGTTGACCCATCCACACTCATGAAATCATCCATTCCATCATCTTCTACCACACCATCTTCATCGGCGTCCATCCCAAGTAAAGACTTTCAGATCCAGGACCTTGGTTGTGGAGAGTTCAAATTGAACACAGCTTACTATATAACCACAATACCGAAGCCACCAAATGTCTATGGTAGACCTTGTTTTGTAATTGAGCCCAAAGTAACTTTCAACGTTCCACTAAAAAGTGTTTTTAGACGGTGGGGCGATATGGGTAACAAAGTCATTATTGACATGGATAACTGGATCTACAAAGACCCAATAGAGTTATCTCCACTACCTCTACATCTCTATGGAAAGGGATATGATATATGCAAAGCCCAAGGTTTCGATGGCACAGGTGGCCTTGGAAAGAACAGTAATGGAAGAAAGGAACCTATCATCATAACGACAAGACCAAGATACATAGGGCTAGGGTTCAACCAACTCAGAACTGACGATCAATGTATCTATGAATTTTCATGTAAGGACGTAACGACAACAGAAAGTGTCAGGACAAGCGAAGAATCCCTAACCAAAACAGACTCAAACGAATGGGAATGGGGATCAGACAAAACCATCAGTGACTATGACATTGATGAACTATTCTTGGAACCTAGCCAAGCTTCCTTTGAAGAACAATTCTACCAACAATATAACATTGACCCTATTGATCGACACTCTAAAGACAAGAAATGGGTAAGCATTCCTTGGAACCCAGAAGAACACAAAGTGTCATCAGAAATACCTGAATCATCCCACCCCATTCTTGAATCCACCCATGAGCCTAACATATCTGAGCCCATCATCCATACTTCTGAAACGCCTACCACTAGTCATGATGTTGATAATTTCATCCCATATTATGATTTTGAATTTGATTCATCTGACTCAGAGTATGGACCATCCATTGCATCAGACACGAAAGTGGAAATTGATAACTTTGCCTTTACACTTGAGGCATCAATTTGCACACTTTCCGCATCCTCCCCATCCTTCACCAACACTGACGATGGAATCCCCCTTGTGTACCCACAACTAATCGACAGGGACCAATAAGATCCACCGGTGATGGACATATTTCAGAATGACGAGGCAATTACAGAATTCATGGGACTAAGAGTATTCCATGGGGGGATCACAAAACAGGGTTCTCCATTGATCTCGATTGTGCACCTTACTTCGAGGAGACTGTGCAATCCTCCAGTCATAAAAATACAAAAAATAAAAAAGAAAAAGAAATGCCTTTAGGTGAAAACCGCAAGGCACCTTCTGGTAGTAAAATAGTAAAAACAAAGCACACATCCGAAGGTGAAAACCTCTAGTAGTAAAATAGTAAAAACAAAGCACGCATCCGAAGGTGAAAACCTCTCTGAGGCACCTAAGGATGGAGGATTGGACTTTCTCCCCGTAACATAGGAAAAATCAGCTATGCGCATTAAGGACACAACAGAAGTTAACATAGCTACACCAGAGAATCCCAAAATGATTCTCTTGGCCGCATCATTATCAGATGAAGAAAAACCTAAATTTAAACAATTCTTCACAGAGAGAAAAGTTAAATTCGCATGGTCATATGCTGACATGCCAGGACTGGATCCCGAATTGGTTCTACATCATCTGCCTTTAATCCAAGGAATCAAGCTGGTTAAACAAAAACTACGCAAGATGCATCCACAGATTGCATTACTTGTCAAGGCGGAATTAAAAAAGCTACTGGATGCTGAATTCATAGGGTCAATTGATTATGCGGATTGGATATCAAACATTGTGCCTGTTACCAAGCCGAATGGAAAAATCTATATCTACACGGATTTTAGAGATTTGAATAAGGCTTGCCCAAAGGATGACTTCCCCCTACCAAATATAGACATGATTGTTGACCTCACGACAGGATATGAGATGCTATCTCTCATGGATGGTTTTTCAGGCTATAATCAAATCAAAATTGCAACAGAGGATCAACATAAAACAACATTCACTTGTCCTTGGGGAACATACTGTTGGAATGTCATGCCTTTTGGCCTAAAGAATGCAGGCGCTACATATCAAAGGGCTATGACAACAATCTTCCATGATATGATGCACATTCTAATGGAAGATTATGTGGATGACCTGTTAGCAAAATCTTTGACAAGAAAAGATCGTCTCAAATTCCTAGACAAAATCTTTAGATGGCTTGAGGATTACAAGGTTAGATTGAACCCAAAGAAGTGTGTTTTTGGAGTCACTTCAGGCAAGCTGCTAGGATACATTGTTTCAAGACGAGGCATTGAGGTTGATCCCGCAAAAGTAAAAGCAATTCTGGACATGCCTCCACCAAAGAGAATCAGTGAGTTACACACACTTTAGGGCAGATTGCAATCTATTCATCGTTTCATTACACAGTTGACCGACAAGTGTTAACCATTCCAATATCTGCTATGCAAAAGCAATCCTTTTGTATGGAAAGATAAGTGCAACATAGCCTTTGACCAAATAAAAGAATATCTGTTGACACCACCAATGTTGATGACACCTATTAAGGGCAAACCATTAATCCTGTATGTCTTTGCAATGACAAATGCATTGGGGGCATTATTGGCACAAAATGACCATGAAGAGAAAGAAAGAGCCATATGTTATATCAGTCACACACTAATTGGATATGAGCTCAATAACACAACCATTAAAAGGGCATGCCTTGCAGTTGTCTTCGCGGCACAAAAACTTAGACACTATATGCTGAGCCATCAAACACATTTAGTGGCAAAGATTGACCCATTAAAATAGCTTCTAAGTCAAGCAGCATTGACAGGTCATTTGGCAAAATGGGTCATGATATTAAGCGAATATGACATATAGTATGTGGAGCGCAAGGCTATAAAGGGTCAAGTCATAGTAGATCAATTATCTGATGCACCAATCTAGGCCACTCATCCTCTGATAACTGATTTTCTAGATGAGTCTATTTTTCATGTAGAACTAGCTCTACCATGGAAATTATACTTTGATGGATCCCACACTGGTCATGGCTCAGGAGCTGACATATTATTTATCACACCACAAGGGGATTCAATTCCTAAATCATTTTGGATTGCTTTCCCTTGTACAAATAATATTCTAGAATATGAGGCATTGGTCACAGGCCTCAAGATAGCAATCAAATGGAAAATTCAGACATTGCTCGTATTCGGAGATTCTCAATTAGTCATCAATCAAGTGAATGATGACTATGACACAAAAGATGAGAAGTTGCTTCCCTACAAAAGAATGGTGGATAGTTTCTTGATGTATTTCAAAATGATTGCATTTGAAAAAATCCTGAGGACACAAAATAAAGCAGCCGATGCAATGGCTACCATTGGATCTCTCTTAGACATCCCTAAGAATGTGTCACAATTTGAATTCTTATTGGAACAACTACTGATGCCTACATATGATATTCCAGAGTCCAAAATGGTGTGTGAGATTGTTGGTCCCGGTTCGCCTTGGTATCA
This sequence comes from Sequoiadendron giganteum, assembly GCA_007115665.2. Taxonomy (NCBI): domain Eukaryota; kingdom Viridiplantae; phylum Streptophyta; class Pinopsida; order Cupressales; family Cupressaceae; genus Sequoiadendron; species Sequoiadendron giganteum. The sequence continues at coordinate 348,107,379 of CM021109.1, read as the reverse complement.
AGACATATACGACTATCTTAAAACCCAGACCCTCCCACCCAACCTGTCTAACAACCAAAGAAAATCATTTATCTGAAAAGCGGCTAGACATACCATCATCAGTGACACCTTATACTGCCGTGGCTTTGACAACACCCTTCTTCACTGTCTTGACACTGATGAAGCCCAAACAACTTTACGAGAAGTACATGAGGGTATATGTGGATCTCATTCGAGTGGTCCAACTTTAGCTAGGAAAGTCACCAGACTAGGATACTACTGGCCAACATTGGAAAAAGATGCTCTTCAGTTTGTCAGAACATGTCAAAAATGCCAAGTGCATAGTGACCTGATTCATGCACTTGCATAGGAATTAATACCTATCACTTCTCCATGGCCTTTTGCACAATGGGGACTCGACCTCGTGGGTAAGATCCATCCTTCCTCATCTAATGGCCATAAATTCATAATCACCACCACTGAGTATTTTACTAAGTGGATTGAAGTCGTCCGTCTCACTTACATCACCGGTAAACAAATATCCAAGTTTGTTCTGAATTACATCATTTGCCGGTATGGTGTCCCACAATCCATCATCATAGATAACAGCAATCCATTCAAAAATTAGGACGTTCGTGAACTCTGTGAGCGATTCCACATCCAACACCATTTTTCCACTCCATACTACCCATAAGGTAACGACAAAGCTGAGGCGTCTAACAAAACAATTCTTCACATTCTAAAGAAGACCGTCAACAACACTGGCCGAGATTGGCACCTACAACTCAATCATGCTTTATGGGCCTATCATACCAGCATCTGTACCCCCACTGGAGCCACTCCATTTTCGCTGGTCTATGGATCTGAGGCCATATTACCCATCGAGGTCGAAATTCCTTCTCTCCGAGTTTCTTTGAAAGGAATGATTGATGATGAAGAGTACAAACATACTCACCTACATGAGCTGGAAATGCTACAAGAAAGATGATTCTCATGCAAAACCCCAAAAATTAGGTGGACCGTGAAAAGCATGGTAAGTCTGAGGCTAATTGGCTTGGTCCTTATATCATTACTATCGCATTTGGTTCTGGAGCTTATCAGTTGGCCACACCTAATGGAGAACAACTAACAGAACCTATCAACAACTTACACTTGAGAAAGTTCTACACATAGCATCAAAGAGCTTGGTTGAAAAACCTACAAAATACAAAAAAATAGAAAAATAGAAAAAAATCGTCCCTTGATGAAAACCTGGCAAACAAGCGTCTTGGTGACACAAAAAATCAAAAATGGAAAAAATAGTAGAAAGAAATGAATTCATCCAATAGTGAAAACCTAGCAAACAGGCGCTTTGGATAAGTACCATGGTGAAAACTTGGCAAACAGGCGCCATGTGTAGTCGATCATTGCTTCGCCATCTACTATTACTCAAATTGACCTTTAACCATTTGTCATAATCACAAAGGCCTGACACATTCACGACATCCATCCTAAGTCCTGTCAATTTCGACCATGGTTAACATTTGGTTGACATCATTCCTTGCATATCCTTGCCTTTACCTTGCATCTACCTATCTCCATATCATTGAACTTGGGTATTCCCCGACCTATCTGGGGGCAAGAACTTTATCATATAACTATAGTGGGTACCGCACATGATCCTGCATTCTCAAAAAGTCCTGAAAAAATCCTAAAAATCTGAAAAAGTCCTGAAAAAAGACCTAAAAATCAGAAAGCGTCCTGAGAAAATACAAAAACATCCAAATCAATGTCAAAATCCAACATCAAAGTCAATCTGATCAATTCAATCGATCACATCAATCAATCTTTTGTCCATGTCCAAACTACGTTGTCTCTACGCATTTGCTACGTAGGCAAGATTCATCTTTGAATCCCTAAGACATTAGGTCAGTCCTTCTAGGTTTGTCACAAAATAAATCATGATTCAAACTATTATCCTTTGGACAATGTCATTGGTTGTGTCGAACTACGAGGTCTCTGAGTGCAAGACGTAGGCAAGGCCATCAATCAATGGACCCCCCGAGACCGCACTAGGTCAGTCCATTAGGGTTCATGGCACAATATTTTCACACATGGAAAACTATCTTTGAATCAAGCAAATCTTCAGTCAATCTAGAACTATCAGTCTATCAAAAATATGTTCCATCAAACACTTTCAGTCAATTTAGCATATCAGCAATGACATGTAGACAAAATCCTATCAAAACAATTTATCATGGCAAAGCTTTAGGTTCTTCTTCAGATGTGTCCTTCTGAAGAGCAACTTTTTTCAACTTCTTTATGCTTTTGGATGTGTCCTTCCTAAGCATCATCATCATCTGACATTTTGATGAATTCTCCTAGCTCCGAGAATCAATCTCCTAGATATCAACGTCATTTAGGATGTGTCCTTCCTGAATTTGATATCACTTGACATTTAAAACAACACCCAACATTAAAACACTTGGAAAACTTTTTTTTTTGTCTTTTGATGATTATCATCATATTAGTTCCTTATGTCCTAGGAACCACGACATATCATGATGATTATCCTTGTCTGCTAATCACTCTACTATTAGTTTCTCCAGGATGTCCTGACTTCAGGATTTAGAGAAGCAATGACGTAGTACGAGGACTTTATTGTCTATTTTTACTATCATATGGCTAGTTTCTCAAGGATGTCCTATCATCAAGATTTAGAGAAACAACAACTTCTCATGATTAGTTTAGTTTTTCGGGCGGTTGGTCATGATAAAGTGACTAGGGGAAATTGTGTTCCTTGCATGAGTCATGATCATCCTTTGTCTGTGACTGTTGATCTACGTGATGGTTCGACCTTGCACACTATTGATCTATGTCATATCATAGTGTTTGTCAGCCATCATGACATTTTTGTCCAATGATGATTAAAGAGCAACAACTAGAATAGCACTATAGCAAAGCTTTGAAGGATTTTTAATTTCCGCACTAACATGCATATCTTTCTTCGTACTAACATCCATCTTCGTCTTCTCTTCTATGGTTCTCTGACGATATCCTATGACATACAAAAACAAAGTTGCATACATAATGGCATGATCATTTCATATTCACATCTGCATATATCAGATACCATAATTCACATTGCATAAATGTTATCATTTGCATCCATTCATAAAACCATCATGTGCATCAACATATAAGCATCATAAATAAAACATCTACATCAGCATATAGGAATTACATCATCACAACATTACACAATGCATACATACATTACCACATCCAAAATTGCATTCATAAACATAAGCATAATATCCATACATCTCATAGCATCATAAAAGCATCACATAAACATCTCATAAAAGCATAGAATACCATAATACATTACATCATACAGGCCACATCAAAACTGTATCGCATATATAATCTCAAAAAATGTTATGTCACAGGATAGAGTCAAATGATATCCCAAAAATAGAGCTCACAGGCTCGAATATCAAAATATACATGTGTCTAAAACAAGTCCTAGGATGGTCCTCCTCCATCTCATGGAGGTGAACGGGGAGGTGACTGGGGCTGAGTCATAAGGTGAACAGTGAACTGAATGGGTGTCCTCTCCTGCGTCTGACTCTATGATCTTGAGGGATCGGTAATGGGAGGCTAGCTCTGCTCTGTCTGCTGCCCTAAAGACACTAATCTATGACCGTGATCTGACCTGTGACTATGACCTAATGAATGTCTATGAGAGCTGTGAGATCTGTGGCCTGAAGACTACCTTGATGTAGTGGACCCTCCAGCACTAGTCTAACTACTACTATGTGACCTATTGCTGTATGTCTGACTGCCACTACCTATCCTACTGTGGGATCAGGACAACCCTGGGTCCCATCTATCTAGAGGGACAACCTACTCATATAGTGCCCTATATCAGCCCCTACTCTCAGCTACCCTAGCCAACTCTCAGGCCATATCCCCTGTCGGCCCAGAGGATAACTCCACAAACTCTGAAACCCACCGCTCTGACTCCTGTTGCCAAATGATGGCCTGATCCCTCTCAACTCGAGTGACCTCCAACTCCACTGCCAAGGCCTTGTTCTGAGAGAAGGTCGCATCTAGTTTGCTCTACAGATCAGTGATCCTCTAGTCAACCATGGCATTCATGGGCAAAATGGGTAATCTATCACCCTCATCATCCCCAAAGATCATGTGCTCCCATAGCCACTAATCTGCCTCATCCTCCTCCTCATCCTCCTCATCTCTCTCCCCCTCGGCCTAGACCTCCTCCACATCTATGTCAAGAGGATGTCCCCCAACAAATGGATCTACCTACACTCTCTCCTCCAACACCACGTCCACCTCCTCCTCACCTCCTCTAGCCTCCTTGGCTCTCACCTTCGACTCTCTCTCCTCCCCCTCCTCCCGAATGGGTGATAATGGTACACCACCCACTCTCTGTCTCACTCTCCTAGGCTACCTCTGCCCTTGGTCATCTGTCTTCCTCCTGGCACCCCTGTCATCTTCCCCACCTCCTCCATCTCCTCCACTGTCTTCGTCGCCTCCACCTCCATCTCCCTCGTCTCGGCCTCCATCCCTACCTCCATCTCTACCCTTGGCACCTTTACCATCTCTCCCTCCATCTCTACCACCCCGACCTCTCCTCAGTACTTGCAGAATAATTGATCTCTAATCAATGGGTGGTGGACCATCTAGATCTGTCAAAGGAATGGGCCTATGAACCTGCCACCAGGTGTCAAACTCGGTCGATGTGCCCACATCTGCTAGACCCCCTCTCTATACCCACTGAACTACCACCAAGTTGTCAACCTACTACTCTGCCACTGTGACTGATATGGGCAGCCCCCACATGGTCTCTCTGGAAGATCGAGCATACTATGTTGTGCCTACTAGCACAATCTGTTGCTGCCCAAACTACCGTAGTACCCACTGGGGTAGGTACATCTCAATGATCTGCTGTTTCTGCATCGTGCAACCAATAAGGTACCGAAACTATCTGCAAGAGGACAAGTGGCTGTCCTCATCTGCCCACTGAGCATAATCTCTATACGGCCTCCACACAAAGCTGATCATCTTGTCTATCCGATGATGCCAATACCCGGTATCTCCAACACGAGTCTGGTTGACTGATCTTACATACAGATAAACATATGGCATCGCATCACCTAATTGCTACATCTGTATTGGTGGTCGAAAGATGGGAATACACTCCCATACCCAAATCATGAGTAGGGTGGTCCCACAGCTGATACTGTGCCCCTAGAGATAGACTACCTCGTGTAACTGATGGTATAACATGGCCAACAAGCATGGCCCCCAAGTGAAAATGGTCCTTTGTGACCTCATGCGAACAAGAACATCCCCCTATCCAATGGGAAATCTGTGACCACGATGATCTGGGATTAGCAATCTGGCGATCAAGGTCATAAGTTTAGCATTGAATCAAGGAAATCGGTCGGCTACAATGTCCCAGCCGATCTCATAACCGTCCAAAGCAAACTACACACCATCGGTACCCTCGTACCTCTTTGTCAAAACCTATCATCCTTGGTGTGGATCATAGACCACCCTCTCTGTGCTGATCGGAATGTGGAGAATGCAGTAAACATCCTCCAAAGTCACAGTCGCCTCTCCAGTAGGTAGGCGGAACGAGCAGGTCTTAGAACGCCACCTCTCACAAAGGGCAGTAAGCAAACCTCTGTTTTCCCGAATAATAGGCATATACGTCACATGGTATAGGCCTAGGGCCATCAACCGCTGCCTCTATCTATCACTGAGATGATCTCAGAAAGCATAAGTAGATGGCCGGAACTCCCGGGTATAGGCACAAGCTAACTCTGCACACGGAAAGGCCAAGGATTAGAACATATTGAGAAACATTATGGAAAGTTTTGTACTACTGGCAAGTCAAAGGTACAAAAAAGTTAATCTTGGCACAAGTCAACGAAAGTCAACTCTGGTCAACTTCAATTGCGTTGCGTTGACCTCAAATGCGTCACAATGTTTCAATTGCGGCTCGGGGCAAGACAAATGCATTGCAAAATATCAAATGCGTCGTTTTGACCAACAAATGCGCAAGCAAACAATGAATGTGTCATTTAATCTAGGGAATGTGTGATTCAATAGCAAATGCATCATGCGACATGTCAAATACGTCGCAAATTTGCAAATGCGTTGCACTTTTTCGATTGCGTTATTTCAACTTTCAAATGTGCAATCACACAAATAACCTATGCTACCCATTGCACTTGCGTCGTGACGTAATCAAATGTGGCGAACGCGAAGGTGGTTGCGGCTTTTGTGATAGCGTTTGCATCGCACCTCAATTGTTTTCCCCCCATTTAACCCTCATAAATGCATAAAAATTGAAATTTGACATGTTGGATAGGGTACTTACCGGTGCCCCTGTGCCCTTGGGTCGTTAGAATGTGCGCACGTGATATCCATGGTGTGTAATCATAGGGATCACCATCGTCTCTCAGAGCTCAAGTTTCTGAAATATTCTATATGCAAATGAGAAAATGACATTTGGATTGACCTTTTCAACCTATTTATAGGTTGAAAATTAGGGTTTTGACTTAGTAGGTTCTACTGGAGGCTCATTTGACCACCTTTGATCGGCATTTTGGCTACCTTAACGTTCTTTGTTTCTAAATTGGATCGCACCGTCACTTTTCTTCTCATTAATTTGACTATTCGGGATATTTTCCAAATTTTTCTGACCCCGAGTCGAAATTCAAAAATTTTCCCGAAGGGGCATAGGCACTCTGTACCTCCGCTGGGGAATATTTTGGACTTGTTTTCTTTGCCACAATGCGACAAGCTACATTATGACAAAGAGGGGCAAATGTAGACACATAAAAATGACCAAGACCTGCAAGCACTACTTTACCACTTTTCATCCTAACATAATTATGACATTTTAATTATGTTCCTAACCCACATTCAACTATTAATTAAATAATTCATAATTATTTAATTAATTCATAATCTCTCGTTCCTCATGATTATTAAATAAATAAATCTTATTTATTTATTTAATATGTCACTAATTGTCAAAGTCTTATCTTAATATAATAAAATCTTATTTATTTAATTAATCCTTATCATTAATGTCCTCCTGATTATTAAAGTAATATATTTTAATATATCTATTTAATATGTCACTAATTCCTAAATCCTCTCTTAATTAAATAAATTCATTAATTTATTTAATTAATTAACTACTTCTTCTAAATTACATAATTATTTTAATTATTTAATTATAGCATGTGACACTTTTATATTTTTAAATAAAATAAATCATTTAAAAATATCTCAGATACTTAATTGATTCTTCATTTAGTAATTAATTTCAAAAATCAATTACTAATTACCTCACAAAATCTATATTTTGAATTAATTTAATTCAAAAAGGGAAATATTCTTCTACAAATCAAGTAATTTCTAAAATTACTGATTTTCTAAAATCTCATCCTCTTGTCTTCTGATTTTTACTAATTTCATCTCAACTGTCACATTCAATCTTGATTTAATTCATTTAATTAAATCTTATTTACACATATGGGTATTTTGCCCTAACCCTAATTGAGAGTTGCCTTATTGAATCTTGACCTTTGATTCTAGGGCATTCCTTAAAGCTCTCATCTTGACCATCCGTTCAAGATTGCATTTTCTATAAAATGACAATCTTGATCTCATTTTTCGCCATCTCTTATTATTGTCGAATCATTTGCTTAAACCATTTTTACTATAGGCATTTCATAGTTTTATACCTTTGTTTTAATCATTGCTTGCATATTAGGATTTATATTCTAATTGCATAGTTGCACATTGTCATAAATCCTTCAAAGGCTTAGCTAGGGCTAGACATATAGTAACTTTCTCACAAAACCTGAGGGCATCATACTATTAGGTGCAATAGAAATCAGATATGGAGCATAGGAATGGGTGAGATCATTCTTATTATTTTCCTTTATTTTACTTCCAATGCATTCTATTGTTTGATTTATACTAACTTGCAGGTACAACTAATAAGTGTTTCAATCTTGCAGGATATTTAGGTCATTACACTTGCAAGTGTTCATTGGGTTTGTGAGGCTGGTTTATCAACTTCTAAAGGTGAAATGAAACTATGTTTTTGTGTTTTTGAGATATAAGGATGCAAAGTGTAATATTGGCAATATGAGTCTAAATGAGAGTAATGTGAAGGAATTTTAAACTAAGGGTGAAAAAAGCTAATGTGAACCTAAGGCAACAAATTCCAAATGTCAATGACCATAAGAGAACAACCAAGACTATGACATAAGACCAAGATCAAACTTGGCAAAGTGGCAATGACAATGGTCAATGACAAATAGAATATGTAACCCAAAATTCCCAAAAGCTCAAAGGTCTCCCTATGTTCAAAATTCGAAGGCCTAAATGCAACCTAAGGGTGAAAGTCCAAATTGTGCAATGCAAGGAATGAAGGGATGCAACCTATAATGTAATGTTTTCCTAATGGGGATGCTTAGAATGGGCTGACAAAACTTGCAAGTCTCTGGTTTGGAAATCAAGATCATGTCAAGATGAGTTGGACAATGATTTTTGAAACTTTGGTGACTAGTCTTTTGTGGTTTTGTTTCAAAAAGTTGTGGTTCACAAAGAGTTATTTTGCAAATTTGATGTTTTGGATTGGTTTTGAGTGGATTTTGACTTATGTTGATGAAATTTATCTTGGAAAACACAACAGACAATATCAAGCACTTTGTTTGAGGACTGGCTTGATGTAAAAATCTTTGATTTTTTTAAAGAAGATAAGCACAATCCTAAGGTTGGCAAGGACTATATTCATTGGATCCCACACGGATTTTAGACCAACCACACTTATTCTTAGTGGGTGACTTAGAAGCTTGGCCACACAGTTTCCCTCTTACATTGCACTCACTTCTCAAGTCAACCAAGCTTCGAGCCCTAATAAATCTCCCATGACGGGATCTTGACCTCTATTAAGAATTGGGAGAATGTGGGTCCCTTGGCAACGATCGTTGCTACACTAGAGAATAGAAAAGGTTTTTGGCAACTACACAAAAGGTTTTTTGTTTGGGTACCCATTCAAGTGGCCACACATGAGGCAATATTAGTTTCGATGAGGATGAATCCCAACCTGCAGAGGTTACGCTCCATAGGGTTTATGGGGATTCACTTTTCTGTGTGACACATCCACACTCGTAATCCTATGTTTTCCATTAGGATTCACATTTGTATACCGGTCGGGAGTAGCTTGTCTAAAAAGCTTCATTACTAGTTTGAGTTTCCTTGGGGTGAGTACCTTTTCCCACCAAGTAATGTCCAATTCCTAGAGTCAATAACAGTTTCTCTTGCACCCAAATCCACACAAGTGCACAAGGGGAGAGGATACTTCTATTATTGAATCGGGATTACACAAACTAAAAAAACTTGTTCATTTTAAACTCAACTTAATGTGAAACAAACAATGTTCATTTTAAGCCAATGTCATGAAAATGCATGTAAATTTTAGCCTTGATGAGTTTCAATGCAAGATTGTGTTCATTTTAAACCCATGAGTGTGCATGCAATTTGTTGTTCATTTTAAGCCCATGAATGAAATATGCAATTTTGTTGTAAATTTTAACTCCATGAATGAAATATGCAATTTGTTGTAAATTTTAAGACCAAATGAGTGACATATGCAAATTATGATTCATTTTTCCTCATGAGTGTAAATGCAATTTGTTATAAATTTTAAAACTAATATGAAATTTTAGCTCTTCGAAAAGTGTGTTGAAAAAAACACAAAATATTTCTTTTCCAAAACAAGCCAAAAATCCTACAAAGCTACAAGTTAGATCTTCTTGATGAAAGCCACACGCTAAAAACAAAACATAAATAAACTAAAAAAACTTGAATAAAAACAACAAACTAAAATAGTGATAAATTAAACAAAATTTTAAATCGTAGAAATCTATGGAAAGCTAAGACATAGACCTTCAAAACCCGAAAAGAGTTTGGCAAAATCCTACACAACAAAAGTTTTATAAACAAAAGAAAATTTGGATCTTAGCAACTAAGTCTTAAAAAGTTGTGAGCACTAAAACAGTCATAACTTTCTCAAAACATATCAAAATTTCAAATAGACGGATGAGATTGATATTCTAGAAATTTTCTAAGATGAACAGATGAGGATTTATGAGGGGGAGGTTACAGAATGGATGGCCAAGATCAAGTTTCTAGAAAGATGCCAAGATCTACAGTTGAAATTTGATGCAACCAAAATATGTCATGCATGAAAAGATAGGACGCTGATGGCTATGATGCCCGACGACTATGATAGATATGTAGGACATGTAGGCTACGACATGAAATAATGATAGGGGATCTTTGACCAAAATGGAGGGATAAATAATTCAAAAATGGAAGAGAAAGACAAGTGGTAAATAAATAATTTATTTGGAGGAAATAACAAACGAGATTTAATTAAATTCATAAATTTAATTAAAGGAGGATATAGAAATTAGACATGGATAATTGATTTGGATCAATTATTTAAAAGAGAAGAATGACACATAATTAAATAGTTTCATCAATTATTTAATTATAAAAGAATAAAATGTCAAATAATTATTATTATCTGACTATAGACATGTGATGAAAGATAAATAAATAAATAATGATTTATTTAATTATTGAAGAATTATTAATGACGCAATTAATTTAATTTAATTGATCAGGGTAGAATAGAGATTAAAACATGAATTAACTAAATAATTAAAAAAAAAATAATTAAAATTATTTAATTATTGGAGGATGACGACTAAGGAAAAATGTTGCTCATAGACTTAGGACATTTTTCAGTGTCTACAATTTCAATTGGTCGATTTTTGCAATGAGTTTGATTTAATGTGACAACATGTAGTTTTTGAACTTTTTGTGAAGAAAAAACTACTACTAAGCATGCTTTCTCAATGGGTGAATAGTTCATTTCATAGCCCACCAATGTCCTACTGATGTAATAGATATCTCTTTCCCTTCCATTTTCATCATGTTGTGCTAGAAGAGCTCCCAGTGCTATTGATGTTGGTAAGATATAGAAGATCAATGGTTTGTTCGATATCAATGAAATGAGTACTAGAGGTGTCAATAGATAGTCTTTGATCTACTAGAAAGCTTTATCACACTTCTCATCCCACTTGTAAGTTATTCCTTTATGGAGAAGATGTCAGAAAGGGTGGATTTTGTTTGATAGTTGTGTTATGAACCTTCTGATGGACTACAATCTTTCTTGTAATCTTCTCACCTTTTTCAGTGTTTGAGGTGGTTCCATGTCAAGGATGGATTTTATATTTGCTGGATCAATTTCTAACCCTCTTTTTGAAATGATATAGCCAAGAAGTTTCCCTGATGACACTAATGGATTTGACCCCAATTTATGATGGTCGTTCGTTGGAATTTCGACGATCTATTGTCGGCCGACCGACGAATCGCACAAATCAGCACCATCGCTCAATTTTCATCTATATCCCGACGGACAATAAAATATTGCCCTCCTGATGCCAGCTCGTCAGAACAACGACACCCATTATGTCGATCACGTGACGAGCAGTGGCTCGACCACGGGCGGAATACTGTCGCCGAAGCATCGGAATACCATCATACATTCGTCGGAACCAGGACGACAATGCCATCGGGCTACTGATGAAAAATGTCTAGAGCATGACCTTTGCTAAAGCGTCAGAGCATCAACATATAGTTGTCAGTCGAGCGACGAACAGTACCCGGAGCACGTGTGGCATACCGTCATTGAAGCATCGGAGCATTGACATACATTCGTCAGGATGGAGATGACAATATCATTGGTCTAGCGATGAACAGTACCCAGAGCACGTGTGGCATACCATCACTGAAGCATTGGAGCATCGACATACATTTGTCGGGATGGAGATGACAGTATCACCGGTCTAGCAACGAACACCACCCGGAGCACGTGCGACATACTGTCGCTGAAGCGTCGGAGCATCGACATACATTCATTAGGATGGAGATGATAGTATTGTTAGATACATAGCAAGGTCATCAGGCATTTTTTCTGTTTGTCACAATTCCAATGGAACAATGCAGTTTAAAAAAAAAAAAACTAATCGTTGAAATGTAGGCATATCGGGGTGACTCTAGGCGATATATAAAAGTAGTAGGAGGCTCCAAAGTGCATCCATAGGGATAATGACAGGACATAAGGATAGGTCAATCAAAGAGAGAAAGTTGATGTTCCAAGACCATGAGCATTTAATAGGGGTAGTAAAAGACAAGATGGATTGTCATCAATGCTCAGATTGGAAGACTTCATTAGGAAAATTTAGATCACAATATGATTAACCCTGTTTGGAAAAATGCATTGACATTAGTGTCAAAAGTTAAGAGGCCATTCAACTTTGCATTTCAATAAATTATTGTATGCATTGAGTAATTGTTTACAAGGTAGAAAAAGGACAGTCATATGTTGTTGTGTTTAATTAGGCTTACAAAGGTAGGGATTTATCATTTTTTACATACATCTGCAGTCCAAGCTCTAGGCCTGCATTATTTGGTTACTATGTATGAGAAATGAGCAATGTATAATTGTAGAATATGGAGGCTATGGATGATATTATGATGGCCACATTTGATTTTGATCAACAATTGGAGAAAAATATAATACCTATGATGAGTCATGAGATCAAGGGGATTGTCATGGACAACAAGCACAACCTACGAACTGGATTCTAATTTTGTTAAAAAAGAAAAAATCAAACTAGTGAATATTAAACTACACACTAGAATATAATTTTTTGGAAAATGAGCAATTTGGTGAGAAAGAGTACTTGCAGTGCGTCTTGGATACTTAGCTAGTGTATTAAAAAATAGGATTGCAAACCCAAAATTATTCTCACTTTGGCAATTCAATAGAAAAATATAGAATGATTATGAATGGTTTTACCTGGTCCCACTCTTGATCTCCATGTTTGAGAGCCTTCTCTTTAAGACCCCATGAATCCAATTTGATCCATTGCTGCCAAAAGAGATATTAATGTGTAAACAAGGAGCCACATTTAGACAAACTGGTTGTTGATTTCTTCTAAGAAATTTAGAGACTACAAAAAGAAGATACTTGACGGGGATCATGTGGGCTTCGTAGAGAAAGCACTGCAATATGGCTTCGAGCAGCAATGAAAAACTTTGGATTAGCTTCACAGTAAATCCTAACAGCATGACATTGAAAGTTGCTTAGGTACTGAGTCCTCTCCCCTAGATTAAATTAAGGAAAACATTATTGTAAACACAATATGTATAGAAGAATATGAATGTAAAGGAAAATGGATATTAGAAAAACATAAATGTAAATAAAAGTAGTGTGAGCAGAAAATGAATCTAAATTGGTCTTGAACAAATAAAATCATACCCAATTAGCATTAAGTTATACTGACCTTGTACTCATCGCCATTGTCAATCTTGAAGGTTACTTTGATTCCTTCTGCAGAAACTCTCTGGCCACGAGGCAAGAGAAGGCGTGAAAACCAAGTGTATATTGATGACTTCCTGACAATGAAAAAGAAAGAAGCAACCAATCAGCCCTATTAGAACAGAATAATCTTATGAATTGATTTTATTTGTTTTACTGGCTAATGGATAGTGGACCTAGTTCTTTTGAATTGAGATACTACTAAGATGTGTTGACTGGTGATTTTAGACTATCGATATTCTGCTTCAACCTCTATAAGTTACTTTTGTCTTAAATATATTCAAGATAACTCTGCAAAAAAATTCCCTGATCTCTTAGAAATTATGCAGATTATTTTGTTAATACTTCTCCATTTTGATATTTTCTTTCAAAAATTCATAGAAAGATATGTAATGCCATATTTGAAACTTACATATTTTAATTTTATTAGTTCTGTAATTATAGTATATGATTCCAACAATTGTGAAACGCATAGGCAATATGCTGGATGAATGAAGTAAACTATGCAATTGGTAGGTGTAAAGCCAAATTCCTTAACCCTTGCTAGCATCCTTCTTTCCTATTTTAAAACATGTGCTTTGGAACAGGGCATGAAAATCCATGTAAGTATAATGAATAGGAGATTTTTGTGATCAGATATTATATTACAGTAAGTTGAATGAATGTAAGTAGAGATATTTTAGCATACCTGCAGATGATACAAAATTTCATGGTTAAGTGGAAGCCTCCCATCAACAAAAAGATCCAAATATCCGTGTATCTATCTCAATTGAGCCTCTTAACCCTTCAGAGCTGTCAAATTTTCCATTAACCTATTATGCACAAAAGTCAAATTTTAGAGACCACTAAAATTAAAATAAAAAATATTACATTATGATCCAAATCCACACACAACATAATGTTCATAGTGAAAAGTTAGCACTTTCTTTCATCTTTGCATATTGATTTGATGCTTCAAACGATGCATTTCTTATATTGAAAAGTGCATTTCTTACCTTATTGAGCTTCTCTTTGTTTTGAGAATAGTTTAATATTCTCTACTTAACAGGGTCAACCACATGAAGGTGGAAGCTCATTTGGCCCCTCCCCCCCCCTCCCCTCACATCATTGTCAATTGCCCATACCCGATCATATAACATTAATCATTCATTCATCCATTAATAACATATAACATTCATTCACTCATCCATTAATAAAATATAGCATTCATTCATTAACATATAACATTTATTCATTATCATATTCACATTCATTCATTAACATATAACATTCATTTTTTCAGTTTTTACATATTATCAAAAATATGGTTGTCAACTTGTCATAATATGATTACAATCATTTTTTTTTTTGTTTCTTTTTTATAGCTAAAAAAAGTTGAAGTGGAGTATCATTTTCAAAATCATTTGTCCCCCCTTCAGTTGTTTCGAGCTTTGCTCATGATCTTAATGTATGCCTAGTCGTGTACTCACAATGTGGACGCGGCTGCAAGGGGGGGTCTACTACAATAGCAAAGAAATGTTAAATTGATATGTTTTATTATTATTGTTACACGTATTTCATTAATTAAAAGAACATCAGAGTGGTACTCTTTACGTGAATTGGCCACATCATGTTCCTAATATTGTCTTATAGCCTCATGCTGAACATGTTGAACACCCTCTAAATCCTAATCTAGAGTTGAAACACAAAAAATTACATTAATTAATACACCAATTGCAATTAAATATGTTTAAAAGAACATTAGAGTGGTCCTCTTTAGCTGATGGAGCCACATCATGTTCCTGATCTTGTCTAGCATGATCATGCTCTACATGCTCTAAAGTTGAAACACGAAAGGTTACATTGATTAATACACCAAATGCAATTAAAGATGTTTAATTGTATTAATCCTTACTATGTTTTGTATAGCACATGAATACATCCAGTACTGGGATGCACACCATGGCCTTCATCGGCAAGTTGCACTCCACCCTCACTAGGCTGCATTCCAGTATCATATGCAGTATTATCATTGCTTATTTCTGTAAAACAAATATGCACATTATTATGGTAGAAATTAATATTGAACAGATTGCACAAGTTTTCAATTTGAAATAAATTTTATTGATTTTATTTACCTGCGTGTTGGATGCAGTGGAAGATTGTGTTTGCCTAGTCAAGACTCTTAGCTATTCAGTCAAGGCTCCATAGCCTTGCTGGAAGGAAATCTTCAGGTCCTCTTCTGTGGGCACTCTGTTGAAATCAAAGCCCTGCATTTTTGCATGCGATCATGAATTTTGCTTCCATGGTGTGATAAAACCAAAATTGTTTGCAATTTATTATTTGGATGCAATATTTCATTTATTGATACTTACAAATCGTGCAGTTGTTTTCATATAACCACCTGAGCCAAGTTTGTGCTGCCCGTATTTTTCTAGTATTGCCTTTGTTGCTTTCGATGTGTCGGGAAGCTTATGAAAAAATTGAAATACGTTAGATTATGTAAAAAGAAAGAGTAATCAGTATATAATTAAATTGTTGATAGTATCACATACCTTGCTTGGCCCAGTGGTGTCTTTCCTTTCCATCTGACACCAAGTCCTTCCACTCCCTTTCCGGAATCATGGGGGGACACTTGTACTTTCTGTTCTTCTCTAAATGTGACCTATATTGGTCCCTCACATACTTTAGATAAGTACCAACTTTCTTAAGGACCTTGGTTCGGTTGAATGTTTTATCACCAAACAACACAACTAAACGGTTAATGAGCTCATCCTTTAAATCTTGATTTTAGGCATTCCACCGTGTATGTATGGTGGGCCTGAAGAGCTCCAATGTAATATCACTTAGATGTTTATAAAAAATATCATTTCCTACAAAATGATCATGGGATCATTAGTCTATAAAGAGTGATCAATAAGTAAATTTCAATTGGATTATATATAATAATAATTAAACATTTTAAAGTACCTGGGACCTTCTCTATCTTTATGGGAAGGAAATCCTCAGACACCACAAATGTGACCAGCAATGTTCTCATACTAGTAATATGGGAAGATCTAGGAAATGCTGCTAAAATATCACCAGTACTAGAGGCCTCTGCATCCACAGGTACTGACACATGTGGTGGCATGTGTTCGCTGCCAGACGGTGGACTACCAAATGCCTACATGGTATGTGTTTCCGACATTTCAGTCGACAATATAGGCACGGATGATGGGGCTAGATAAAGTGTTGTATGCGCAAGAAGATCAAGATTGACACTTGTACCATCCCCTACTTCCCGAGAAACACTTGCAATACCTTGATCATGGCCAGCACCATGATGAGGACGCAAATAATCCTGTAAAAACAACACATATTTTAGTTTAGGATATAAAAGAGTACAAAATATAAAATCATGAATGAACTTATGTTATAATTAAAGATCTCATGACAGCTTACTTGCAAGTTTTGTGCTCTCTCAGACAATAATTTAA
Organism: Sequoiadendron giganteum; assembly: GCA_007115665.2. Taxonomy (NCBI): domain Eukaryota; kingdom Viridiplantae; phylum Streptophyta; class Pinopsida; order Cupressales; family Cupressaceae; genus Sequoiadendron; species Sequoiadendron giganteum. The sequence goes on along the minus strand of CM021109.1, from coordinate 348,090,447 downwards.
CCCTTTCTCTTATCTCATCTGTTTGAGGCACTACGAATACCAACTTAAGGATTTCTTGATTGCATTTTTTTTGGGCCTTCCTCATCATATCAGTAGGGTTTGTGGAAAATGTGATGTCATCATCGCATAATAGTGACTCCACCTCCATATGGATGTTCTCCTGTACTACTGGTGCCTTTCCCTGATCAGTCGACTGCAACAAGAATATTAAAAACATTATTGAAATTAACCCAATAAACTCATGAAAAAAACTTAATAATAAAACATTTTGCATGTATCTAATTTGTACAATTATAATGAGGTAAACCTGTCGGATAGAAGCGCCTAAAGATGGATCACGATCTGTGCTCTGGGCCGGAACCTTCCTTGTATGATCAATGTCCCATTGTGACAAAAATTAAATATAAAAAACATTACTGAAATGAAACCATTAGACTTACAAAAAAAAAATAGTAATAAAATGTTATATTGGAGTCATTAATTGGAGGTTGGGTAAAATGGTATATAGTACATACCACCCCCATAGTAATTGTCTTTGTATCTAAGTGATTCAAATTGTAATCAATTAGCAACTCTTCCCCTATAGTTATTGATTTTATCACACATACGAATACATGATTTCTCTCTTGCGCCTCGAATATACAATTGGGTTGCTTATTTGTTGACCCAAGTCATGTACTATTTATAAACCCTACAATATTCCCTGATGCTTTTGACCTCCCGTCAATGTACCTAGCCACTCCTTTATTTTGATCCTTATCTTTTAGTTGTATATAATTTGCTGATAGTGCATACCTACGCATACTTTGTGTATATCGAACTAGTTGCATCCAGTCTTAGTAACTGTAACAGGGTCCAATATACACCATCAATTCAGTAACTTTGTCATAACAAACCTTTATGCCGTCCATGCAAAATAGGCCCAAACCATGTAATGACGATGGTGTTATGCGATATATCCTCTCGTTGACACAAAGATCACTGTTTATTGGAGGAAGTTCCTTGGGTACCCATTGTTTCCATAGATGTTTGTACCTCAAGGGCACCTCGATGTCGCCTATGCTCTCATCATCATAAGAACATGACCCCCCTTCAGCAAGAAAAAATTCCATGCATTTACAGAATTTTCTTCTAATCTTTTGACCTCTAGTTGGTCTCCCTCTTTTAGACCTACTACATGTCTCACTTTCCTCTTCTCTTCCCGAATTTCCCTTGCTCGAGGAAGACAAATCTGACAAATACCTATTTGGTGGTACCTACACTCATAAGGATGTTGGAGAAGTTCTTTCATGGTGATGTGATCCAAAGGTGACATTATGATTAATCTATCATTTCATCGCTAGAATTTGACAAGTTATAAGGTAATCAAGTCTTGATAGATTGCAAGTTATTGTTACTACCGTCCAAATGTGTCCATCACAAATCAAATCTACTTAACGTTTTAACTCCCAAACTTTGTAACAAGTGTTAAATATGACTATGGTCCACCAGTTACACAGCCAAGGCATCAAATGTATTCTCTAATTGTAATCAAAGGACTTTTGCTCTTCATTCAAGTAAATAAAGTTGAAGGGAAACACCACCAAGTGGTTTATTGGACACCTACATGACTAAAAATAGCAGAAAATTTACATTTAATTTCCATATGTCTAAGTGGTTAACAGGGAGGGAGTGTGTACTAGGCCTGGTAAAGTCATCATAAGTTTATGAATGTTCTAATTCTCTATGACAAGGTTTCAACATCTTCAAATAGTGAAAGTTAGTGCTCATTGTCATTTGAAACAACAACATTTTGATTATGTATAATGGTAGGATTTGATAACTTAAAAGAATTGGCTACCCAACAAACTTAAAGTTAAAATAAATTTTTTTAGTTTAAGGGGTTAGCACTTTATTTCATCTTTGCATATTGGTTTGCTTCAAACGATGCATTTTTTATCCCACTTCTATCATATTGTATTCCCGTCCCATTGTAATTGTTGGAGGAGTTGATACCAAAATTTCATATCAAATACCACATTCTTGAAGCAATTTTCTGTGTTTTTACAATTTTTCTGAAGTTCTTTTGTGTTGTATGGATCCATACAAGCTTGAAATGCTCTGAGATCATTGGTGTAGATAAATATATGTGTTCCCTTTCATTTGCATTTGTTTTGAAGTTCTCAATCACTGTTTTGTGGGATTAAACAATCAAATACAGGGACTGCTCTATTGTGCTTGTGTAAGGGTTTGAGGGCTAAATAGAAATGACATCCACCAATCCACCCACTGTCTTGGAACTGTAACTCGGTGGATTGGTGTGCATCATGGTGGATTTGATGGAGTTTCAAATCTTGTTCTTTGAATTCCATTTATTTTTTTCCCTTGTCATGGCTTGTTACATTGTTTGGGAGGAACCTAAGGTTGGGTACGTTTTACCTTAGATTTCATAAAAATCCTAATGTTCCATGTAAAAGCTTGGGTGAGATATATTCGGTCGTTACCTTTTTGGAGTGGGTATTAAAATGACTTATGTCTCATTGTTTCATCTAGGCCAGGCCCCTTTTTATAAATTGAGTTAAATATTTTGCCTAACTTTATTACTTCCTAAGTTTAGGTTGGCCCGTGTCCTACGTTATTGATATTAGCCCAAACCTAAGGGGAGGGTTAATAATCAAATACCTTCTAAAACTTCAACTATAGAAGCTACAAAATTGACTATAAATGTGGCCAAATTGACCCAAAAGATAGCTGAAAGAGAAGAAGCTGAGAAGAAAAGTTTGATGGAGAAGTATAACACCATTATTGGAGAGTATAGTAGAATGCAACAAAGGAATGGTGAGCTGCAAACTGAGGTAGATAGGTTGAAGTAAAGACATGTGGGGGAGTCTTATAGTGCTCTTGGTACCCTGGCCATACGTTCTACATCAAGATCAGTACCTCCAACTTTTGCAATTGTTTCTACTCCTGGGTCCCCCATCTAGACTCCTGCTCCTAGTCCTTCATTAGAGCCAGTTGAAGAGGAGGTTGAGTACTCTATAGATCCCACCAAATAGCAGATGCTTAATAAGATTAGAGAGCTATAGGCATCTCTAAAAGCAAGTGAGAAGGGAGCAGTTGCCAAAAAAAATAAAGTTGTAGACACAGTTTTTAGGCATTTGAATTAGGGAGTTGATGGTAGATTACCATCAGTTTATTCTTTATATTATTTATTCTTAGATTCAATAAGAAACATTACTAGGGATCAAGAATTAGTTTTTCCTTTAGTTGAGAAGTGGATCCGTAGGGCCAATGACCTAGATGTTATATATAAGGCCTCTAGATTTGATGTAGAGAACAGGCCCCAATCATTAAGGCCTACTCAAGTTTTTGTAAAATCACTGCAAGGTTTGCAAGCCTTACCTGATGATTTGAGTAGGAAGATTAAGGAACTGGTAAAGAATTTTGATGACTGGAGTGGGGCACGTCTTTACCAGATTTACAGGGACTGCCCTGTTTTGCCTATGTAAGGGTTTGAGGGGTAAATAGAAATGACATCTACCAATCCACCCACTATCTTGGAACTGTAACTCAGTGGATTGGTGTGCATCATGGTATGATAGAGGTTCATTGCATTTAGGGGTCTTTTAAAGCAATAAACTTGGCATTGAATTGATGCCCTAGGGCTGATAGGGGCAATTTTCTTCTGAATTTGTGGTTGTTAAGTCAGGGTTTATGAATTTGATGGATATCTTGGTAGAGTCATGGTGACATTGTTTGATGGTCCAATCTCTACTTCGAAACAAAAATATCTCTAACAACTCTAAGAGCTATTATTGGATGGCATTAAAGGAACCTTCATATGAAGGATCTTCTAATAAAGGACCTTTGAATTAAGGTCTTCATTTAAAGGTCCTTCATGCCAAGGTTCCTTTTATAAAGCATTTTGGACATGAAAAATTTAAAATAAAAAATACTTTCATTTGAAAGTCTTGACATGGCATCATTTTTGAATGAAGGTTCTTCGTTCAAAGGTCATGACGACATCACCTTCAAATGAAGGTTCTTCATTAACTAGTATTTTGTAATTTTGAATGTGTGATAATAATTTAGGGTTGAAAATAAATCCATTTGAGCCTTTTATAAATGAAAGGATATTTGATGCAATCATATGCCTTGTCAAACTTTTAACTTAATACTAAGGGCATCATGAGTAGTTTGTTGGGCCCATTCAACAATCTCCGATGCAAGGATTGAATTTTCTAGAATGTATCTACTATCAAGAAAGCCAATTTGTTTACCTCTATGACTATAAATCAAGCAATAGGTTTAATTGTGATGGCAATGATATTGACAAGGATTTTGTAATCTAGGTGTTGAGAAGCATAATTGGCCACCCTAATAGGAAAGATTCTTCATTCTCACTTTTAGGTGTTAAAATTTAACAATATGTAGATTGATGAAAGAGCCCACAGAGCCTTTCCCCATGTTATCCAAGTACACATAGCAGCGGTCTTCTCTTATATGACTGGACATGATTTCAAGAACTTAGCTAGGAATTATTCATTTAACCTAAGGTTGTCTCATAATGCCATCATTGGAAAAGTATGATCAAATTCTTCTATTATGAAGAATTAGTCTATGTGCCTCTAGTAATCACTATAAAAATGTGAAAGACTAAACTATTTTATTTTTTCTATCTTATCTTATACCATTTTACAAGAATGGGGGGCCAATGTACGAGAAGATCTTTGGAAACTAGGCATGAAAATTGCAGGTTAAAGAGAATGGGGGTGCCAAACTTACAGTACTCATTGTCCTTTGGTCATCAATTTTTCCTGAGTGCCCTCAACCTCGTCCTCGGTGCTGGTATTGACCTTGTTTTAGCTCCAAACTCTTCGTCGGCATTGGTATTGACCTTGTTTTAACTCCTCCAAACTCTTCCTCATCACTTGTATTAACCTTTCACTTGTCCAATTTGATGAGCTACAACCTGGTTTAGTTAGGTTTTAGAGTATGTTAATTAAATTTAAAATTATGGTGCCATTGAGAGTAGTGAATATAAAGCAAGCAAAGCCTATTATGGCACTATTTAGATTAGTGAATATAAAGTATTCCAAGCCTATTATAGTCATGAGGGAAATAATAAAACTCCTAGGATACTTTGTGAAACTATTTTCCTTGGTTAAAGGGAGGCCATAAAATATTCCTTTGGATTTTTTCAATCTTCAAATATGAGGATTTGCAAGGTTCTTAGCAACATGAGTAATGGAAATGTGTGCAGCAAGAATTTTTGAACACACATGGAATCTCCTCGCCAAAGAAAGGGGCTTCATAATTTAATATGATAATTTTTCTCAGCTCTAGAAATGATATGTTTACTTAAAGAGGAAGGAGAAACCTAAAAGGTAAAAGAGATGCTTAGGAATCTCAACACTTCCTTATGATCAACCCCCTTCTATCCATAGGAATTGAACAAATTGGGCTTGGCTAAGAATGATTTCCTATAACATTGAGTTTTATGCCACTATATATTTGACCTTAAAGTTTTTTAGAAAATATCTAGGCATTGAATATCCTAAATAATGTCATGTTTTTCCTCCAAGAGAGTGAGAAAGGAGTCATTAGAAAAATGACCATTGAATAGTTGGGTTAGTGATGGCAACATTGATAGTGAGATGGGTGGTCATAGAGGTGGCCTACAAGCTATATTTGGAAAAAAAGAAGGATAGAAGCCATTGATTGGAGTAGTGAATATTGACATTGATGTTTCCTTGTCCAACAAAGGGTCACTATGAGAAATGGTGTTGAATTTGGCATTGGCATTTACTCTTTTCTTCTAACAAAAATGGTGATAGGCTAGATGTGTCTAATACTAGAAATATTCTCCCCTTCCTCCCATGAAAAATTTTATGGGAGAAGGAATACATGATACTTTGAATTTCAATGAAGATTCAATGCAAAATAAACTACTCCCTCTACTATCATACATGTTTTTGGGTTTATTCTTTCATTCTTCACGCTTGGAAAATTGCTCATTTGGAAATGGATTAAACAAGTGGAAAAACTTGGGCATGCATATGAGCTTATGAATTGGAACCTAAAGGGTATGTCGTCAAAGGAAGATTTCCCATTTCTAACACTTTGTTGTTGAGGTGAGTTTAATAATACTATGGCTCGTTGCACCATAGAATTTGTTAGAGGTTTCCTAATATGACATCTCTATATGATCCTTGCTTAATTAGTTGTTGGCTTTTATCTTTTCCTTTTTCTATTAATGACTTATTATTTGATTGCATAGATGATATTTTTAATGTCTTTGGGCCATATCAGTCTATACGAAGTTGCTTTACTTCTCAAAGTATTATCAATAACCTTATTAATGAAAATAATGAAACTGTCATTTAATGGGTGCTTGGGGAAGGGTATTAAGTTTTACCCTAGTGATAATTGTTGGTGTCTATGTATCATATTGCTTTGGCTCAAGAGGGGTATTGTTATCCCTTGTGATTATGTTTGAGGAAGTCTTCAAATGGATGCTATTTCCTTCAACCAAATTGATGTCATTAAATAGTCTTGTTATGAACCCCTTGCAGGTTGCTTGGATAATGTTAGTATTGGTAATTCTGGTCCTTCTAATTGTTATGCCCAAGCTTCCATAAATATGCATTTACTTAAAAATAACAATATAGTCACTTCAATCAAGTCACTTATGGTTGGGAGGTTTCTCCATGGTATGATCATATGAATAGGTTAGTTTTGCATGATAGTGAATAAGCCTCAAATTTTTGCGAAGTCTATTCTCTTAGGTGAATGCTTGTGTTTTCTTCCTACTAAGTTCCAAATGTATAATATTTCTTAGTTTAATATTTTTTGCAAGGGTTTAGATACTACAGGGCATATATGATGTCACACTAAACTCACATCCCCTAAGGAGGTGAGAAATAATGCCATACTATGACATTTTTTTAAGAGGGTAGAATTGCTCCCTACTTTGAGTCCCTATGTTGCTCTGGTCAAGTCCTTTCAAAATAATTTTCCACTTCATAAAAGTATAAAAAGGTTATTTTGGGTGGTGTTAGATTTCTTGTTTCAAAGGAAACCATCAGAGTTGCTACTAGGTTGAATATTGAAGGTAGGAAGGTCATTAATAGGGAAAAATGATGGACACGAAAACCATAAACCAAATTTTGAAAAGGGGAGAACTCATCGAATTATAGAATGGTTTTGAATGATGAGTTTAGTAGAGTGCCAATTAAGTACTTCAGTGTTGAAGGTAGTTTTAAATGTGTTTTTCATTACCATTTCTCGCATGACCATCTTAAACATAATAAGATTGCTTGTTTTCCTTATTTTGTCCTAAGTTCTCTTAAGTGTTTAGGTAAGGAGGTCTTAATGGATAAATTTGTGATGCCTCTACACAAGGGGTTAATTTTTAGACTCCATAAGTCCACCTTGTTATGTTCTCTTAGAATTCTGTTAGCTCTCTTATTTCAAAGTCTAATCTATTCCCTACCCCTATTCTTATCAAAGCTAAAGTTGGGAATCTTAGTGATTTGCATGATCCCTCTCCTCCTAAGGGTAAGAGAAAACCTATCAAACATTCCTCATTCCTTTTCAAGCAAAAAATTACATTTGATGATGTGCCTAGTAAAGTGGTGGAGGGAAATCTTGAGCTTCGTAAAGTTGTGACTGATTATGATGACTTAGGTTGCCCTAATATTTTTTCCATTGTTTCTCTATTGAAAGTTGCCTCTCATATCCATGTGGACATTCCTAGTGATGTTGACATCTCCAAGAATAAGAGTAAAAACCCTAAATTTTAGTCCTCACTTGTGGGCAACAACGACTAAGGTTCTTATTGTTGCTACTATTAATAATAAGATTGCTATAGGAAAACCTTTTAAGGGGAACCTTGTAAGAAGATCTAATAGGTTGGTGGCCATAATTTAGATTACCCCTAGCACTACACCCAATGTAGAATTAGTTGTTTCTAATTAACAACAAAGGATTTTTTGATCACAAGGACAATGACTGCATCAATAGTGGGAACAAAGAGTTCAGTCACTCTCAAGACTTCATGTAAGAGGAAGATGTTTCTCTTTCCAGTGATTCTGGTGTCAACCTTTTTTAGAAATGAATGTTCTTTATGACACTAAGTCTTTTAACATAGGGGATGATTGAATTTAGTCCCTAGAAATGATGTGGTGGCCATGGATGATGTCAAGGGTAAAGGAATTTAGGTGAAAAATAAGTTTGATCTTGTGCATTTATGTTCTCATTGTGGCCATAACACCATTTCTATTAATTGTTTGGAGAAAATTCTAGAAACTTTGGAGGAAAGAGTCAATAATGTGCTTAATTTTAGTAATAAGGTGATCCATAGGTTACTTCTATGCTTCTACTCCAAAATGTTGTGTGGGAATTCTAGAAAAGAAGGTTGAAGGGTAATCTTGATAGTCTTGTTTTAAAGAAGGATAGAAAGAAATACCCTAAGGATGATATTTTTTCTTTCCTTTTTGAAGATTGGGGATATGTGACTCCCCAAAAGACATGCTACAACTTGTAGTTTTTTCTTGTTGTTTGTTAGTTATTTATGTGCTATTTTTATTTGTTCTTCTATTAATTATTTATAGTTAGTTATTTTCGGTTTTTCTTTTCATATCCTTGGGGCTTGCTATGTAATAGGGTTGGGACCTTGGTTTCCCAATTTATATATAAAAAATAACCAAGTCAATTTATCTTTTGCAATTATTGTGATAAAGTGAGGATTTGGCATAGTTTAATAAGACACCTCACTATTTATTGCTAAATCTATTGTATTGGCTTAAGATATCTTAGAAATAATTTATCTATGTGTAACACAATAGTTTACAAATATGGATAGTGATGCCTAGGTTAACTTAGATTTTCACTTGGAATCTGAAGTAGACCTTTAAGAATTAAATTTGGAATCTAATAGACTATGTCAAGGCTTCATTAACCACATCGAAGATAAGTATATTCCTTTTAAACTACCTTATAAGCTAAAATGAAGTGGCCACCATTGGCAATCGTGTTCATTCATAGCAGTCAGGATTGCGAGGAACGGTCAGGATCAATTGATGGATGATCGACGATCATTAAAAAATCATTCCAACATCTAGCTCCCTCGATGACATGTATGGGAACTAACCCATGTTGGCCCTATTACTACATTCACAGGGTTCGGTATGTTGGGTTCACCACAAAACCCCTCACTTCATAGCTAGGGAAAAGTGAGACTTCCTCGCTCCTAAGACTATGATGAACACCTGAGTCACTATGGGACTCGAGGTGAGAGCTACTTCTTTTTGCTCCTAGAAGGAAGAGTACTGGAACACCCTTTCCATTTGGTGTTCGGCTATGGACTCTCGTTGCAACCCGATTGCATCCCTATGGTGCTCCTTTCCTTGAACAACCATACCTCCCTATATAAGTTATTAGTCCAAATACTAGACATCGGTAGGATGACACCGTACTCTGGGCTAACTCCCCCATTTCTGACTTCTCATCACCAGTAATAACCCATGCATAGGGACCTTCAACCCTTGATTTGCAAACTCTTCCTAGCCTGGATAACATCTTGATGAGTCCAACTCACCTTGTAGAGTTGCCTTATCCTTGCAACCTACCTTAACTCGCCATGACTTGGCATGAATTGGCACTTCTTTATGCTCCATGCTACTATGCCCATACTACCCTAGGTAACTCAGCTTCAAAATTAGAACCTTGTTGTCCCAACTCGCCTTAAGATTCAAAAAAGAAAAAAGCAAAGAAAAATACGCCTTGAAAATGATAAATCTCGGCGTATATTATATAGATTATATATAAGGTATATAAGCTAGTTAAATCATTATAATATTGTTAAATCATTAATTATATTACAAATGAACATTGCTTTCAAATTCTTCATTCTCTAAAGCATTGGTTCTTGCATTTGTTCTTGACACAAGCAACATGCAATCGTCGATTGTGGGATTGACATCCTTAATGTTTGTTAGAATTTGACGAAATATTTGTTGTTCTTCATTTTTTCCATCTTGTCGAAAAACACTAATTAATGTAATGACCATTTTGAATTCTTCCCATAGTAGCTTTTCTCACCTTTTTCTTTCATATGGAGCCATGTCATTTACTGGAGGTAATTGTGCCAAGTCTCCAACTAAAATCATGTAGATATGCCTGAATATAAAATATTTAATTAAATTGATAAGTATGAATTTGTATAGAAGGAACTATAATAGAATTGAATATAAAATATTGTAATGTAAAGTTATCAAAGTTAGCAATTTCGATCCAGAACTCACCTCCAAAACTTTGGTTACTATTTTTTGGGAATGCTCGTCGAAGCCTGGAATCTATGTTTTCAAGCAACCTCTCCCCAAAAAAAATCATTTCATCTATCAATATGTATCTAACATGTGATATTTCTTCTTGGAAAGTTGTAAGTCTTGTCCCTTCTAGTTCATTGAAATCTCTTATTGAAATTCTTCACTTTGAATGAATGGTTGAAGCACCAATGTTGAATTTTGCAACTCCAGTAGGCATGAATAGAAGTAGAGGAGATTGTTTGGGAGAAGAATTCTTTTCTAGTGTTAGGTTATGTGTTAGGTTATATAAGGTTAGGTTATATAATGTTTGAGCCTAGCCTCAAACACTACAATTAAGGTCGGGTTAGGTTATGTGTTTTCTTTAGGGTTAGGTTTGGGATTAGGTTTATGGTTATGGTTAGATTTTAGGGTAATCTCTAAATTTAAGTTTAAGTCATAGTTGATTATTTTCCCACAAAAGGAAATTAGATCCATTTTTTCTCATGTTCATTATAGCCAACTATGGCTTAATCTTAAATTTAGACCTTTTCTTGAAACGTAACATGATATCCCTAATCTAACCATAACACTAACCCTACTCATAGGATTGACTCATACCCCGACCTTAACCCTAGCCCTGACAATAAACCTAACCCTAACCCTTACTTGGAAACTAAACCATCATTTTCTCATTAATGTAACCCTAACCATAACTTTAACCCTAACACTATTTCTCAAAACCATAATCTTAACCATAACCCAAATCCTTTTTTATCACAACTCTAAACATAAACATAACTCTAACCCTAAACCCTAAACCATGATCCTAATTCTAATCTAACCCTAACACTAACTTTAAGTTACACCCTAACATTAACCCTAATTGTAACCCTAAAATAAAGACAATGCTACATCCTAAACTATAATCCAAATCTTAAACCTAGCCCTAACCCTAATCATAACCTAACCCTTTTTCTTGAAACCTTAACCTTGACCCTAACCCTCACCTTTATCCTATCTTTATAATCCTAACCACAACCAGAAATCTAACCCCAACCCTAACCCTAATTACCTAGCCCTAAATATTTTTTCTTTTATTAATTAGTTGCATTCACTCTAATAACCCTTAACCTATCCGTAAACCTAACCCTAGCCCTATCCCTATCCCTAATCCTAACCCAAAGTCTAAGCCAAATATAAAAACAACCCTTAATCATAACAATAACCCTAAAACTTAATTCTAAATATAACCCTAATACTATAATCCCTAATTGTAATCCTAAACCCTAACCCTATTTTCATATCTAATCCCAACCATAACCAAAACTCTAAATCTAACCCTAACCCTATTTTCATATTATGTTTTCCTTATGATTGGTTGACTCTTATACTAAATCTGAGTGTTGTTTGTGTTTTGACAAGAGTAGATTAATATTTTTTTAATTTTTTATATGAAGATCAAAATTACATGCACATATAATGAACCATAGTTTAGTTACAACACTTGGTCTCTTCAAAATAATCAGAGAAGATTAGGGAGATGAAGGAATGCACACAAAACTACAAAATAGGGGTAGTTGTGGCTTTGTTAGTTTTCTTTATATAGTCTACTTGTTTCCTATAGGGATAAATATTTAATCACTATACAAATGAAAGATGGTTGATTATCTACTGAATATTGTTTTGTGTGTTTTGAAATGGAAGATATCTATGTTGGAAAACAAGGATAGACAACTGAGAGGGGGGGTGAATCAGTTGTTACAAAATTGAAACTTATTTAACCTTATTAACCTTTAATCTCAGATCTGATAATTAACAGTGAAAGCATGAATCAACAACACATCAGAAACACACATAACACCAAGATTTTTGTGTACAAACCCTGTTAGGGGAAAAACCATGGTGGAGGTTAATCCACAATTTATACCTTGTTAAAAGTATAAAAGAAATGAATAAGGAATGCACATGCATTTAGGAACATTGCCTAGAGCTCACTGCTCAAAGGGAAGGCTCACTGCCTTACATAAGGTAATCAAATTAAATCCATCTGATGAGGTTGAACTAAGAAATTGGCTTCTTCAAAATCCTAATGATAGTTTCAGTTAGGCACATAAATACTTCTTCATACTTTGCGTAAACTTCTTCACACTCTACTCTGCATTCAAATGATCTAATCTTTATTCACACATATCTCGCATACACTTCACATACATTATCTCTAAATGAATAAAACAATTGCTCTTATATATCCACTTCATGAATTTACATTAACAACTCTGTCGGCCAAAAATAAATAATAGATGAATACAAACTCTCGGCCCAATTCATGAACAAATCTCAATGCGCACCAACCTAAACTAGTCACAACATAATGAAGACCTAAAGCAACATCCTTGAACATGCCAAGCATTAAAAAATTAATCCACAAGGATATACAACACGCTACCACCATCATGTCAACCAAGAACATGAAAAATCGAACATGGAAAGGAAAAATCTTTGATCACGAGCACACTAATCAACGTGGATGTACCACAATGATAGAGTATGAGATCAAGAAACATCAGTGAACATCTCGAGAGCATACACACCAATTCTATTCACCATAATTAGATTCTCTTCTTTCAGAAACACCAACTATAGCAACAAAATAACTGTAGGAATACAAAAACTCATAACTCGCTCCAATCTTGATGCACACCTCTGAAACTTCCAAAGGATATACAGGATAGGATCAACAACAAACCCTTTAATACATGACTTCAGAATACCAACGTACAAAAATTTTCACCACTCTGATCTTCACAACTTCATAGACTATCTGCAACATATTTATTCTAATTTTTTCAATATCCTTGACATATACAACCTTTAAGACATTAATGCTAATAGTGTTGACATCAATGACAACCACATATCATGAGCAACACAACCACAACATCCAACAATCTACATGTTTATAAAAATTGGTATATGCTAATAGTCAACTTATTATCTTATTTATAGCATTTCCTTAGCTTTTTATACTAAAAAATTCAAGGTAGAGGGTAACATGATTCTTTGAATTGGATACTACATAAAAATTTATGTGTTATAGTCATTGCTTCCATTGTTTGCATTTTCACATTAGGATGCATATTTTTTACAATCAATAGTCTTTTAATGTCTTGCCAAAATTAATATTATTAATAATTTCAAACTTTTATAGACATGTATGAAAAATAAGTACATAAATAAGAAATATATTGTAATAGTTTCTTCAACAAAGGATAAAAAAATCATGTGGGCCGTACAAGGATTGTGGTGGGACTTAAAATTTACTACCCATGTGGTATTAATGAGGGAGATCAATAATAATCCTTCCTCGCAGATCTCGCACGATCAGATTAAAGGCCCCTGAGGGTACTACGAGGTCTGCGAAGAGGCAACACGTGGCCTGGTTCTTGAAGCGACAGGGCTAGGTGGGACCCGCTGTCTAGTTGCAACCTCTTATTTTCTTGGGTTGTGATTGGGCACGGTTCTCCTAGGGCGCTGATGTGGATTTTCAAACAATTTTTGACTCAATCTGAGTCGTCCGACTTGCCATGTTCTATCCACATTAACGGTTCAATTTTTCTTGGGTTCCTGTTCATCCGCGTTGGGAGTTCTTGCTCTCTACAAGTTGTTCTCATTAATGGCACATATTTTTTCAATGCATCCTCACCTGAATTTCCTACGTGCGAACATTGTTCTTCTGATAAATGCAATGATGGGTTGTATGCCATGCCTTCACAAGCCAGGAATAATTTGTGGTGCCTACATCAACCACTAAAATGCTCGAATGCTCGTGCTGCATTCGAGCAATTAATATTCTCACACCAATTATCTCTATAAATGCTCATTGTGTTATCTAGTATTATCATCACATTTTGAGTTGTCTTGTGTTTGTAGGTGGTCGAGTCTCTCCTGTATTTTGTGAGGTGTTCTTTGCAATGCACCATTTGGTTATGCACAGAAGGACCAGACTCGGGGTGAGAAATTTGTAGCCTGATGAGGTACAACCTGTCCTTAGCAAGCCCGAGGTTGTCCATGATGCTAATTTTAAAGGGATGGGAGCTCCAAGTCCCCATTGGTGTTGTCTTCTGGTTCTGATGGTGATGGGTTCAAAACTAACTCGGACTACCAACGTTACTTGGTGTCCATGACTGAGCTGTTGGGGGTGAATGAAGATTCCCTCGCAGTTGCCCCAATAACTGTGATGGCATCGTGCCATGCTACCAGATCATGTGTTAAAGCGGATAAAAGGAAGCTGGTCTCGCTTCTTCCTGAAGCGAGGACTAGGAGCAGTTGCCTCTACTGGGGTCGTGTGTCTTACAAGTAGTTGCAGTTGCTGGGTGTGTTACTTTTGGGCGGTGTGTTGATGTGGATGTACGCGTGCCTGCCACGCTCTTTTGTCTTTAGCTCTGATTGGTTACGATGATATAACTATTTTGATTCCTCGAACTAATTATGGTTTTTTCTAATGATGAGGAATGCCGATTTGAATTTCATTCTAAATGAAATTCAATTTTGGAATGAACAATGTAGCCTATTACTTTATTGCTCTCCTATCCTATAAAGGAGATTTGATGGCTCATTGTTAAGGGTTGTAGTTTTTTTTGGGTTTGAAGGCTTAGAATAGGTACAATTAGTGGTAATGCAGGATTTTGAAGGTATTATGTAGGAAATCATGCTGGGTTGGGAATAGTATGAAATAAGTATACTATGCTTTTGTAATTACTGATATCGAAAGAAATCTAAAAAAATTAAGACATTTTACTCTCCTGTGTATGGGCCATGGATTATGAATGGATTTATCAAGGGTTTGTTCATTCAGTTTCAATGGTGTAGTTGAAAGTGTAATTTGTTCTCTTGCTTTGACTTAATGAGTTAATCAAATGCTTGAACACAAATTGTATGTTTATGGTTATATGCTTAGGATTCACTAAGGAGTATTGTTTTAATATACTGACAAATCTCATGGTAGCAAAGCACTATTGTGATAAGTTCAATTTCATTTGAATTATGTTTTATATGACTCTTACCCAATGGATGAGGCACTAGATAGTATTGGTAAATTCCTTTCAGGTATAGTATTGTGACTCTAAGCACGATGATTCAATACTCGAACATTTTAACAAATATCAACTCCTATCTATTTTTGGGATATAGATCTTATGATAATTTTCAGTCTCCTTGCTTTGGGATATCTATTATTATTCTTTGGTTTTTCCACAACTAGGGTAATGACTGTCTATTAGTGTTAGTGGGGACTGCATCTGTAAGAAGAAGTGTTCTTACCAATCATGAAACATTCTTATGAACACACTTGGGTTTACCCACCTTGGTTTCACAAAGCCAAAAGTGTAGGAGATGTCAGTTTTTGACTGACTCTTGTTAGTTGGCCACTAGCCTTGCAGTTCTTTATAATGGAGGTTGGCTACCTCTTACAGAATTGCAAATCCTATGTGGGAAAAAACACCGACAGATTGTAATTAAGATATACACAAAATGGATCTACATTGAAAATTCGGTAGGAAAATTCAAGCAAATACAATTGGTAGATGGAAAACCAAATAAATGTGAAATTGTGGACTATAATGATTGTGGAATATACATAATGGATTGTTTTTAAAGGTTTTAGAAACTTTCAATCAAATGCAATTGGTAGATGCATAGACAAATTTCACAACCTTCACCAAAATCCATGTCGATTTCCTTAATATGGGAGATTTGGAACAAGGTGTAGACATCCATCAAAGCATAATATTAAGATGAATTTTCTCAAATGTTGTGGTTGTAGACTTCATTTTCAAATCTATGTAAAATGTGGGAGGATAGACAAATCTTGTGAACTATTTGACAAAATATCTCAAAGAATTGTAATCTCATGGAATACACTCTAATTAGAAAAGTTGCATCACTACCCTCATAACAATCTCTCAATTTGTTATAGTTTCTATTGTGTTACTCAATTTGAAACTTAATTGTGATACATTAAGTTCATTGTCAAGTTTTTCAAAATCCAAAATGATCAATTATTAATAAAATCATGGATCATGTAATATTGGGATGGGTGACCTCCTAGGAAGGCCTAGTGCTTCATCGCTTTGAGAATCATTTAGACGTAATGAGTGCGAAGTGGATGATTCATTATCATGAGAGATGGGTTCTTGTGAAACACTACTCATGAAATATGGGTCAATGAGTTTGACTTGTAAAAAACTACATAATTGAATCCTGATAACAATATCAAAATTTGACACAATGTGAAAAATACTTCCTACTTGTCAATAGATCATGTTGTCAAAATCTAGAATTTCAAATTATGAATTCTTTGTAATTACTCAATAGATCATGTTGTCAATTGAACCTGTTAGCATTTTTTTACTGCAACCCACACATGTTTCCTAGAAGCTCCTATGAACTCCCCACATTCAATAATAAAAGACTAGGAACAGTATGACCAACTTTACGAGAATAGCAATAAGGCTAATTCTCCTACACTTCAGACTCTCTAAAATCCAGGAGTGTATTCCCTAACATGTGCTCTTAACATATAGCATTTAAACAATTCATTTAATTTGCACACATGTAAGCAATAAATAGATCCCCAATTAATGTTAAAGGATCAAATCCTTCAAGAAACTGGCTATTCCTTAAAAAATACTCATGTCCATTTAACAGAGAATTGCAAACTTCACATAAAGTAAATTGATAGGAAATGTTTGAGTAAAATATCCTAATGCCACAACACAAAACATACGAGAATAAAACATAATCAGAATTCCAATGCCATATCCCAGCGCAAGGAGTCAAAAGAGAAAACTGAACTACAGGGTAAATCTCATTTTGAACACTTATGATCTATTATGTATTGCATTACAACCCATATATCTCTACCTGAGTTTATTACCCCTTTATGAATCCTATTTGTTATATTGCATGAATTTACTGGTTAACTAAAACATTTAACTGATCCTTTGAACCAAAGCTGTAGTTAAACATAATTCACAGTAAAGAACAAATAAAAATCAATGAAAATCATCTTTGATCGATAATTCATTAATAATCCATGTAACATAACACAATAGGAGACAAAATAAACTCCAAATATTCACAAGTTTGATACAAACATGCTCAAAAACCCCATGATTAACAAAGTTCTCCAATCTGACTCAAAAAATTTTAAAACCTGGACTTACAATTCATACTCTCTATATTACTAGACTCTTATTTCTCATATCTTGGATATTTCAACCGACCACTCTCTTGGCCCATAATTCCCTTTTATAAAACAAGGGAGCCAACAAGCTTTAGTTCGGAGAGTACACATATCCATTTGTAATTGGACCGCTAACTCCTGATTCAGTTACAATTCTATTATGCGAGAGGAGAGCATAAGACAAAGATCATCATTAGTTGATAAGGAGGAAAGAAAACATCACTCCAAAGGCCGCTCCCCATACATCGAAGGCATGCTTAGCCGTTATAGTATTAACTCCACCTTAGCACCCTGTACTTGGAGTCAAAAGGAGAATGCAATTTTAGAATATAATATCTAAGGCCAGACCTGTATTATACATGACCAAGTTACAATTCTTGAATATAACACTCATAATTCTAGTTCATCAGTGAACACCTTTTTCCATAATTCAAACTCCTCCTCGGAAGGCCACTAGAAAGACACAACTTGATCAACCTTGTTTCGATAGGGAGCATACTTTACCATTATTGATGTGGCCTTTTTATCAAAGTTCTCTAAGAAACTTATAACAAAAGACAAATTTTCCAATGTATTCTCTAGCATGTGGATGTCAGCATTTTTGCATATCTCATGTGTTTGAGACATCATTATATTGTTCATTTTCTCCTTCCAAACTTGCAGGGGTTTGACTTCATCCTGACTATGTAAAATATGAGGCAATGGGGTCAGGTCCTTTCCATCATACACATCTTTCAACAATTTAATCTTGGATTCCATTGGGGCGGAAAATCCCTAAAACTTCTACTCAACAATTCCCTTGACCAATTGATATGTTGCAATAATAGTAGGATATTTATCACCATGCTATTTTGCCCCTACTGCCATGAATCTCAACTTCTCCATTCTAGGGCTCCATTTTTTTAGCAATGAGATGGCCAATTCTTTATCCCTTGGAAAAAAATTTAGTGCTTGCAACATTAGGACATAATTTGCATGAACATTATTTAGCTTACTCTGGACTATTCTGTTTAAATGTTTCAAAATAGTGTCCACTATCACTGCATTGTTTCTCCCTACTGCATCCCAGATTTGCTTTACCATCTCCTTATATTCTTCAACCTAATGAATCAGTTTCTCCCTAAAAATTCCCCCTCCAGGGCTAGTATCCCTCTCAATAGCGATAGGCACTTGTCCCATATTATATGGAACAATAGCCAAAGACTGTGCTTGTGTAGGAGGTTGAGACTGCTCTACTAGTGGGTCGGGAACAGTGTGGCTAGAACTGGCTTGCTTTTGAGATCTCATGGTATCCATTTGTTGCCTCAATAAAGCCAATTCAGTTTCTAACTTTGCACCTTTTGTTGACTCTTATTATATTCAATAATAATGTCATTATATTGGCCTATCAGAGTATCCCACTCCTTGGTCAAATCTTGAACAGTTGCTCTGGTGAATTTGGCAACATTCACAACCATATCAGCAGCTTCCAATGCTGGGGTGTCAGCAACTCTCCTCACAACCAAGTGACCACTGAAGTCAGAAGGTTCTGCAACAATTGGCTTTTTAGAGCCAGTAGATAGGGACCAGATTGCCAATGCATCCCATTCCTCACTAAAGGTTGATCCCTTGAGTGCCAATGTAGCCTCCTCTTTAGTAGCAAGAAGTGGCTTATTAGCCCCTCTTATTGTGTCAAACACTACAACATCAGTGATATCCCATTCTGGGAGTAGCAATACTCCACTTTTTTGTACCAATTCCGGGCCCTGCTCTAGTGTTATTGCTTTGAATCTTTCTCTCATTTGTTCCTTGACCTTAGCTTGAATTACCTTCTCTAGGAGCTCTGGATGTAGAATTCTCTCATGTGCCACCTTCTCAGTATATAATGCAGTATGTGCTCTCCACATAAAATTTTTAAAAGCATCAATTTGAATAAAAGAGTCATCCATCATGAACTCTCTATAGGATTCTATTCTCAAGTCATCATTGCTTGTTATTCCTTTGATTTCATCTTTTCCTAACCTCAAAGAAACTGTACCTGAACTTGTTGCAATGTCAACTGGGTCCAATGGCATCTCAAGATGCATTTCATCTAGAGTGACAATAATGTCATCATCCTCATCACCATCACAATAAAAAATCTTTACCCTTTCAACCCTCTACCTCTTTGGTGATGGTGGGCAATCCTGTTCTGAAAAACTTGGAGGAGAATCCAAATCAACAATATTTGGTACTGACTGCCTTGAAGAAGATGGTGCAATATTTTTAGCAACATCTTTAGCCCTACTTTCCTTTCTTCTAGAAAAAACCCTTATCTTCTTTTGGGGCTGATAAGTAGGCCTCTCCTCTTCCTTTACCTCAGGGTACTCCTCAATGGTTTGTGATTTTCCCCTTTCTTCCACAACCCTTTCATCTTTGAAAACCTCAACCAAGCTCTCAAAACTATCGATAGCATACATTGCCCTGCTAAACTCATCTTTAGCATTAGGTATGGGATCAAAACTAGGTATCTCCTCCTGCTTACTTTTTACCATTTTAGAGTAGGAAATTTATAGTGTCTTTCTATCATCTTGTAATTCCAAATCAAAAATATTCCTGATGATGTCCTTAGGAAAGTAGAAGTTATGGACAAAAGCTCTTGTCTGATGTTTTACTTTCATTTGAGAGATAAAACCCTCAGGATCATGATTCGTGGGGTGCACAGTCCTTAGCCTATAAGGCCCAAGTAATTGATGCAACTCCTTCCATCCTCCCTTTTCCATAACAAAATCAACAAATGTTGTATATTTAGGGAAGAAAGAACCTTTCTTTTGTTCAGCAGGCAAGTGTAGTTCCTGAGCGCCCCCCAACTACCTCATGATTTCCAAAAATCCAATTCTAAGGGGCACCTCCCTTGGCAGAACCTTTGGATTGACATTAGTGCCAAAAACCATGAAAACTGTGGTATTACGATAGGGGAAAATGTCTCCCCAATTGTGCATTATGTTCAATTCAGGCCTTCTCTCCATTGGCCTCAAGAAGTCATGAATTTATTTTGGGATCCTTGGGGGGTCACGAATCAGAGCCTCCCTTAATTTAGATCCAAAGACATTATGGAAAGTTACATAATCAAACTCATGATCATGCATGTCAAGAATATTAGTCCAATATTGGATAGGCATTTCAATGTTTCCTTCCTTCTTCTTTAATTTCATATCTTTTTCGAACACAGCCTGACCCCTATACAAAAACATGTGGATTAACAAGGAATACCTTTTGAATCCAACCCAATTCTTCCCCTTCTTTAGGGCTACCAGACCCATGTGCATCTTCTCTACCAAATAAGTGGCAAATTCATATATTACATTAAAACTTGGGTGTTGGAGATTTACTACCATATACATAATATCAGTAGGCAAGGTTTTCTTTAAGATGACTCCTAGAACTTGACATAAAGCACAAACAGTCTTCTTGAAATAACTGGCGAAATAGCCCATAGGAAAAGGTTCGGGCTCATTCCTGCCAATTACTACCTTCTTCTAATTTTTTCCTCTTCCTAAGACTGCCAAATGAGGTATTAACAAGGATGTTCTGAACAAACCCCTAGTATTTCTATATTCTTGTCTAAAAACCTTCAAGTCGATAGGAACCATATCCTAACTCCATTCGTGCAATTTGAAAATCTCTAGAATTTTCTTCTTTGGTTATCTTAATCATCTACACACCAGCATGTGTTCTGACAATTCAGGTCATAGGGTCATATCTAGCAGCAATATCCTTTAAAAGTTCTACATCCATATAAACATTAGGAACCACCAATTTACCCAGGTCTAACCTCCAAGGGTTACACAAAGGAACCAAAAAATTCCTGTTCCCAAACCAATTGGAGAACAACTGCCACCCGATGTATGGTAACTCGACATCTTGAATTGCCCATTGCTTGTCTGTCAATCCTTCCAAGATTCGAGACCCATAGAACAAAACCTTTCCCTCTTGCTTCTTGCTAGTAGAGGGTTGTAACATATCAATAATATCTTGGGATAAAGACCTGGTAGTGGTTTCAGAACTAGAACTTCGGGCCTTGGGTGCCATTTATACTAGACTAATGATAATTCAAATTAGGGTTTGCTTATTTCAAATAGCAAATAATTACAATTTTCTCCTTTAGCCGTAACAGAAAATTCTTCAATATTCAAAAAACCCTAGCAATTATCTAGACAAGCTCTAAAAGCGAATCTTTTAAATCAATTTTTCAAGAACAGAGACAGGAAACAATCATGAATTGCCCAGCAAGTAACCATAAAATATTCTGAATTTACAAGAAATGACGTATGTGCTACTTATGGTTTCAATCGTAGAACATCCAGGGCAGCAAAATTGAGAAATCATAACCACATCTTGCTTCACTCGATACCAAGCAATTCTTCCTCAATGTAGAGATACAGAACTGAAATAGTAATTCACAAATTTTAGCATTTAATTATGCAGGCAGAGTCGAACTCGGCCATTACTATTCACTCGCGCGAGATAAAACGACTATCGTACAATACCAGTTTATTTTTAAATACGAGTCATTGATCAATCATAATGTTGGCCAAGAGAATGGCTCAGATTTAGTCAAAATAGTTTGAAAATTACACGTTTTCCCTCCAGTCACCAAATGAATAGGATATTCACCTACCGAGCACCACATTAGCACAGAAACGGGCCCCACCTTTGTTATCAGCGCATAGCATCGGAGTCCACGCATCACCAAATCACACACCTTGCAGCATTATTGAAACTGTAGTTTTAAATGCGCGAGGTCAGCGAGGAACGACCATGATGCGTCGATACGAAAACAACTGCGACATCAGCCTTCATAATCGATCAACGAACAAAACTGGTCCCCACCATCAAATGTGACATATGGCAGAATCTCGCATGCCTGACACCATATTTGTGACGTTAGCAGAAACCTTGCGAGGTCTGTGAGCAATGGTCAACATTGAAATCACATCATCTGACGGCCGTGTAATTTGCACACGCAAAAAGGTTATTTCGCCTGACTTTTTAATAGTTGTTTTATTTTGCAGGGGGTGTTTTTAATGACCATCGATCTTCCTATGATTGATCCTGACCACTCCCCATGATCTCGCAATGACATCACTGCTGGTTGTTTGGTGATTGTGATATCACGAGCGAGCACCACGTGTCCCAATCTGTCGATGCCGAAAAGGGATTAATAAAGTGTTTAATATTTGTGTAAGACTTAAATACATTATAAAGTGGGTTACTAAAATAGTTGTGAGATGCACGTGCTTGAGATCGACGGTGATGTTATAATCTTGGTAAAAAGTTGCTCGAAGGTTATGTTTGGTGCTACTGACTGCTATGTTTTTAATGACCATCAATCTTCCTACGATTGATTCTGACCACTCCTCGCGATCTTGCGATGACATCAGCACTGGTTGTTTGGTGATTGCGATATCACGAGCGAGCGCCATGTGTCCCAAGTTGCCAATGCCGAAAAGGGATTAATAAAGCATTTAATATTTGTGTCGGACTTAAATACGTTATAAAGTGGGTTACTAAAATAGCTGTGAGATGCACGTGCTCAAGATCGACAGTGATGTTATAATCTTGGTAAAAATTTGCTCGATGGTTATGTTTGGTGCTGCTGACTGCTGTGTTTTTAATGACCATCGATCTTCCTATGATTGATCCTAACCGCTCCCTGCAATCTCATGATGACATCACCGCTAGTTTTTTGGTGATTGTGATATCATGGGTGAGCGCCACGTGTCTCAACCTATCGATAATGAAAAGGGATTAATAAAACGTTTAATATTTGTGTCGTACTTAAATACGTATAAAGTGGGTTACTAAAATAGCTGTGAGATGCACGTGCTCGAGATCGATGGTGATATTATAATCTTGGTAAAAATTTTCTTGACTGTTATGTTTGGTGTTGCTGACTGCTACGAGTGAACACGATTGTCGATGGTAGGAATCAACGGTTGCCCGCCATCGCATGATTCAAAGATGTAGGTTGTTTAGTGATCGCGATATCACAGGTAGGTGCCATGTGTATTCCTTTGGCACTGCTTCTGCGGTGGGCCCTTGATGCTGACATGGAGATTTTGTTAGCCCTTTTAAAGATGGCCATTCGATGATCTGACAAAAATAAAAGATCGACGACTAAAATTTAAATTCGCATCAAATGAGATTGGAGCCATTGGGCGGATATGCGAATGAGCTTTAATGGCGGACAAGACATAAACTGCCTCAATTCAATTGACATAAAGTATCTGCCCTTTTTCTATCTTCATTACAAAAGCATTCAAGTATTTTCCAAGTAGTTCAGAGCCGGAGATAAATTTTTTCGAGCGATCACCGTGAAGTTTGGTTCTCTGCAAGGCGCGAAATCCCGTGAGTTAGTTTCTAAACTGTTGGGTTAATTTGACTACGTCTTTGTGAAGGGTTCTATTGTGTTGGTCAAGGGGTTTTGTTAATTATTGTCGTAGGGTTACTGGTTCATTTGAATTATTGGAATTGCACAGTTGTGTTGTATTTTTGTGTTCTGGGTACCCCTAGTTTCTTCGAAGATTTAATTTTTTAAGAGAAGCCCTAGTTGTTTAAGATGGCACCACCGAAGTAGCATTATGGCCATGTTGATTGTTTGAAGAGGAATTTGTATGATGACTTCCTGGATCAACTCCCATTGTCAACAAATGACATGAAGAGTGGTTTGGTTTTAATGAATGGAAAGACCCTAGGCAAAGGTCTACTATGCAAAAATTATAACATTGCGGATGCTAGGATTCCTATGACTGGTCTTGAAATGTTTAGGCTATGGTATGGACAGCGAAACTTACCTCACCCCTTCTCTAATGCCTAGAGATATGACATGGGGAAAGTAACAGTGCCAAATGTGTTCCCTGATGTTGACTTGCTCAGAGAAATGGCAACACGGTATGATCCTATGACAAGGGTCATAAGGGATAATGATGGTGGAATTCTGCTAAGCCTAAATGAAGATGAGATTCGGAAAATTTTTGATTTGATTGAATATAGCCCTTTCTTAGTCCAAATAGATTTTGAGAAGATGAAGTAGGAGTACGAAAGGTTAAAGCCTCTTTTCAGATTGAAGTTGCTTCCTCTTCACCTGGCCAGGGTAGGCAGTTCAACAATTCTTATCAGCCCAAATGACTAGGAGCCTTTTAGGCTAAGCTATTTTGCCAGTCACTTCTTGGCAAAATTTTATTCATTGTGCTAGATTTAGGGTTCAGCCCTAATACTGTGATGCCAGTTGCGTACATGTTTATGGGAGCCCAGATTCAGCATCAAAGCTTCTCTGTGGTATATGACTTTGCATCATTCCTATTAGAGAAGATGCATGAGGGTTTGATGAAGCTGCATGTGGGGGATACTGGCACTCTTTTTTTCTAGTACTCCCTATTGATGCATATGTTCCTATACAAGAATGTTGTTTTCATCTTAGAAAATATGGAGTTGAGATAGGAGATGAATGGAGAAAGGTTACCAGTATAGGTGTGGAGTGCAGATTTGTCTTACAACAGGGGAGGTGCCAGCTTTGTGCAGTTTGATAACTGCTTTGCCTCCAAACTCAAGGCTCGGTTGGTGGTAAATGTGCCAAGAGTCCCTGAAGATTTGTATGAATTCCTCTGACCAAAGGTGAGGAAGCCTAATTTAAAAGTGTGTCACAATTGGGGTGATATCATCTTGTACCCTGTAAGCATTGTCTTGAGGGTGTATGGTTTCCAAGGAACCCCTCATATCCTCCCCTTTAATGTACCAACAAGGATGGGGTTTGTTGAAGTAATGTGTCAACTAGGATGTATTCATGAGGACAACCTAACAAAGAAAGGAAAATGGACTTTGTTCCTTGACTACACTATTGTTTTTGATTTTGTCTATTCCAAGGGAGGATG
>CM021109.1:348009911-348064923 GCA_007115665.2 Sequoiadendron giganteum | reverse complement strand
GTCAAGGGTAAAGGAATTTAGGTGGAAAATAATTTGGATCTTGTGCATTTATGTTCTCATTGTGGCCATAACACCAATTCTAATTCTATTAATTATTTGGAGAAAATTCTAGAAACTTTGGAGGAAAGAGTCAATAATGTGCTTAATTTTAGTAATAAGGTGATCCATATGTTACTTCTATGCCTCTACTCCAAAATGTTGTGTGGGAGTTCTAGAAAAGAAGGTTGAAGGGTAATCTTGCTAGTCTTGTTTTAAAGAAGGATAGAAAGAAATACCTTAAGGATGATATTTTTTCTTTCCTTTTTGAAGATTAGGGATATGTGACTCCCCAAAAGACATGCTACAACTTGTAGTTTTTTCTTGCTCTTTCTTAGTTATTTATGTGCTACTTTTCTTTGTTCTTCTATTAATTATTTATAGTTAGTTATTTTTTGGTTTTTCTTTTCATATCCTCTGGGCTTGCTATGTAACAAGGTTGGGACCTTGGTTTCCCAATTTATATATAAAAAATAACCAAGTCGATTTATCCTTTGCAATTATTGTGATAAAGTGAGGATTTGGCATAGTTGAATAAGACACCTCACTATTTATTGCTAGATCTGTTGTATTTTCTTAAGATATATTAGAAATAATTTATCCATGTGTAACACAATAGTTTACAAATATGGATGATGCCTAGGTTAACTAAGATTTTCACTTGGAATCTGAAGTAGACCTTTAAGAATTAAATTTCGAATCTAATAGACTATGTCAAGGTTAAATTAACCACATCGAAGATAAGTATATTCCTTTTAAACTACCTTATAAGCTAAAATGAAGTGGCCACCATCGGCAATCATTTTCATTCATAGTAGTCAGGATCAACTGATGGATGATCGATGATCATTAAAAGATCATTCCAACATCTAGCTCCCTCGACGACATGTCTGGGAACTAACCCATGTTGGCCCTGTTACTGCATTCACAGGGTTTGGTATGTTGGGTTCACCACAAAACCCCTCACTTCATAGCTCGGGAAAAATGAGACTTCCTCGCTCCTAAGACTATGATGAACACCCGAGTCACTATGGGACTTGATGCGGGAGCTACTTCTTTTCTCTCTTGGAAGGAATAGTACTAGAAAACCCTTTCCATTTGGTGTTCGGCTATGGACTCTCGATGCAACCTGGTTGCATCCCTATGGTGCTCCTTTCCTTGAACAGCCATACCTCCCTATATAAGTTATTAGTCCAAATACTAGACATCGGTAGGATGACACTATACTCTGGGCTGCCTCCCCCATTTTTGACTTCTCATCACTAGTAATAACCCATACATAGGGACCTTCGACCCTTGATTTGTAGACTCTTCCTAGCTTGGCTAACATCTTGATGAGTCCAACTCACCTTGTAGAGTTGGCTTACCCTTGCAACCTACCTTAACTTGCCATGACTTGGCATGACTTGGCACATCTTTATGCTCCACGCTGCTATGCCCATGCTACCCCAGGTAACTCGGCTTCAAAATTAGAAACATGTAGATATGCTTGAATATAAAATATTTAATTAAATTGATAAGTATGAATTTGTATAGAAGGAACTATAATAGAATTGAATAAAAAATATTGTAATGTAAAGTTATCAAATTTAGCAATTTTGATCCAGAACTCACCTCCAAAACTTTGGTTACTATTTTTTGGGAATGCTCGTTGAAGCTTGGAATCTATGTTTTCAAGCAACCTCTCCCCAAAGAAACTCATTTCATCTATAAATATGTATCTAACATGTGATATTTCTTCTTGGAAAGTTGTAAGTCTTGTCCCTTCTAGTTCATTGAAATCTCTTATTGGAATTCTTCACTTTGAATGAATGGTTGAAGCACCAATGTTGAATGTTGCAACTCCAGTAGGCGTGAATAGAAGTAGAGGAGATTGTTTGGGAGAAGAATTATTTTCTAGTGCTAGGTTATGTGTTAGGTTATATAGTGTTTGAGCCTAGCCTTAAACACTACAATTAGGGCTAGGTTAGGTTATGTGTTTTCTTTAGGGTTAGGTTTGGGATTAGGTTTATGGTTATGGTTAGAATTTAGGGTAATCTCTAAATTAAAGTTTAAGTCATAGTTGATTATTTTCCCACAAAAGGAAATTAGATCCATTTTTTCTCATGTTCATTATATCCAACTATGGCTTAATCTTAAATTTAGACCTTTTCTTGAAACCTAACATCATATCCCTAGTCTAACCATAACCCTAACGCTAATTATAAGACTGACTCATACCCTGACCTTAACCCTAGCCCTTACACTAAACCTAATCCTAACCCTTACTTGGAAACTAAACCATCATTTTCTCATTAATGTAACCCTGACCATAACTTTAACCCTAACACTATTTCTCAAAACCATAATCTTAACCATAACCCAAATCCTTTTTATCACAACCCTAAAAATAAACATAACTTTAACCCTAAACCCTAAACCATGATCCTAATTCTAATCTAACCCTAACACTAACCTTAACTTACACCCTAACCTTAACCCTAATTGTAACCCTAAACTAAAGACAAATGCTACACCCTAAACTATAATCCAAATCTTAAACCTATCCCTAACCCTAATCATAACCTAGCCCTTTTTATTGAAACCTTAACCTTGACCCTAACCCTCACCTTTATCCTATTTTTATAACCCTAACCACAACCAAAACTCTAACCCCAACCCTAACCCTAATTACCTAACCCTAAATATTTTTTCTTTTATTAATTAGTTGCATTCACTCTAATAACCCTAAACCTATCCGTAAACCTAACCCTAGCCCTATCCCTGGCCCTAATCCTAACCCCAACTCTAAGCCAAATATAAAAACAACCCTTAATCATAACAATAACCCTAAAACTTAATTCCAAATATAACCCTAATACTATAATCCCTAGTTGTAATCCTAAACCCTAACCATATTTTCATATCTAATCCCAACTATAACCAAAACTCTAAATCTAACTCTAACCCTATTTTCATATTATGTTTTCCTTATGATTGGTTGACTCTTATACTAAATCTGAGTGTTGTTTTTGTTTTATCAAGAGTAGATTAATATTTTTTTAATTTTTTATATGAAGATCAAAATTACATGCACATAGAATGAGCCATAGTTTAGTTACAACACTTGGTCTCTTCAAAATAATCATAGAATATTAGGGAGAGGAAGGAATGCACACCAAACTACAAAATAGGGGTAGCTGTGGCTTTTTTATTTTTCTTTATATAGTCTACTTGTTTCCTATAGGGATAAATATATAATCACTATACAAATGAAAAATGGTTGATTATTTACTAAATATTGTTTTGTGTGTTTTGAAATGGAAGATATCTATGTTGGAAAACAAGGATAGACAACTGAGAGGGGGGGTGAATAAGTTGTTACAAAATTGAAACTTATTTAACCTTATTAACCTTTAATTCATAATTAACAATGAAACATTGAATCAAAAACACACATAGCACCAAGATTTTTGTGTACAAACCTTGTTAGGGGAAAAACCATGGTGGAGGTTAATCCACAATTTATACCCTGCTAAAAGTATAAAAGAAATGAATAAGGAATGCACATGCATTCAGGAACATTACCTAGAGCTCACTGCTCAAAGGGAAGGATCAATGCCTTACATAAGGTAATCAAATTAAAACCATCTGATGAGGTTGAACTGAGAAATTGGCTTCTTCAAAAGCCTGATGATAGTTTCAGTTAGGCACATAAATACTTCTTCATACTTTGCATAAAATTATTCACACTTTTCTTTGGATTCGAATGATCTAATATTTATTCACACATATCTCGCATACACTTCACATACATTATCTCTAAATGAATAAAAAAATCGCTCTTATATAACCACTTCATGACTTTACATTAACAACTTTGTCCACCAAAAATAAATAATAGATGAATACAAACTCTCGGCCCAATTCATGAAAAAATCTCAATGCGCACCAACCTAAATCGGTCACAACATAATGAAGACCTAAAGCAACATCCTCAAACATGCCAAGCATTCAAAAATTAATCCACAAGGATCTACAACATGCTACCACCATCATGTCAACCAAGAACATGAAAACTCGAACATGGAAAGGAAAAATCTTTGATCACGAGCACACTAATCAACGTGGATGTACCACAATAATAGAGTATGAGATCAATAAATGTCAATGAACATCTCAAGAGCATACACAACAATTCAATTCACCAGAATTACATTCTCTTCTTTCAGAAACACCAACTATAGCAACAAAATAACTGTAGGAACACAAAAACTCATAACTCGCTCCAATCTTGATGCACACCTCTGAAACTTCCAAAGGATATACTAGATAGACTCAACAACAAACCCTTTAATACAGGACTTCAGAATACCAACGTACAAAAATTTTCACCACTCTGATCTTCACAACTTCATAGACTATCTGCAACGTATTTATTCTAATTTTCTCAATATCCTCGACATATACAACCTTTAAGACATTAATGCTAATAGTGTTGACATCAATGACAACCACATATCATGAGCAACACAACCACAACATCCAACAATCTACATCTCTATGAAAATTGGTATATGCTAATAGTCAACTTATTATCTTATTTATAGCATTTCCTTAGCTTTTTATACTCAAAAATTCAAGGTAGAGGGTAACATGATTCTTTGAATTGGATACTACATAAAAATTTATGTGTTATAGTCATTGCTTCCATTGTTTGCATTTTCACATTAGGATGCATATTTTTTACAATCAACACTCTTTTAATGTCTTTCCAAAATTAATATTATTAATAATTTTAAACTTTTATAAACATGTATGGAAAATAAGTACATAAATAAGAAATATATTGTAATAGTTTCTTCAACAAAGGATAAAAAAATCATGTGGACCGTACAAGGATTGTGGTGGGACTTAAAATTTACATGGATGGAGGCTAGGGTTTTGGGGTTTAAGGTGGGTGTTTTCTACCCGTGGGGTATTAACGAGGAAGATCAATGATAATCCTTCCTCACGGATCTCGCACGATCAGATTAAAGGCCCCTGAGGGTACTGCAAGGTCTACGAAGAGGCGACACGTGGCCTAGTTCTTGAAGCGACAGGGCTAGGTGGGACCCGATGTCCAGTTGCAACCTCTTGTTTTCTTGGGTTGTGATTAGGCACGGTTTTCCCAAGGCACTGATGTGGATTTTCAAACAATTGTTGACTCAATCTGAGTCGTCCGACTTTCCATGTTCGATCTGTATTAATGGTTCAACTTTTGTTGGGTTCCTATTCATTCGCGTTGGGAGTTCTTGCTCTCTGCAAGTTGTTCTCATTAATGGCACAAGTTTTTTCAGTGGATCCTTGCTTGATTTTCCTGTGTGCGAACAGTGTTCTCCTGATAAATGCAATGATGGGTTGTATGCCATGCCTTCGCAAGCTAGGAATAATTTGTGGTGGCTACATCAGCCACTAAAATGCTCGAATGCTCGTGTTGCATTCGAGCAATTAATATTCTCACACCAATTAAATTTATAAATGCTCATTATGTTATCTAGTATTATCATCGCATTTTGAGTTGTCTTGTTTTCAAGTGGTCGAGTCTCTCCTATATTTTGTGAGGTGTTCTTTGCAATGGACCATTCAACTGTGTGCAGAAGTACCAAACTCGGGGTGAGAATTTTGTAGCCTGACGGGGTACAACCTGTCC
Source organism: Sequoiadendron giganteum (assembly GCA_007115665.2). Classification (NCBI taxonomy): domain Eukaryota; kingdom Viridiplantae; phylum Streptophyta; class Pinopsida; order Cupressales; family Cupressaceae; genus Sequoiadendron; species Sequoiadendron giganteum. The sequence continues at coordinate 348,059,216 of CM021109.1, read as the reverse complement.
GTAGCAAGCCCGAGGTTGTCCATGATGCTTATAAAGGGACGAGGAGCTCCAAGTCCCCACTGGTGCTATCTTCTAGTTTTGATGGTGATGGGTCTAAAACTGACTCAGACTACTAGCATTACTTAGCGTCCATGACCGAGCTGTTGGGGGTCAATGAAGAGCCCCTCGTTGTTTCACCAATAACTATGATGGCACCGTCCCATGCTACCAGATCATGTGTTAAAGCGGATAAAAGGAAGTTGGTCTCGCTTCTTACTAAAGCAACGACCAGGAGTGGTCGCCTCTATCGGGGCCGTGTGTCTTGCAAGTAGTTGTAGTTGCTGGGTGTGTTACTTTTGGGTGATGTGTTGATGTGGACGTATGCATGCCTGCCACACTCTTTTGTCTTTAGCTCTGATTGGTTACAATGGTATAACTGTTTTGATTCCTCGAACTGATTATGGTTTTTTCTAATGATGAGGAATGTGAACTTGAATTTCATTCTAAATGAAATTCAAGTTTGGAATGAACAATGTAGCCTATTGCTTTGTTGCTCTCCTATCCTATAAAGGAGATTTGGCAGCTCATTATTAAGGGTTGTTGTTTTTTTTGGGTTCGAAGGCTTAGAATAGGTATAGTTAGTGGTAATGCAGGATTTTGAAGGTATTATGTAGGAAATCATGCTGGGTTGGGAATAGTATGAAATAAGTATACTATGCTTTTGTAATTACTGATATCGAAAGAAATCTAAAAAAATTAAGACATTTTGCTCTCCTGTGTATGGGCCATGGATTATGAATGGATTTATCAAGGGTTTGTTCATTCAGTTTCAATGGTGTAGTTGAAAGTGTAATTTGTTCTCTTGCTTTGACTTAATGAGTTAATCAAATGCTTGAACACAAATTGCATGTTTATGGTTATATGCTCAGGATTCACTAAGGAGTATTGTTTTAATATATTGACAAATCTCATGGTAGCAAAGTGTGCTATGGTGATAAGTTCATTTTCATGTGAATTACGTTTTATATGACTCCCACCCAATGGATGAGGCACTGGATAGTATTGGTAAATTCCTTTCAGGTATAGGACTGTGACTCTAAGCACGGTGATTCAATACTCGAACATTTTAACAAATATCAACTGCTATCTCTTTTTGGGATATAGATCTTATGATAATTTTCAATCTCCTTGCTTTGGGATATATGTACTTATTATTCTTTGGTTTTTCCACAACCAGGGTAATTACCGTCTGTTAGTGTTAGTGGGGATTGCATCTATAAGAAGAAGTGTTCTTACCAATCATGAAACATTCTTATGAACACACTTGGGTTTACCCACCTTGGTTTCACAGAGCCAAAAGTGTAGGAGATGTCAGTCTTTGACTGAATCTTGTTAGTTGGCCACTAGCCTTTGCAGTTCTTTATAATGGAGGTTGGCTACCTCTTACAGAATTGCAAATCCTATGTGGGAAAAAACACCAATAGATTGTAATCAAGATATACACAAAATGGATCTACATTGAAAATTTGGTAGGAAAATTCAAGCAAATACAACTAGTAGATGCAAAACCAAATAAATGTGAAATTGTGGACTATAATGATTGTAGAATATACATAATGGATTTTTTTAAAAGGTTTTAGAAACTTTCAATCAAATGCAATTGGTAGATGCATAGACAAATTTCACAACCTTCACCAAAATCCTTGTCGATTTCCTTAATATGGGAGATTTGGAACAAGGTATGGACATCAAAGCATAATATGAAGATGAATTTTCTCAAATGTTGTGGTTGTAGACTCCATTTTCAAATCTATGTAAAATGTGGGAGGATAGACAAATCTTGTGAACTATTTGACAAAATATCTCAAAGAATTGTAATCTCATGGAATACACTCTAATTAGAAAAGTTGCATCACTACCCTAATAACAATCTCTCAATTTGTTTTAGTTTCTATTGTGTTACTCAATTTGAAACTTAATTGTGATACATTAAGTTCATTGTCAAATTTTCATTTGTGTGTCAAGTTTGTCAAAATCCAAAATGATCAATTATTAATAAAATCATGGATAATGTAATATTGGGATGGGTGACCTCCTAGGAAGGCCTAGTGCTTCATCGCTTTGAGAATCATTTAGATGCAATGAGTGCTAAGTGGACCATTCATTATCATGAGAGATGAGTTCTTGTGAAACACTACTCGTGAAACATGGGTCAATGAGTTTGAATTCTAAAACTACATAATTGAATCTTGATAACAATATCAAAATTTGACACAATGTGAAAAATACTTCCTACTTGTCAATAGATCATGTTGTCAAAATCTAGAATTTCAAATTATGAATTCTTTGTAATTACTCAATAGATCATGTTATCAATTGAACCTGTTAGCATTTTTTTACTACAACCCACACGTGTTTCCTAGAAGCTCCTATGAACTCTCCACATTCAATAATAAAAGACTAGGAACAGTATGGCCAACTTAACGAGAATAGCAATAAGGTTAATTATCCTACACTTTGGACTTTGTAAAATCCAGAAGGGTATTCGCTAACATATGATCTTAACATACAACATTTAAACAATTCATTTGCACACAGGTAAGCAACAAATAGATCCCCAATTAATGTTAAAGGATGAAATCCTTCAAGAAATTGGCTATTCCTTAAAAAAGACTCATGTCCATTCAACAGAGAATCGAAAACTTCACATAAAGTAAATTGATAGGAAATGTTTGAGTAAAATATCCTGATGCCATAACACAAAACATACGAGAATAAAACGTAATCAAAATTCCAGTGCCATATCCCAACGCACAGAGTCAAAAGAGAAAACTGAACTACAATGTAAATTTCATTTTGAACACTTATGATCTATTATGAATTGCATTACAACCCATATATCTATACCTAATTTTATTAATCCTTTATGAATCCTATTTGTTATATTGCATGAATTTATTGGTTAACTGAAGCATTTAACCGATCCTTTGAACCAGAGTTGTAGTTAAACATAATTCACAGTAAAGAACAAATGAAAATCAATGAAAATCATCTTTGATCGATATTTCATTAATAATCCATGTAACATAACACAATAGGAGAGAAAATAAACTCCAAATATTCATGAGTTTGATACAAACATGCTCAAAAACCCCATGATTAACAAATTTCTCCAATCTAACTCAAAAAATTTTAAAACCTGGACTTACAATTCATACTCTCTATATTACTAGACTCTTATTTCTCATATTTTGGATATTTCAACCGACCACTCTCTCGGCCCAGAATTCCCTTTTATAAAACGAGGGAGCCAACAAGCTTCAGGTCGAAGAGTACACATGTCCATTTGTAATTGGACCACTAACTCTTGATTCAGTTACAATTCTATTATGCGAGTGGAGAGCATAAGACAAAGATCATCATTAGTTGATAAGGAGGAAAGAAAACATCACTCCAAAGGCCGCTCCCCATACATCGAAGGCATGCTTAGCCGTTATAGTATTAACTCCACCTTAGCACCCTGTACTTGGAGTCAAAAGGAGAATGCAATTTTAGAATATAATATCTAAGGCCAGACCTGTATTATACATGACCAAGTTACAATTCTTGAATATAACACTCATAATTCTAGTTCATCAGTGAACACCTTTTTCCATAATTCAAACTCCTCCTCGGAAGGCCACTAGAAAGACACAACTTGATCAACCTTGTTTCGATAGGGAGCATACTTTACCATTATTGATGTGGCCTTTTTATCAAAGTTCTCTAAGAAACTTATAACAAAAGACAAATTTTCCAATGTATTCTCTAGCATGTGGATGTCAGCATTTTTGCATATCTCATGTGTTTGAGACATCATTATATTGTTCATTTTCTCCTTCCAAACTTGCAGGGGTTTGACTTCATCCTGACTATGTAAAATATGAGGCAATGGGGTCAGGTCCTTTCCATCATACACATCTTTCAACAATTTAATCTTGGATTCCATTGGGGCGGAAAATCCCTAAAACTTCTACTCAACAATTCCCTTGACCAATTGATATGTTGCAATAATAGTAGGATATTTATCACCATGCTATTTTGCCCCTACTGCCATGAATCTCAACTTCTCCATTCTAGGGCTCCATTTTTTTAGCAATGAGATGGCCAATTCTTTATCCCTTGGAAAAAAATTTAGTGCTTGCAACATTAGGACATAATTTGCATGAACATTATTTAGCTTACTCTGGACTATTCTGTTTAAATGTTTCAAAATAGTGTCCACTATCACTGCATTGTTTCTCCCTACTGCATCCCAGATTTGCTTTACCATCTCCTTATATTCTTCAACCTAATGAATCAGTTTCTCCCTAAAAATTCCCCCTCCAGGGCTAGTATCCCTCTCAATAGCGATAGGCACTTGTCCCATATTATATGGAACAATAGCCAAAGACTGTGCTTGTGTAGGAGGTTGAGACTGCTCTACTAGTGGGTCGGGAACAGTGTGGCTAGAACTGGCTTGCTTTTGAGATCTCATGGTATCCATTTGTTGCCTCAATAAAGCCAATTCAGTTTCTAACTTTGCACCTTTTGTTGACTCTTATTATATTCAATAATAATGTCATTATATTGGCCTATCAGAGTATCCCACTCCTTGGTCAAATCTTGAACAGTTGCTCTGGTGAATTTGGCAACATTCACAACCATATCAGCAGCTTCCAATGCTGGGGTGTCAGCAACTCTCCTCACAACCAAGTGACCACTGAAGTCAGAAGGTTCTGCAACAATTGGCTTTTTAGAGCCAGTAGATAGGGACCAGATTGCCAATGCATCCCATTCCTCACTAAAGGTTGATCCCTTGAGTGCCAATGTAGCCTCCTCTTTAGTAGCAAGAAGTGGCTTATTAGCCCCTCTTATTGTGTCAAACACTACAACATCAGTGATATCCCATTCTGGGAGTAGCAATACTCCACTTTTTTGTACCAATTCCGGGCCCTGCTCTAGTGTTATTGCTTTGAATCTTTCTCTCATTTGTTCCTTGACCTTAGCTTGAATTACCTTCTCTAGGAGCTCTGGATGTAGAATTCTCTCATGTGCCACCTTCTCAGTATATAATGCAGTATGTGCTCTCCACATAAAATTTTTAAAAGCATCAATTTGAATAAAAGAGTCATCCATCATGAACTCTCTATAGGATTCTATTCTCAAGTCATCATTGCTTGTTATTCCTTTGATTTCATCTTTTCCTAACCTCAAAGAAACTGTACCTGAACTTGTTGCAATGTCAACTGGGTCCAATGGCATCTCAAGATGCATTTCATCTAGAGTGACAATAATGTCATCATCCTCATCACCATCACAATAAAAAATCTTTACCCTTTCAACCCTCTACCTCTTTGGTGATGGTGGGCAATCCTGTTCTGAAAAACTTGGAGGAGAATCCAAATCAACAATATTTGGTACTGACTGCCTTGAAGAAGATGGTGCAATATTTTTAGCAACATCTTTAGCCCTACTTTCCTTTCTTCTAGAAAAAACCCTTATCTTCTTTTGGGGCTGATAAGTAGGCCTCTCCTCTTCCTTTACCTCAGGGTACTCCTCAATGGTTTGTGATTTTCCCCTTTCTTCCACAACCCTTTCATCTTTGAAAACCTCAACCAAGCTCTCAAAACTATCGATAGCATACATTGCCCTGCTAAACTCATCTTTAGCATTAGGTATGGGATCAAAACTAGGTATCTCCTCCTGCTTACTTTTTACCATTTTAGAGTAGGAAATTTATAGTGTCTTTCTATCATCTTGTAATTCCAAATCAAAAATATTCCTGATGATGTCCTTAGGAAAGTAGAAGTTATGGACAAAAGCTCTTGTCTGATGTTTTACTTTCATTTGAGAGATAAAACCCTCAGGATCATGATTCGTGGGGTGCACAGTCCTTAGCCTATAAGGCCCAAGTAATTGATGCAACTCCTTCCATCCTCCCTTTTCCATAACAAAATCAACAAATGTTGTATATTTAGGGAAGAAAGAACCTTTCTTTTGTTCAGCAGGCAAGTGTAGTTCCTGAGCGCCCCCCAACTACCTCATGATTTCCAAAAATCCAATTCTAAGGGGCACCTCCCTTGGCAGAACCTTTGGATTGACATTAGTGCCAAAAACCATGAAAACTGTGGTATTACGATAGGGGAAAATGTCTCCCCAATTGTGCATTATGTTCAATTCAGGCCTTCTCTCCATTGGCCTCAAGAAGTCATGAATTTATTTTGGGATCCTTGGGGGGTCACGAATCAGAGCCTCCCTTAATTTAGATCCAAAGACATTATGGAAAGTTACATAATCAAACTCATGATCATGCATGTCAAGAATATTAGTCCAATATTGGATAGGCATTTCAATGTTTCCTTCCTTCTTCTTTAATTTCATATCTTTTTCGAACACAGCCTGACCCCTATACAAAAACATGTGGATTAACAAGGAATACCTTTTGAATCCAACCCAATTCTTCCCCTTCTTTAGGGCTACCAGACCCATGTGCATCTTCTCTACCAAATAAGTGGCAAATTCATATATTACATTAAAACTTGGGTGTTGGAGATTTACTACCATATACATAATATCAGTAGGCAAGGTTTTCTTTAAGATGACTCCTAGAACTTGACATAAAGCACAAACAGTCTTCTTGAAATAACTGGCGAAATAGCCCATAGGAAAAGGTTCGGGCTCATTCCTGCCAATTACTACCTTCTTCTAATTTTTTCCTCTTCCTAAGACTGCCAAATGAGGTATTAACAAGGATGTTCTGAACAAACCCCTAGTATTTCTATATTCTTGTCTAAAAACCTTCAAGTCGATAGGAACCATATCCTAACTCCATTCGTGCAATTTGAAAATCTCTAGAATTTTCTTCTTTGGTTATCTTAATCATCTACACACCAGCATGTGTTCTGACAATTCAGGTCATAGGGTCATATCTAGCAGCAATATCCTTTAAAAGTTCTACATCCATATAAACATTAGGAACCACCAATTTACCCAGGTCTAACCTCCAAGGGTTACACAAAGGAACCAAAAAATTCCTGTTCCCAAACCAATTGGAGAACAACTGCCACCCGATGTATGGTAACTCGACATCTTGAATTGCCCATTGCTTGTCTGTCAATCCTTCCAAGATTCGAGACCCATAGAACAAAACCTTTCCCTCTTGCTTCTTGCTAGTAGAGGGTTGTAACATATCAATAATATCTTGGGATAAAGACCTGGTAGTGGTTTCAGAACTAGAACTTCGGGCCTTGGGTGCCATTTATACTAGACTAATGATAATTCAAATTAGGGTTTGCTTATTTCAAATAGCAAATAATTACAATTTTCTCCTTTAGCCGTAACAGAAAATTCTTCAATATTCAAAAAACCCTAGCAATTATCTAGACAAGCTCTAAAAGCGAATCTTTTAAATCAATTTTTCAAGAACAGAGACAGGAAACAATCATGAATTGCCCAGCAAGTAACCATAAAATATTCTGAATTTACAAGAAATGACGTATGTGCTACTTATGGTTTCAATCGTAGAACATCCAGGGCAGCAAAATTGAGAAATCATAACCACATCTTGCTTCACTCGATACCAAGCAATTCTTCCTCAATGTAGAGATACAGAACTGAAATAGTAATTCACAAATTTTAGCATTTAATTATGCAGGCAGAGTCGAACTCGGCCATTACTATTCACTCGCGCGAGATAAAACGACTATCGTACAATACCAGTTTATTTTTAAATACGAGTCATTGATCAATCATAATGTTGGCCAAGAGAATGGCTCAGATTTAGTCAAAATAGTTTGAAAATTACACGTTTTCCCTCCAGTCACCAAATGAATAGGATATTCACCTACCGAGCACCACATTAGCACAGAAACGGGCCCCACCTTTGTTATCAGCGCATAGCATCGGAGTCCACGCATCACCAAATCACACACCTTGCAGCATTATTGAAACTGTAGTTTTAAATGCGCGAGGTCAGCGAGGAACGACCATGATGCGTCGATACGAAAACAACTGCGACATCAGCCTTCATAATCGATCAACGAACAAAACTGGTCCCCACCATCAAATGTGACATATGGCAGAATCTCGCATGCCTGACACCATATTTGTGACGTTAGCAGAAACCTTGCGAGGTCTGTGAGCAATGGTCAACATTGAAATCACATCATCTGACGGCCGTGTAATTTGCACACGCAAAAAGGTTATTTCGCCTGACTTTTTAATAGTTGTTTTATTTTGCAGGGGGTGTTTTTAATGACCATCGATCTTCCTATGATTGATCCTGACCACTCCCCATGATCTCGCAATGACATCACTGCTGGTTGTTTGGTGATTGTGATATCACGAGCGAGCACCACGTGTCCCAATCTGTCGATGCCGAAAAGGGATTAATAAAGTGTTTAATATTTGTGTAAGACTTAAATACATTATAAAGTGGGTTACTAAAATAGTTGTGAGATGCACGTGCTTGAGATCGACGGTGATGTTATAATCTTGGTAAAAAGTTGCTCGAAGGTTATGTTTGGTGCTACTGACTGCTATGTTTTTAATGACCATCAATCTTCCTACGATTGATTCTGACCACTCCTCGCGATCTTGCGATGACATCAGCACTGGTTGTTTGGTGATTGCGATATCACGAGCGAGCGCCATGTGTCCCAAGTTGCCAATGCCGAAAAGGGATTAATAAAGCATTTAATATTTGTGTCGGACTTAAATACGTTATAAAGTGGGTTACTAAAATAGCTGTGAGATGCACGTGCTCAAGATCGACAGTGATGTTATAATCTTGGTAAAAATTTGCTCGATGGTTATGTTTGGTGCTGCTGACTGCTGTGTTTTTAATGACCATCGATCTTCCTATGATTGATCCTAACCGCTCCCTGCAATCTCATGATGACATCACCGCTAGTTTTTTGGTGATTGTGATATCATGGGTGAGCGCCACGTGTCTCAACCTATCGATAATGAAAAGGGATTAATAAAACGTTTAATATTTGTGTCGTACTTAAATACGTATAAAGTGGGTTACTAAAATAGCTGTGAGATGCACGTGCTCGAGATCGATGGTGATATTATAATCTTGGTAAAAATTTTCTTGACTGTTATGTTTGGTGTTGCTGACTGCTACGAGTGAACACGATTGTCGATGGTAGGAATCAACGGTTGCCCGCCATCGCATGATTCAAAGATGTAGGTTGTTTAGTGATCGCGATATCACAGGTAGGTGCCATGTGTATTCCTTTGGCACTGCTTCTGCGGTGGGCCCTTGATGCTGACATGGAGATTTTGTTAGCCCTTTTAAAGATGGCCATTCGATGATCTGACAAAAATAAAAGATCGACGACTAAAATTTAAATTCGCATCAAATGAGATTGGAGCCATTGGGCGGATATGCGAATGAGCTTTAATGGCGGACAAGACATAAACTGCCTCAATTCAATTGACATAAAGTATCTGCCCTTTTTCTATCTTCATTACAAAAGCATTCAAGTATTTTCCAAGTAGTTCAGAGCCGGAGATAAATTTTTTCGAGCGATCACCGTGAAGTTTGGTTCTCTGCAAGGCGCGAAATCCCGTGAGTTAGTTTCTAAACTGTTGGGTTAATTTGACTACGTCTTTGTGAAGGGTTCTATTGTGTTGGTCAAGGGGTTTTGTTAATTATTGTCGTAGGGTTACTGGTTCATTTGAATTATTGGAATTGCACAGTTGTGTTGTATTTTTGTGTTCTGGGTACCCCTAGTTTCTTCGAAGATTTAATTTTTTAAGAGAAGCCCTAGTTGTTTAAGATGGCACCACCGAAGTAGCATTATGGCCATGTTGATTGTTTGAAGAGGAATTTGTATGATGACTTCCTGGATCAACTCCCATTGTCAACAAATGACATGAAGAGTGGTTTGGTTTTAATGAATGGAAAGACCCTAGGCAAAGGTCTACTATGCAAAAATTATAACATTGCGGATGCTAGGATTCCTATGACTGGTCTTGAAATGTTTAGGCTATGGTATGGACAGCGAAACTTACCTCACCCCTTCTCTAATGCCTAGAGATATGACATGGGGAAAGTAACAGTGCCAAATGTGTTCCCTGATGTTGACTTGCTCAGAGAAATGGCAACACGGTATGATCCTATGACAAGGGTCATAAGGGATAATGATGGTGGAATTCTGCTAAGCCTAAATGAAGATGAGATTCGGAAAATTTTTGATTTGATTGAATATAGCCCTTTCTTAGTCCAAATAGATTTTGAGAAGATGAAGTAGGAGTACGAAAGGTTAAAGCCTCTTTTCAGATTGAAGTTGCTTCCTCTTCACCTGGCCAGGGTAGGCAGTTCAACAATTCTTATCAGCCCAAATGACTAGGAGCCTTTTAGGCTAAGCTATTTTGCCAGTCACTTCTTGGCAAAATTTTATTCATTGTGCTAGATTTAGGGTTCAGCCCTAATACTGTGATGCCAGTTGCGTACATGTTTATGGGAGCCCAGATTCAGCATCAAAGCTTCTCTGTGGTATATGACTTTGCATCATTCCTATTAGAGAAGATGCATGAGGGTTTGATGAAGCTGCATGTGGGGGATACTGGCACTCTTTTTTTCTAGTACTCCCTATTGATGCATATGTTCCTATACAAGAATGTTGTTTTCATCTTAGAAAATATGGAGTTGAGATAGGAGATGAATGGAGAAAGGTTACCAGTATAGGTGTGGAGTGCAGATTTGTCTTACAACAGGGGAGGTGCCAGCTTTGTGCAGTTTGATAACTGCTTTGCCTCCAAACTCAAGGCTCGGTTGGTGGTAAATGTGCCAAGAGTCCCTGAAGATTTGTATGAATTCCTCTGACCAAAGGTGAGGAAGCCTAATTTAAAAGTGTGTCACAATTGGGGTGATATCATCTTGTACCCTGTAAGCATTGTCTTGAGGGTGTATGGTTTCCAAGGAACCCCTCATATCCTCCCCTTTAATGTACCAACAAGGATGGGGTTTGTTGAAGTAATGTGTCAACTAGGATGTATTCATGAGGACAACCTAACAAAGAAAGGAAAATGGACTTTGTTCCTTGACTACACTATTGTTTTTGATTTTGTCTATTCCAAGGGAGGATGGGTCCACTTCAGAAGGTTTTTTGATGACTTCAATTTGAGGAATGGTCCTAGGAGATAGCATGACCCTAAGGGATTCCTTGCATTGTTCAAACAACGAATTAAAGGTGGAAAATTTGCATATGAATTCAACTTTCCTGAGGACCTAATAAAAAATGAGTTTGATTTGAATAGGCAGGAGTTGAATAAAGAAAAATGGATTGCATATGAAAATATGCTGGCTATAATACATAAAATGGATCCAAAATATGATCCATTAATGGAGTTCACTCCATTTCACAAGAGAATATACTTCTTAATGGATAATTTCAAAAGTATCATAGGAACCTTGATGACCAAGAGGGTCGGTTTGGAATTAGATTTTGGTATAGAAAGATCAGATGTGAGGCCTAAAAAAACAAGGCTAGCTTATCAGCCACCAGTTGACAGGCCTCTATACAAGAGAAAGAGGAATGCGAGCAATGATGAGGATGAAGGGGATAAGAAGGGAAAACAAGTCATGCAAGCATCATCACAGTTGGGTCCAAGGATCAAAGCACCCGGAGGGATAAGGATTATGGATCTAGATTCACCACCAAGAGGTGATCCTGCAGTGTTACCATCAGAGCCAAGCCCTAAGAGACAAAGAGTTGAGGAAACGCAAGAAACTCTGATGGATGAGATAATTGTGACTGATCAAGACATGCAATTTGGTATCCCTTCCCCTCCTAGATCAACATAATTGGTGCTTTCTGACATGGATGTAAAGGGGCAATGTGTACAAGATGCTACGATGGAGGCCTGCAAGGCATTCTTGGATGATGATGCATTTGTAAAGACTCATGTATTCTTGCAACTAGTTTGGAGGATGAAACTAGAAGAGTACCAAAACAAATGCAAGAGTAGGAGAGAATTGAGACCTGATAGGTCTGAGCAAGAGAATGATGATGAGGTCAAGACCGAATTAATGCAAGAATTCAAAGGCATCACTCCTAAGGAGGGAAGAAGACTTGTGACTCAAGATGGTGTCTTAATTTTTCCTAAATAGGACATAGCTGATGTGGTTGCATTCAATGCTATCTTACAGTCCAAACACCCTATACAAAACAGTGAAGAAGAGGTTAAGGCAGCTCTGTAGGACTCTGCCTTCAATGAGGAGTATGAAACTCTGACCATATGGGCATTGGCACCCCAGGGCAGAAAGCCAAATGTAACTAATATTAGCCCACACCTAAGGGGAGGGCTAATCATCAAGAGAGCTTCTGAAACTTCAATAATAGAAGCTACAAGCCTGACAATGAATGTGGCCAAATTGGCCCAAAAAACAATTGAGAGAGAAGAGGTTGAAAAGAAGAGTCTGATGGAGAAGTACAATATGATAATTGTAGAATATAGTAGGATGCAGCAAAGGAATGTTGAGCTGCAATCTGAAGTAGATAGGTTGAAATATGGATAGGTGGGAGAATCCTCCAGTGCTCCTAGTATCAGAACATTACCTTCTATTACAAGATCGGTCCCCCATACTACTCCAATTGTTTCAACTCTGGGGTCCCCCATCCAGGCACCTGCTCTCAATCGTACACTAGGGCCAGTTGAAGAAGAAGATGAATATTCTGTGGATCCCACCAAGAAGCAAATGTTGAATAGGATCACAGAATTGCAGGTTGCCTTAAAGGCAAGTGAGGATGATGCAATTTCCAGACAAAGTGAGATGGTTGACACATTTTTAAGGCATCTTAATCAAAAGGTTGATGGAAAATTACCATCTATACATTCTTTGTATTCTTTATTCTTGGATGGAATAAAAATATCAATAGGGATCGGGAAATAGTTTTGCCTTTGGCTGAGAAATGGATCCCTAGGGCCAACGATCTAGATATTATGTTCAAAACTTCTAGGTTTGATGCGGACAACATGCCCTAGTCATTGAAGCCTACTCAAAACTTTGTAAAATCATTGAGCGGATTCTAGGCCCTACCTGATGATTTCAGTAGAAGAATTAGGGAGCTGATAAAGAGCTTTGATGACTGGAATGGTACATTTTTGCCAGACATTATTGATGCACAAGGAAATGTTAAGACATTGCAACAGTGGTAGGATGGGGCAGAAGAAGTTATCAATGAACAAATCAAATCGATTTGTGATGATTCAAACTATGATTTGTTGGTAAATAGTATGGATAAGATAATTAACACCAGCACATTCTTAGAGTTTTTTGAAAGGGAAGCCAATCATGTTGCAGTGAAGTACACACCTTACAATACTAAGGTGAATGAGGTCATGAATTTTTGCTGGCCAATGGATGAAGAGTATTAGAGATGGGTGGACAAGTACTTAACTGAAGAGGAGTAAAATAGTGTCTATTACCATAGGATGGATGAAGGAATGCCAGACGATGGTGCAAACAATTCTGGAGATAGCCACAAGAAATGATTTAACAATGGACAAGGCATGTGAATAGAATGAGAAGATGTTCGAAATGGAGATATCCATAAGGAATGCACTGGAGGATGTTGATACACACAAGTGGCTAGATTACCGAGATTATCTATCAAGACATCTATTTATGGCTTAATAGAGCATAATTTCTAGTTTGTTATTGTTGTTAAGCAAAAGAAATTTCTCAAAGGATGCGCCCTTTGACAATTTTGATATATTTATATCTATTTCATAATGTAAATCAAATATAGGTGGATAGGAGAAAAATACAGTAGATAATTTGCAAGGAAACTTTCCTTTAAAAGACTCAGATGCATGTATGAATTTTGATGAAGTTAATGAAGATGTCTAAACTTGTGGCTTAATCTTGGTATCAACTGTTTGTGGAATTATACAGTTATCTGGTTGTCTCCATTTTGATGCTTTTTTGTTGTCTAAATTGATATATGAAGCATATAAATATATTCAATTTACCAATACACATTTGTTGTATTTGTGTGATGTGATTATTTGGTTCTTTCAAGTAAAGATTAAACCCTTCTAGTCAATCACAGTAACTGAAGAGTATTAATTGGATCAATAAGAAGAATCACATAACTAGGATTGTCATTATATCTCAAGTAGAGTTTGTTAGTCATTTACTTGCATATTTATACAAGTTATAAACTACATCTGTGTGCCAAACACTTTGAATTATTGCCATCATAGATTACACTTTTATAGATCTTCATTAGACTCCATACACCCAACAAGGCAGTGGTTTCATGCTTTCATCTTTTGGTTTATCCATTTTATTTTTTACATCTGTTAACTGAACATATTCTAATATAATTCAAATATAATTAAAAATAAAAACATCATAAATTAATTATGTAACCACATAAGTCAAATATAATTCTATCAATAAATTAATATCAAATAGATAATACAATCACATAACTCATACATTTCAATGTCATTGATCTTCTTCTTCATCCAACTCTTTGTCTGTATCATCCGATCCAGATTCAACATTGTAAGAATTGGTCATATCATCATCATCGTCATTGATACCAGTTTCAATAATGTCATCATCCACACGGATATCATCTTCATGAACATTAACTCCTACATCATCATGATCTAGTTCCTCCTCTTCGACATCTTCATCAGGCACATCATCAACTAATTGTTGATCCTGATCATCATCTACATCATCTTCTATTTCTTCAGTATCTTCTTCTTCCACCACATTATACTTTACCGGCCTTCCTCTTGGATCATGTCTAACAGCATATGACCAACCCGCTGTACCTGGAACCTATGAGTCAAATACCTGCTCACATTGGCTTGGAAGAACATAGGGCTCATTTCCAATTCGCTCAAAATACCTTGTATTAACCATGGTAAATCCATTATCATGTTCAATAACAGTTCTCTCGGGATCATTTTCATTCAATCGTAGCCTATACCATAGGACAACAAACAAAACTAATTTGAAGGAATTAAATTCACACTCAAGTATATCATCCAAAATCCCATAGTATTGATTTTTTGAGACTTCTGGATGAATGTCGCTTCTGGATGAAACATTAGTCACCTGGAAGACTGCAGTTATCCCAAAATCACAAGTTTTCTTCGTGTCATCCAACTTTTTGATTCAAAATTTATGACCATTGCACCACATAACCTTGTGGTGTTTCACCTGCAATATGTCAGACATGAAAAACTTATTGCAATATCATCAGTTGATAAACATATTTATTCTTGGCCGAATGTATGCAAAGAAAAAAAAATCTCAACATATATATACATCAATATAATTAAAAATAATTAAATAATATGGGTAATTAATATATTTATACATTCCTGTTTATCTCTTAAACCATATGCTAAATCAATTTCCCTTGGTGTAACATTGGAATCTCCATTATGATGAGCTTCTTTAACCAATGAAGCCACATCTTCCCATGTTAATGCGCGACTAGATTTTTGACATCATTCAATCCATATTTTCATCCAATCAAGATTGTTTGCGACATACAAATGTAGTGCATCCCACTCTTGACCAACTGTATAAAAAAAAATTGAAATTCACAAATGACGTATAATTAGTTAATTACCACGGTATACGAACTTAATTTATAATTCATGAATATTGAAAGATTAATAATTAAATAAGTACAATATACATAAAAACCAAATGTAAAATGTATTCTAATTAATCTCCATGACCATCTTATAATTACCTGTCACTTTCCTCAATCTACCTTTCCCCATCAGATACTCCCCTTCTAATTTTTTAATGGAGTTGGGATCCCAAATGCGATCTACATGGATCTTTGCTGAAAACTTAGGAAGATATTCAGTAATGTACACCATGGTCTGGTATATCATGTATCCCTCCACCATAAAACCCTTGGGATGTTCTCTTTGTCTAACCAAAGCCTTCAAAAATTTCAAGTGTCTCTCAACCATCCACATTGACCTTGTGTGTATAGGTCCACACAATTCAATCTCCTCAACTTGGTGTATGAGGTAGTGTTCTTGTGAATTGAAAAATGTCGAAGGTGTGAATTTCACACATTAGATGAGGAATTTTTCTCTTCCAATAATTTATATCTTCTTTATGGATTGCTTTAGATGACATCCATCTACAAGTGATTCAAGGCACAAATATATTAATGAGATTTAACAAAAAAATACAACAAATTGAACAAATATTGCTACTTACCTCATGTATTTTCCAAGATCATATATAACTTGCTTGACATTGTTGTTGAAGTTTTCTAGGAGAGATAGAGGTAGAACGTACTACAACAATTATAAAATGATCTTTTCATTAATATTTTTCCAAAAGTAGTAAACATAATGCACTGAAAAGTACACGTAGTATACATATATATATAATATACCAGAATAATTACCTTAATGAAGGTATGTCAATCACGCATTTTCATCCCTGACCCAAATTCACCTTTCTTTGTTATGATATTGTTTATGTTCGCAGCAAATCCTGTGGGAAATCAAATTTTTCGTATGACTTGTTTTATAGCATTGCTTTGCTGCTCTGTTAATAACCAAGGAAGGGCACTTATATTAATTTGGTCTCCATTGCTATTTAATTGAATGAGATTTTTCATTGCATGCCTAGCTTCTTGGATGTCACTACAAATTTTGACAATTTTTTCTTTGTCATGCCTTCCATCCAATATTTTCCATAACGTTTCTGTCATATTCTTTCCGATATGCATTGTATCAAACAAATGCACAATTTGTAGCTACTCATAGTAGGGCAACCTACTAAATTGTCTAGGATAACTTTTTAGTCCCTATGGAAGCTGACCATTAATCCCTTGACGACCTTCATGAAGCATATAAGTTAAAAAAATAAACAACGACAATCATTGTCAATTACAACATGAGTAAACACAATACAATATAAAAATATAAATTCAAAACATATCATAAATGATAGATAAACAATTTGATCCGATGTATAACCTTGACGATTAATTCTATTATATTCCAACTTCCATAGGCGAGGTGTCATTCTTTGTGGTTTTGATATAGTCTCTTATTTCCCATTGAAAAGATGTTTTTTAGTAGTTCGATACTTATGATTTTTGTGGAGGAAGTGCCTATACTCATCAAACACCTACTTTCCTAAACTTGTTCAATGATGAGATTTCATCTTTGGACCACAAATTGGACATGCAAATTTTCTCTTTGTTTGAAAACCTGCAAATCATATATAATTGGATTAAATATGTCAATTTATATTAATTATATATAATGAATAGATTACTTAAAAAACATGCATGATATCTACTTCATAAAATTAAATACCGTTAAAGTCATGTGGTTGAACGTTATAACATACCAAAAAAATGTGTTAGCCCTAGGGCATCATGAATTGTCCATACAAGCATTGCATGGAATTGAAATTGTCTTTGTCCTATTGGTCTAAATACGTCATACATAGTCATGCTATTCCATAAATTTAGTAACTCATCGATAAGAGGCTCAATATATACATTCCTATCTTTAACTTGGTACTTACCTAGTTGAATGAACATAAATATTACATAATTATTATAACCATTTTACTGCAATATATATAAATTCATGTACATGACTATTAAATGAAAAAACATATAAGTCATTATGCAACAAATAAGACAAATGAGATGCTACTACGTTAAAGAAAATTGATGTAAACAAATACTTGGAACAATCATTGCCAACATTATGTGCTCCCTCTTTATTGACATCCATGGAGGAATGTTATTGTTGATAACAAAAATGGGCCACACTGAGTAAATAGATCTCAACTCTCCAAATGGATTGACACCACCCACTACAAATGAAAGCCTGAGATTACGAGGTTCTTCTTTAAAGTGTGGCCATTTTTCCTCCATGTCCCTAAATGCAGAACCATCCATAGGCATTCGAAGAATATCATCTCCACTTCTATTACGTGCATGGTAATCCATAAATTATGCTAAGCTTTCATACCTAAATAATTGATGCAGGAGCATCCAGTGGTGTAAGGGCAATCCTACATCACCCAAAAATATATTTACTTTCATTTAGAGTTTTGTATATGTTTTTTCATTTCTAGATACCCTTTTCGTCGAAGAAGAATTCACAACTTTCAGAATTGCTTTTTTGCTTTTTCTGCTCAACTGCTATTTTTAGTAGGTATGAATTTGAAGGCGTGACGAGATAGAAATTTAAGGGAAGCTTCGGAATATAATAATAAACACTCTGGTGAAAGAATCAGGTGAAGATCATTCCCGGTTCAAAAGTTATTCAAGTTTCAGTTTCTGCTTTTTGCCTTACAAAATCTTCGGAGCTAATTTTGAGGGACTTAAAGGCTCCGGATGGGCCCGAAAATTGGTGGAAAACGAAAGTGGTTAGCCTTTAGGACCCACTTTACGACACTTCATTTTCGCAAGACCTTTCTGAAAAGGTATTATTATTGAAGATCCGACAGTTAGATCTTGAGTTAGGGCTTCCGAAAGTTTGTGCATAATTAGAATGTTGTTTTTGGCTCCAAACGGAGGAAATGGGGCTATTTATGGGGTAATTTCTTATTTTTGTGGTAGTTTTTCAGAAAAGAAGATCGCATGCTGCGAATAGGGGAATTTCTTTAGTTTCTTTCTGTAATTTGCATGTATTGTAGAACTCGAGGATTTGAGATCCTCTGCATGTAAGAATTTCATACTTTGAAAATAATAAGATTTGTTAGTTTTTCTGTGTGATTTTTTGTGTCTCGGGTTGCACCCTCATCAAGTGGTATCAGAGCGGGTTTTTTTGAGCGTGTGGATAGATCGCCGATCGTGAGGCAGTTCACACCAGGACTGTGGTTGTGGGCTCAAGATATTCAAGATGCCTCCAAGATTGGCGCGTGGTAGGCGAGGTGGTGCCAGAAATGCTGGTGGAAGAGATCCATTAGCGGTTGAGGGTTTCAGAGCCCTCCAGAGACAAATTAATGCATTACAAAGAGAGTTAAGAAGAGGGGTAAACCCAAGAAGGGGAGAAGAAAGTAAGGATGAAGAAGAGGTAGAAGATTCAGATGTAGAAGAGGAAGAAGAAGCTATTGATCAAGATGAAATGCGGTTGATAAGGGCCATTTTGAAGATCGAAAAAAGACCTAGAGTAGAAGTTCCCAATTTTTCTGGTAGTCTGAACCCAGAAGAGTTGATTGATTGGATCAATGAGTTGGAAGAGTATTTCAAGTACGAAGAAGTAGAGGACCCAGATCGGGTTAAGTTTGCAAAAACGAAGCTGAAGGGCCATGCCAGTATCTGGTGGAAAGAGGTCCAACTAGAAAGAAATAAGAGAGAAAAGGGAAAGATCACCAGATGGGATCGCATGGTGGAGAAACTGAAGAAGCAGTTCATGCCAATGGACTATGAGTTAGATCTATTGAAGAAATTGCAACTGTTGAAGCAAGGAAGTAGATCTATGAAAGAATACACAAAAGATTTTCACAAGATAATCATTAGAACGGGACATGCGGAGGCCAACAAGGAGAAGGTAGCCCATTATCTTAATGGGTTACGGTCAAGTATTCAAGAGGAGCTAAGCTTGGTCAGAATGGCCACCATTGAGGATGCTTACCAATTTTTGCTGAGAGTTGCAGAGAAGCTGAACAAAAGATTTGACAGTAAGCAAAAAGGATGAGGAGGTCAAAGCGGAAGGGGTAGCGGAAGATCTTTTGGAAGCCGAAATGAGGATGAGAAGAAAAGTGAAGATGTGGGTACCAGTCGAAGCCAGAGGAATGATAACTTCTACCACCCACGTGATCAGAATGGTGGTGATCAAAGAGGTAAAGGATGAGGAAGATTTGGGCAAGGACCCGAAAGGGGTGGTTTCAGAGGAACTTGTTTCCGATGTGGTGAAGAAGGGCATCGAGCCTATGAATGTCCACAATACCAAGGAAGGACAGACAAAAGGCCAGAAGGTCGTGCAAGGGTTGCGCATGTAGATGAGGAGGCTCAATCTAAGCATTCAGATGATGCTGAAAGGGGAGAATCCCTAGTGGTTAGAAGAGCCCTGGTGACTGAAGAGAGGAGTCAGAATAGAGGAAGAATCTGTTTCACACAAGGTGCAAATGTGAAGAAAAATGTTGTGATGTCATTATTGATGGTGGGAGCACTGATAATCTAGTGTCAAAAGAAATGGTTACAAAGTTGAAGTTGAAGAGGGAAAGGCATCCACATCCATATCAGATTGCCTGGTTGCAGAAAGACCACAAAGTTCTAGTCAATGAGCAGTGCTTGGTGAAGTTCAAGATTGGAAGCTATTATGATGAGGTACTCTGTGATATCATCCCTATGGATGCATGTCACATGTTGCTGGGGAGGCCGTGGCAGTTTGACAAGCGAGCTGTACATGATGGCCATGCAAACACTTATTCCCTGATGAAGGATGGAGTCCACCATAAGTTGAAACCCCTGAAGAAGGCCGAAGAAAAGGTATGCAGTAGTGCTAGAATTTGTTATGTTGATGGAAGGAAATTTTTAGAAGGCATGAAACATGAGCGTGTGTGTTATGCATTGATTCCTAAAATGGATAAAGAGGGTAGTGAGAAGGTTCCAGTAGAAGTTTCTAGGTTATTGAATGAGGTTCAGGATATTGTTTCTGATAATGTACCTGAGGGTTTACCACCAATGAGGAAGATCAGTCATCAGATTGACTTGATCCCAGGAGCTAGTTTGCTGAATAAGGCAGCTCATAGAATGACTCCTGCAGAAAATGAGGAGTTGAACAGACAAGTTGAGGAGTTGTTGAGAAAGGGCTTGATTCGAGAGAGTTTGAGTCCATGTGCAGTACCTGCAGTACCAGCACCAAAGAAGAATGGGGAGTGGAGGATGTGTATAGACTCTCGAGCCATAAACAAGATAACAATCAAGTATAGATTTCCCCTGCCAAGGATGGGTGACCTGATGGACTGTTTGAGTGGAGCTCAGTACTTCACAAAGATTGATCTGAAGAGTGGATATCACCAGATCAGGATTCAAGAGGGAGATGAATGGAAGACCGCCTTCAAGACCAAAGAGGGCCATTATGAGTGGTTAGTCATGCCTTTTGGGCTAACCAATGCACCGAGCACATTCATGCGGCTCATGAACGAGGTACTGAAAGAGTTCCTAGGAAGCTTTGTTATTGTGTATTTAGATGATATTTTGATATTCAGTAAGTCACTGGATGAGCATATAATGCATATTGGTAGAGTCTTTGAGAAGTTAAGAGAAGAGAAATTGCTGATTAATCTGAAGAAGTGTAGTTTTGTGAAGAAGGAATTAGTGTACTTAGGGTTTGTTGTCTCAACAGAAGGTCTCAAGATGGACCCAGAGAAGGCAAAGGCTATTCTAGAATGGCCTACCCCAAGAACTGCTACTGAGGTGAGATCTTTCCATGGTTTGGCAAGTTTTTATAGAAAGTTTATTAGAAACTTCATTAGTATTTGTACACCCCTAACTGAAACAATGAGAGGGGATAGAAAAGAGTTCAAGTGGAGCACTGGAGTAGCAAGGAGTTTTGATCTATTGAAGCAGAAGGTGACAGAACAACCTATTTTGGCTCTCCCAGATTTCAATAAGGTGTTTCAGGTGGATTGTGATGCCAGTGGTTGTGCCATTGGAGCAGTGTTAAGCCAAGAAGGTAAGCCCATTGCCTATTTCAGTGAAAAGTTAAATGATGCAAAGAGAAAGTACTCTGTATATGATCAGGAATTTTATGCAATAGTTCAAGCATTAAAGAAATGGAGGCATTATTTGTTGCCGAAGGAATTTGTTATGTATACTGATCATCAAGCATTGCAGTACCTGAGTAGTCAGGGAAAATTAAATCAGAGGCATATGAAATGGGTAGAATTTTTGCAGAGTTATACATTTGTTTTAAAACATAGGAGTGGGAAGTCAAATAGGGTTGCAGATGCCTTAAGTAGGAGGCATACATTGTTGATAGAAATGCAGATTGAGGTGGTTGGGTTCAGTAAACTCAAGACATTGTATCCGAATGATCCTGATTTTGTAGAGGCTTGGAAAGCTTGCAAGGAACCTGTTACAGTTGATAGGACAAAGTGGTTGGATTTCATAATTTAAAAAGGCATGTTGTTTAAGGGAAGTCAATTGTGTATTCCAAGGAGTTCTATGAGAGAGAACCTGATAAAGGAGAAGCACAATGGAGGAATGGCAAGACATTTTGGTCGGGATAAGACCATTTCCATTATCAGTGAGCATTATTATTGGCCTCAGTTGTCATAAGATGTGAAGAAGTTTGTGCAGAGTTGCAGGGTATGTCAAATGGCTAAAGGAGTGAGTCTGAATACCGGGTTGTATCAGCCCTTACCTGTACCGGAGAGGCCATGGGAGGATGTAAGTATGGAATTTGTTCTTGGTTTGCCAAGGACACAAAGAGGGAATGATTCAGTATTTGTGGTAGTTGACAGGTTTTCAAAGATGGCACATTTCATCCCATGCCAAAAGACCCATGATGTAGTACACATTTCTGACTTGTTCTTCAGAGAGGTGGTGAGGCTACATGGTCCCCCAAAGAGTATAGTCTCAGATCGTGACACCAAATTTGTTGGATACTTTTGGAGGACCTTGTGGAAGAAGTTGAAAACAGAGTTGAAGTTTAGTTCTACACACCATCCGTAGACTGATGGGCAGACTAAGGTTGTGAACAGAAGTCTAGGTAACCTACTAAGATGCTTGGTAGGAGATAAACCAAAGGGATGGGACTTGATCTTACCCCAGGTAGAATTTGCTTACAACAATTCTGTCAATAGAAGCACCGGTAGATCACCATTCCAGATTGTGTATGGAAGTAGTCCTAGGACTGCTCCAGAATTGAGAAAGATGGACCAAGAGAAGAAGACAAGTGCTGAAGCTAAAGACTTTGTAGAACACATCAAGAATATGCATGAGAAGGTAAAACAACACATTAACAAGATGAATATGCAGTATAAGACTAAGGCAGATCAAAAGAGGAGGTATAAGGAATTTCAGATTGGTGATGAAGTGATGGTCCACTTGAGGAAAGAAAGGTTTCCAGTAGGAACCTATAACAAATTGAAGATGAAGAAGTTCAGTCCTTATAAAATTTTGAAGAGGCATGATTCAGGGAATGCATATGCGGTAGAGTTGCCGAATGGATTCAACATTTCCCCTATGTTCAACATTGCAGATTTGACAGAATATCATGAGAGTGGCACAGAGGAAGTACCAGCAATGAAATAGTGTGGTATTCCAGCACCTACTTCAGAAAAGGAGGAGATCAAAGAAATCTTGGATAGCCGTGTGGGAAGGAGTACCAGAAATAGGTAGTATGAAGAATATTTGGTGAAGTGGAAAGGAAGGCCTGTGGAAGATTCATCCTGGTTGTCTAAGGCAGAGGTTGACCGTTTGGGTTTCCCTCAACCATCTAAGAAGTGATGGGGTCACTTTTCAAATTACCCTGGGTGTCTGATGCAGGAGCATCCAGTGGTGTAAGTGCAATCCTACATCACCCAAAAATATATTTACTTTCATTTAGATTTTTGTATATGTTTTTTCATTTCTAGATACCCTTTTCGTCGAAGAAGAATTCACAACTTTCAGAACTGCTTTTCTGCTTTTTCTACTCAACTGCTATTTTTAGCAGGTATGAATTTGAAGGCGTGAGGAGATAGAAATTTAAGGGAAGCTTCGAGATATAATAATAAACACTCTGGTGAAAGAATCAGGCAAAGATCATTCCCGGTTCAAAAGTTATTCAAGTTTCAGTTTCTGCTTTTTGCCTTACAAAATCTTCAGAGCTAATTTTGAGGGACTTAAAGGCTCCGGATGGGCCCGAAAATTGGCGGAAAACGAAAGTGGTTAGCTTTTAGGCCCCACTTTTTGGCACTTCATTTTCGCAAGACCTTTCTGAAAAGGTATTATCATTGAAGATCTGACGGTTAGATCTTGAGTTAGGGATTCCATAAGTTTGTGCATAATTAGAATGTTGTTTTTGGCTCCAAACGGAGGAAATGGGGCTATTTATGGGGTAGTTTCTGATTTTTGTGGTAGTTTTTGGGAAAAGAAGATCGCATGCTGTGAATAGGGGAATTTCTGTAGTTTCTTTCTGTAATTTGCATGTATTGCAAAACTCGAGGATTTGAGATCCTCTGCATGTAATAATTTCATACTTTGAAAATAATAAGATTTGTTAGTTTTTCTGTGTCTCGGGTTGCACCCTCATCAATAATTCTTGCATACATGGAATAATAGGAATATAACGAAGAACCTTGCGAAGCACCTTTTTTGTTAGTTGATCTGTTCGATATCTACTGATATGAAATTCTGTGCATTTTGTTGCAAATTCATGTTGTTTATGATATATAATATGATCATTGGGACATGCATCTATTGCTTGATACTCCATTCCAATATCTTTCATAATGCCAGATAAATCTCGATATGAGTGAGGTAAAATATTTGATGGTGGTAACAAAAATTCACTAATCAATCTACAACAAAAAATAATTTCTTAATATAAAGAATATTAATGGTACATACTTCATCCTTTATTTACTAGCGATGAACTAAAAACAATTAAAATAGATGAAAAAAGATGACATATATGACATACCTTAACATCTGTGAGATTGCTATGTTGGATAAACCATTCATAACCTTCAAGTTCATCAGCAACAATACAATAGAGAGAAGAGTTGTTTGGGAGCCTTCATAAAGGGGCTCGTATGCCTTCTCAAGTACAAGTAAATCATGAACATCATCAAAGCCATCTCGATCAACATGATCAGATGTGCCACTACATGTGTCATGGATCAATGTATTTGTACCATCATCTTCAATTGTGTTTTCTAGCGCATGATCATCTTCTTCCATAGGATCATTAACTTCATCTTCGATATTCACAGCTCCATGTTCCTCCGCTTGCAAAACCTCATTCTTCGAGCCGTGATAATTCATATCGTGTACCCTAAGGCACCCCACCTTTATAATAATGACATACACAAATAAACCATGATCATGATCAAGTGATTTTTTATATATATATCAAATGTTAAAACAATATAAACATTTACAAATTCAACCAATATAAACACATATAATGAACAACTTACCAATGGACGATAATCATGCCCCCTTCAACGTGACCATGCTGCTTATAATGTTTCTTAGCTATTGTGATTAAAAGTCTTCTCTTCTTTAAGCCCTTGCAATTATTGCAAGGGCAATAACATTTCCCATCACCCTTTCTTTTCAATATAGCCCACAATCTAGCAACTGTCTCTTCATTTTATTCTGGACTAATATTATCTGACATGATTTTTCTTTACCAAGCTTGAATATTTAGATCTTCAAAAAATATCAAACTCACACTCCAATAATTTTTAATCATACATAGGTAACAAAATATAATAATTATGATATTTTACACCAAAAAAATTTGGCATGCAACCACCCTTGCAAAAGAGAAGATAGTCTGAAGTTAATGACCCCAAAAAACACTTTCAAATGCTAATTCATGAAATTAAATTTTTTTGATTTTACTATGATTTCCAACTGTTAGACTCCTAAAATTAGAATATTGAACTTGCACAACAAAATCTAAAAATGAAATTCTCAAAATGCAGCTAATAGGCCTCAACAATTAAGGCCTACTCAAGACTTTGTGAAGTCACTGTAAAGTTTCCAAGCCTTACCTGATGATTTCAGTAGGAGGATTAAAGAGTTGGTAGAGATTTTTGATGACTGGAGTGACACATCTTTACCAGATATTGTAGATGCCCAAGGAAATGTTAGATCACTGCAACAATGGCAGGATAGGGTAGATGAAATCATCAATGCACAAATCAAATTGATTTGTGATGACTCAGATTATAACATGCTGATGAGTAGTATGGATAAAATCATTAACATTAGCACATTTTTTGAATCTTTTGAAAGGGAGGCGAATCAAGTAGCAGTAAAGTATACACCTTACAGTGCCAAGGTAAATGAGGTGGTAAATTTTAATTGACCAATGAATGAGGAATATCAAGGATGGGTAGAAAAGTACTTAACTGAACAAGAATAGGACAGAGTCTACAACCGGCAGTTAATAGCTCAGCGGTTATGGTTATAACAAATTTTGGGTATATCTTGGTGGCAATTTTGGTGCAAGATTTCAAAGTTTGGTAAATGCACCAGTTATTCTCCAGTGGATAGGATGAACAAGAAGATTCTCTGGAGACTCAGCTGTTGTAACCAATTTTTGAAATGTCATAAGGCGGTCCAAGTGACCAGTGATAGGTGTATTTCTGGTCCGATGCTTGTTGCTCCTTCATTTTCCCTATAAGAAGGATTTCAGGACCAGAAATACGAGTTAGCAAGTTAGATATCTTTAGGTCGAGTCTAACTGAAGTTGCAGAGCGAATTTGTAAAGAGCCTGATATTATAGTGAAAATATGATATTATAGTGAAAATACTATTCTTAGATTTGTTGTCATTCTGTTGTAGGTTTTAGTTTCAAAGGTACTTAGTTTTCAAGACAGTACTAGCATCTGAATGAAAATTACTCATTTCAAGGTCATGTATCTCCATTGTATGAATATATTATTATCTTGGATAAAATGATCAAGGGTTATTTTGTTCATCTCATAGTTATGGTGTGTGTAATTCTCATTTTGGCTTTAATTCAAGGAATTAATTAAAATGCTTGAGTGAGGTTATAGGTGACTATGTTCATATAAGGATTTGATAAGTAGTATTGGGTTAGAATATAGATTGATGGTATTGTAAGGCAGTATTATCTGAGATTTTATATGCTATGTGTCTAGAAGATAAACTTGGTTACAGTAAAAAACAACCAACACCTTTGATATTATCTAGCTATGGCTCCCAAATCTATTGCAAATTGATCATTAGGGTTAAAATTGAAACCTTGCAAATATAATCTTTGTCCAAATCCATCAAGAATTTTCCATCAGTTATAAACAATTCCCTTATAAAAAATTTGTGAAGCCAGGTCTAAAATCTGGAAATGAAATTCTAAAAATGCATAAGACTAAAAATGAAATCTGATGAGATGTTGCTTTAAAATATGATTTTCAAACCTAGAAGTACAAATCTGACTTCACAAATGAATTCTGGAAAAATATAATGACTACCCTCAACCTGACGATATCTTCTTGAGTTTCTTCTGATTTTCCCCAAGAAAACCGTCGAGCAAAACACTGTCGCATTAAATAGTTGAGCTCATTTCAATTTATGCCTACCACAATTAAACTTTGCAGGTCTGTCACAATTTTGGTGAAAGATCTTCGTTGAAATGTAGATGAAACAACGATTCGTCAAAATTCTGACAAACATCGGGGATAAAAATTTAAAAAAATGAAAATTCGCACAAGTTCCCGACGATACATCTGGTTATATAGCTTTCGTCGGTAATTGGGGTCAAATGAGTTAGTGTGTAACCCTAAAGACTCACTTTTTTGGATTTAGCCTTACTTTGTACTCTTCAAGTCTATCGAAGATGGGTCCCAAGACTTGTATGTGATCACTCCTTTTCTTTGATTTTTCCAAAATATCATCCACATAATCTTCAACTTTTTGGTGGATCATGTCATGAAAGATAAAGGTCATTTCTCTTTGATAGGTTGCTCCTACATTCTTCAACCCAAATGGCATCACGTTCCAGCAATAGGTTCCCCATAGACAAGTGAATGTAGTTTTATATTGATCCTCCTAGGTGATCATGATTTGATTGTAGCCTAAAAAACAATCCATAGGTGATAGTGTTTCATGCCCAACTATTAAGTCCATGATGAGGTTGATGTTAGGAAGAGGGAAATCATCCTTCGAGCATGCCTTATTTAAGTCTCTAAAATTTGTGCATAATCTGATGTCCCTAGTGGGTTTTGAGACTAGTACCAAGTTTGAAACCCACTCGAGATAATCTATTCGTTAGATGAATCCAACGTCATGAAGCTTTTCTAACTCAAGTTTCACCAAGAGTGCTATCTGAGGGTGCATCTTCCTTAATTTCTGCTTCACTAGTCTAGATTTAGGATAAATGCCTAAGTGATGCACAACTTCTTCTATATCAAGCCTCGACATATCAATGTATGACCATGCAAATTTGGCTCTTTTCTCTTTCAGGAATGCTACTAGGTTTTTTTTTCTCCATCCAACAAGGATTCAACATAGAAAGTGATCTTGGGTACTTCTTTTGTTCCCATATTGACTAGAGTGGCCTTTTTGTTAGTACTGTTGACTTCTCTAGATGCATTGCACTAAGGGGGAGACTGAATTCCTCATCCTTGGGCACCTTCGAGAGGTTTTCACCCTTGGATATGTCCTTTATTTTTACTATTTTAGGATCAGAAAGTGCCATAGTATGGTTTTCACTCAAATATCTACATGTTAGTTGTATTTCATCAATTTTGCGACTGAAGGATTCACTCGTCTCCCCATAGTATGCCTCTATGTCTAGATCAATGTTAAAACCTGCTTTGTGATCTGCCCATGGTAAGTTGTCACAGAGTCCCTTGAATTCTGAGACCGCTTCATCATTTTCAAATAAATCTAGAATTAGTGGTCCTTGTTGGTCCAAGTCAATGAATTGTGGGTATACTCAGCATATTTCAATTGGTTGATTTCTTGGAGCAAAGCATGTAATGGATATCATGAAAAGGGATTTATTCTGCAATAGGTCAACAATATCAAGGGGGAAGTCATCTAAGGTCATATCACATGATGTAGGTAACTAAGAGGAAGCCTCATCTCATTTAGCGAAAGTACCTTTGCCAATAAGGGTGATCTTGCTAGTAGTACAACCTAGGCCAAGATTCTTTAGATGTTTCTTGAGAACGATGGGTTCTAGCAAACCATTATCATTTTGTCCCAATTTTTCATTCGTGTTATAACCCATTCCCTTTATTAGTTGCAAGCGTTTGTTATCATCTTCCATGGGAAGAGTGGGGATAGGTCGTTCATTCCAATAGAGTAGTTTAGAGACATCTTACTCATTGATATCTTCTTGGTTCAAATCTACCCACTTGGGGAAGGTAGTAAGTACCATCTTGATGAGTTCATGCTCTTTATTAATAGATGAGGGTTTCCCATGGGATTGAGGAGAAAGAGGTAGCTCTCCTAAGACAAAGGTATTCTTCATTAGCTTATAGTTACCACAACCATCATCTTAGATCACTACTTTGATATCAGGAATATTCTACACAATGGGTTCTTTTTTTTCGAAGGTCGATGCAAGGGATGATGGGTCAAAAAATGAGGAGGGTCTAGGGCCTTCATCATTCATGGGTATTTTGAAGATCTTATAAAAAATTCATCAAGATTCTTGCAGTAGTAAAATATCTCAAGATCTTTAAGGATAGTAATTTCTCTTCCCTCAAAAGGAAACTTTACACATTGATGATAGGTTGAGGCTACATCCTTTAGGGCATTGATCCATGGTCGACCAAGCATAATGTTGTACAGAAGATCAAGGTCTAACACTTGACATGTATTTTTTGCAATGATGGGTCCCACTTAGATGGGTAATGCAATGATGCCCTGTTATACCGCTCTTGGTCATCATATGCCCTGATGGTGGTACTCTTTGCTTTCTTAATGGTATCCTCTAAATAGCCCAGGTTCTTGATCAATTGAAGGGTACCACCTCCATCTACTAAGACTATTTTTACCTTGTTCTTATGAATGAATAACTCAAGGTGTAAAGCATAGTTATGAGATGGTTGTGATGGTAGCTGATGTTCTGAGAAGGTGATAAGATGATTAGTGATATATCCTACCATAGCTTGGAAATGATCTATATCAATATCCTCAGGGATAGATGACTCTGACAAAGCTTTCTCTAAGATTTTCCTATGTGCGAGTGATAGCCTCAATAGTTCTAAAATGGATATCTGTGTGGGGGTCTTCTCAGGCTAATCTAGGACATTGTACTTGTTGGGATTTGATGTTGGAAAAGTAGGCTATGTCCTACATTGAGAAGGGACACCTTGGATGGTGATTTATCCATGACTTGTGGTGACTCCACACTTTGTATTAGGTTTTTTGATGGTGACGATAGTAATGGTACTATCGTAGGAAGTGACCACGTTGGAATAGGTATGTTGCACGTTTGTGCAATACTTAGCTTTCCCATTGTTGTTCCCTTTGTTATGATCTAGAATGGGGTTTGTGTATATCTTAAGATCATGATTCCTCACTAATACCTCAACAGATCTGGTGTCATTCTCTATGAGGTCTTGGATAATTTTTTTAGCCTCATGCATTTTTCCATTTTGTGTCCTCTGATTTTGTGAGTCATAAAGATCATTCTTGTTGTAGCAGGATGGTTTCTCTTGGGGTTATTGGTAGTTTTCAAATTTTGGAAGTGTTATCAAGTTTAACTCTACTAACTTCTTTATGATGGTTTCGATGGGTTCCGACAATTGTGTGTACTTGCATTTAGGATAGTTGCTCTTGTTAGGGGTTCACCTTTTTTGCATCTTGGTGTTGTTGATCTGATTGTTCTAAGGAGGTGTTGTTTGTTGCACAGTTGGTTGAATGTTATCAAATTGATTATTGTTTGGCTTAGGAGAACTTAGGAATACCTTAGCATCTACCACACCATAATTTGTTACATTCTTGTTCTTAGCCTAAACATGAGGCTTGTCATTTGAACTAGTTGATGGGCAGTTGTCTTTGTAAGCTTGAGTATTTCCCTGTGAGATTAGATCTCTCTCGATATTAAGGGTTCTAGGGACAATCTCATCATAAGAGGTGATGCACTACATTTTTAAGTGGAAGGATAAATCTAAATCTAGATTTTCTATGATTATCCCCACTATTGTTCATCGGGAAGAGGCCACTTGCTATTTACTAGATCTTTGTCTCCACTGTTGCAATAAATTAGTGAAAGATTATCCTTAGTTTTATCTGAGAGTGTACAGTTCTTCTAGACTTACATCCATGTCAACATTAAAGGAAAAGTGATCGATGAATTTATTAGTAATTTCTTAGAAAGTTTTGATACTGGGAGGAAGTTGAGAAAACCAATCCATGGCAAGACCTGTTAAACTTCAAGGAAAGAGGCGCATTAAATAAGAATCATTGTAGGCCACCTCCATACACATGACATTGAATTATTTGACATGGTCCACAAGGCTTCCTCTCCCTTTATACTTATCAAATTTTGGAATTTTAAAACCAAGAGGGAATGGAACCATTTTGATGTTTTGATCAAATGGATATGGACATAGATTCTATGTATGGGGCTTCTTTATCTTACCCATCCAAAGGTCCTGCATTTCTTGTGATAATGCCTTAAGTTGCGATGCTAGATCGTCTTTCCAATTTGGTCGAGGAACATATGTTGGGATGGTGGATGAGTTGTATATGAGATTCTAATACATGATAATGTGTTGTATGGGGTGTATGGTGGTGTGAGATTATGTCAAGGTAATTGAGGTGTTGATGTATATGTTTTTAACATGTTTGTATTGATGATATTTTGTTGAGGATTATAGTAGGAACTTGTTTGTGGTGGTTATTGGGTATACTATTGAGCTAGTAAGGCTTACTATTGTTTTTGAGTTGTAAGAGCTTCTTGTTGGGCTTGTTGTTGTTGTTGCACCACTAGGGTTTTTTGTTGGACCTGCTATTAATTTTGTGTTTCTAAGGCTACTTGATGGGCTTGATGTTGTTGTTGTGATAAGGTTGCTTATTGTTGTTGTGCTACTAAGGCTGCTTGATGGGCTTGATGTTGTTTTTATCTAAGATTGCTTCTTGTTGTTATTGTTGCTATTATTGTGCTACTAGGGATGCTTGTTGTTGTTTCTGCTATTAATGTGCTACTAGGGTTGCTTTTTTTTTTTTTGTTGTTGTTGTTGTTGTATTGATAAGGATACTTGATGGGATTGTTGTTGTTGTTGTCCTAAGATTTCTTGTTTTTTTTGTTGTGCTGCTTTTTGTACCGCTAAGGCTGCTTCTTGTTGTTACTGCTACTATTGTGCTACTAGGGTTGCTTCATTTTTTTGTGTTTTTTTTGTGCTACTAGGGCTACTTGTTGTTGTTGCTAGTGTTGTTGTGCTTCTAGGGCTTGTTGTTTTTTGTTGTTGGATGGCTTGTTGATAAGCTTATTTTGCTTGCTATATCTTTATGGTATGCATTTATAATGTAGGATCAGTTGGTTGTTGACATATCTATGATGGATTTTGAGCGGTGATGTTTTGAATGGGTAGCGGGTTGTTGATGAGAGGTTGGGGGTTCTTGTTATCAAATTTTCACATCTCAAATTGATAGAGCTGGTTAATTCAGGTTCATTTTAAGGTGAAGAGTTTTCATTTATTTTTTTAGTTGCCTTAACCATTGAATATATTTGAGTATGTTGGATGTTGTTGTTGTGTTGCTGATATATGGTTTTCATTGATGTCAATACTATTAGAATTGGTGACTTCAAGGCTATATATGTCGAAGCTATTGAGAAAATTATAATAAATATGTTGCAGGCAGTCTATGAAGCTATGAAGATTAGAGTGGTGGGAAGTTCAGTAAGTTAGTATTCAAAAGTCGTACATTAAAGGGTTTGCTGCTAATCCTATCTAGTATATCCTTCAGAAGTTTTAGAGGTGCACATCAAGATTGGAGCAAGTTATGAGTTTGTGTGTTCCTATAGTTATTCTGTTACTGTAACAGGTGTTTTTGGAAGAAGAGAATGTAACTATAGCAATTTGAATTGTTGTGTATGCTCTTGTGATGTTCGTTGATGTTTCTTGATCATACTCTATTAGTGTTGTATGTCTACATTGATCGATGTGTCCTACATTTCTTGTGATAATGCCTTAAGTTGTGATGTTAGATCATCTTGTGAGTTTGATGGGGGAACATATGTTGGGATGGTGGATGAGTTGTATATGAGATTCTGATATGATAAGGTGTTGTATGGGGTGTATGGTGGTGTGATATTCTATCAAGGTCATTGAGGTGTTGATGTATATGTTCTTAATGTGTTTGTATTGATGATATTTTGTTGAAGATTATAGTAGGAACTTGTTTGTGGTGGTTATTGGGTATACTTTTGAGCTAGTAAGGCTTTCTATTGTTGTTGAGCTATAAGGGATTCTTGTTGGGATTGTTGTTTTTTTTGCACCACTAGGGCTTGTTCTTGGAATTTCCATTGTTGTTATGTTTCTAAGGCTTCTTGATGGGCTTGATGCTATTGTTGTGTTGCTAAGGCTGCTTGATGGGCTTGATGTTGTTTTTTCTAAGATTTCTTGTTATTGTTGTGCTGCTAAGGTTGCTTGATGTTATTCTTGCTATTCTTGTGCTACTAGGGATGCTTGTTGTTGTTATTGTTGTTAATGTTCTAATAGGGCTGCTTGTTGTTGTTGTTGTATTGCTAAGGCTACTTGATGGGATTGATGTTGATGTTGTTGTTGTGCTAAGATTGCTTTTTTTTGTTGTGTTGCTTGTTGTGTCGCTAAGGCTACTTGTTGTTGCTTCTGCTACTATTGTGCTACTAGGGCTGCTTCCTTTTGTTGTTGCTTTTGTTGTGCTACTAGGGCTACTTGTTGTTGCTATTGTTGTTGTGCTGCTAGGGCTGCTTGTTGTTTTTGTTGTTGGATAGCTTGTTGATAAGCTTATTTTGCTTGCTATAGAGCTAGGGTATGCATTTGTAATGTAGGATCAGTTGGTTATTGAGACATCTGTGATGGATTTTGAGTGGTGATGGTTTGAATTGGTAGTGGGTTGTTGATGAGAGGTTGGGGGTTCTTGTTATCAAATTTTCACCACATCTCAAACTAACAAAGCTAGTTAATTCAAATTCATTTAGGTAAAGAGTTTAAAAAAAAAATAGTTTATTTAACCATTGCATATATTTGAGTGTGTTGGATGTTGTGGTTGTGTTGCTGGTATGTGGTTATCATTGATGTCAACACTATTAGCATTGGTTCCTTCAAGGATATATATGTCAAAGATATTGAGAAAATTATAATCAATATGTTGCAAGAAGTTTGTGAAGATGTGAAGATCAGAGTGGTTGGAAGTTTAGTAAGTTTGTATTTAGAAGTCGTGCATTTAAAGGTTTATTGCTAAGCCTATCTAGTATATTCTCTAGAAATTTCAAAGGTGCGCATCAAGATTGGAGCAAGATATGAGTTTTTGTGTTCCTATAGTTATTTTGTTACTGTAGTAGGTGTTTCTGGAAGAAGAGAATGTAACTCTTGCAATTTGAATTGTTGCATAAGCTCGTATGATGTTTTTTGATGTTTCTTGATTATACTCTATCAATTTTGTATGTTTGCATTGATCGGTGTGTTCGTGATCAAAGATTTTTCCTTTGTGTGTTCGAGTTTTTATGTTCTTGGCTGACATGGTGGTTGTAGTGTGTTGCGGATCCTTGTGAGTTAATTTTTGAATGCTTGGAACATTCAAGGATGTTTATTTAGGTCTTCATTATGTTGTGACCGAATTAGGTTGGTACACATTGAGATTTGTTCATGTATTGGGCCGATAGGTTGTATTCATATATTCTTTATTTTTGGCCAATTGAATTATTGATGTAATTTCATGAAGCGGATACATAAGAGCGATTGTTTTCTCCATTTGGTATGAATGAATGTGAATTATGTGCATGATATGTGTGAATAAAGATCAGATCATTCGATTGCAGAGCAGAGTGTGAAGAAGTTTGGGAGAAGTGTGAAGAAGTATTTTTGTGCCTAACCAGAACTATCATCGGGCTTTTAAAGAAGCTAATTTCTCATTTCAACCTCATCAGATGGATTTGATCTAAAATTTTTATGTAAGGTAGTGAGCCTTCCCTTTGAGTAGTGAGCTCTAGATAGTGTGCTTGAATGCATGTCCATTTCTTATTCATTTCTCTTATACTTTTAATAGGGTATAATTGTGGATGAACCTCCACCCTGGTTTTTCCCCTAACAGGGTTTCCACACAAAAATCTTGCCATTGTGTGTGTTTTTGATGTGTTGTTTATTCATGCTTTCACTCTTAATTATTAGATGTGAGCTTAAAGTTTGATAAGGTTAAATAAGTTTTAAATTCTGTAACAACTGATTCACCCACCTTCTTAGTTATCTATTCTTGTTTTTCCAACAATTAGTATCAGAGCGGGTTCCTCTGAAGAAGTTTAATAGCTTGAGGTGATTTGATATAGCATCATACAAGAAGGATAGTCCCAGATTTGATGGTACAAATTACTCTCTATGGAAGGTCAAAATGGAGTGTCATTTGAAGTGCATTGGTGAACCCTTCTAGAAGATTACAAAGAACACATATACTATTCCTCATAATAGTACCTCTACTACTGATCAGATCAAAGAAGCTGAAACTAATATTAGTGCTATAGAAGCTTTACTGAGTTCCTTGATAGATTTAGAGATGACAAATGTGATAGGTCTGAAAACAACACATAAGATCTAGAAGAAGCTGAAAACATTGTATGAAGGAGATGCACAAGTGAAACTTTCTAAGCTACTAAGTCTGAAAGGCAAGTGGGAAAACATGAAGATGAGTGAAGATGAAAAAATTATTGCTTTCATGCATAAAGTAAATGAGCTAGTGATGGTATTAAAGATGTGTTGGTGGAATTTTGGAAGAAGATGATATTATGGCTAAAGTGCTCAGATCAGTTCCTACTTCTTACAAAATGAAAGCTCATTCTATTGAAGAGCTCAGGATAGTAACAAATGTGACAAGAGATATGTTGATTGGTAAACTAGTTGCCTTTGAGTTGAGTGAATTTGGTTAGTCTACTCCTAAACCAGAATATGAATTTAAAGCTACTGTATCCAAAAAAATCCAACAGAGATATGATCCAAGAGAAAGTTCCAAAAAGACATTCAATAATGAAGATGAGATGAAACAGATTAAAGATGAAGAAAGAGAGCTAGAAGAGCTAGAAGCATTGATTGTGAAAAGGGAAGCTAGAGGACAAGGTAAGTATAAAGGAAAGTTTCTTATTAAATGTTTCTCTTGTAATAAGATAGGTCATTTTGCAACAAGGTGTCCTGAAAGAGTTTCTAAATACAAACCCGACAAGTCTAGATTTCAAAAGAAATGTTATTACATTGAAGAAGGTGTTACTGATAATGAATCTGATAAAGAAAATGGAAATGAAGATGGATGGGTATTCATTTCTATCAAGGAAAATGGTCTAGTGTCCACTGAATCTACCAGTAATCAAATATTGAGAAAAATATCTTGCAACCAGAATTGATGAAACAAATGAGTGGGTGATTGACAATGGATTCTCACATCATATGACTAGTGAGAAAAGAAAATTTGTAAGCTTAGAGAGCTATGATAGTGGTGTTGTAAGATTTGGAGGTAACAATGTTGGTGTGATTTGTGGCAGAGGCACTATTTCTCTTGGTGGTAAATATAATAATGATGATGTTCTATATGTTGAAGTATTGAAGCATAATTTGTTAAGTGTTGGACAGATGGTCGACAAGGGATACAATCTTTAGTTCAAAGATGGAAAATGCAGGATATTGGGAAGCTATGGAAATGTAATTTCTTCAGGTACTAAGACAAGAGGTAACATTTTCCACCTGAGTGTTGCTAATGAAATTTTCTTAACTGCTCAAGTTGATGTAAGTTGGTTATGGCATAGGAGTCTGTATCTTATGAATTTTGATAACATTGTCAAAGTAAGCTCCACACAAGCAGTCAGAGATCTACCTAAGTTAGTAAAGCCTACTAACACCATATGAAAGGAATGTTAGATGGGAAAGTAGACTAGAATTTCTTTTCGGAGTAAACATCATCATTCTAATGGAGTACTTGAGCTAGTGCATACTAATCTATGTGGTCCCTCTAGAATCAGAAGTCTACAAGGAGAAAGGTACTTTATGTTGATTATTGATGATTACTCTAGGATGATATGGGTTGCTTTCTTGAGAGAAAAATATGAAGCATTAGAAATGTTCAGATATTTCAAAGTTATGGTACAGAATGAGACAAGATTGAAGATTAAATGCTTAAGATCAGACAGAGGTGGTGAGTTCACTTCCTAGGAGTTCAATTCATTTTGTGAAGAGCATGGAATCAAAAGATAGTTATTTGCTCCCTAAACTCCTTAACAGAATGGAGTTGTTGAGAGAAAGAACAAAAAAAAATTAGATTCCGCCAAAACTATGATGTTGGAAGGTAATGTTCCTCATATCTATTGGAGAGAAGTTGTAAGCACTATTGTATATACCATCAACTGGGTAAATGTCAATAGTAATTCTGGTAAGACTCCTTTTGAGCTATGGTTTGGTCATAAGCCTATTGTTAAATATTTCAAAATATTTGGAAGTAGATGTTATATCAAAAGAGATGAAGATATATGCAAGTTTGATGCTAGGAGTGATGAAGGAATCTTTCTAGGTTATTATACTAAGAGAAAAGCCTACTAGTGCTACAATAAAAGATTAAAGAAAATGGTTGAAAGTGAAAATGTCAAAGTTGATGAGGATACTGAAAAATCATCCTGATATCATGGATATGATTCAGATGACCAACATGATAGTACTAACAAAGGTAAGACTACTCAGACATAGAATCAAGTTCAAATTGTTCTGGTGAATCAATAGAATGATGAAGGAGAACCCAGTGGAAGTGTAGAAGAAAGAACAAAAGAACCAAAAGTTTGAGAGAATCACAAAGTCCCAAGGTATGTAAAGCTAAATCATTCTGAAGATCAAATTATAGGAGACAAGAACAAAGGAGTGCAAACTAGAAGAAGAATTGCAAAAGAGTATTGTCTGATTTCCAAGACTAAGCCTAGAAATGTCAATGAAGCATGTAAAGATGAATATTGGATGGAAGCAATGAAGGAAGAATTGATGCAAATAGAGAAAAATGATACATGGATTCTTGTTCCCAGACCTTAGGATAAAAATGTGATTGGAACCAAATGGGTCTTTTGGAATAATTTGAATGAACAAGGTGAAGTGATTAGAAATAAAGTAAGACTAGTATGTAAAGGGTACTCACAGATGGAAGGTATTGATTTTGAAGAAACCTTTGCCCCTGTTTCTAGAATTGAAGTTGTAAGGTTGTTTCTTGCTTATGATTCTTTTAAGAATTAAAAATTCTATCACATGGATGTAAATTCGACATTTTTGAATGGTGAGTTAGAAGGAGAAGATTATGTTGAGCAACCAGATGGATTTCAACTAACTGATGAAGGAGAAATGGTTTGTCAATTGAAGAAAGCATTTTATGGACTCAAGAAAGCCCCTAGAGCCTAGTATACTAGACTGGATAAATTCTTGTTGAAGCTTGGATTCAATAAAGGTATTGTTGATAGTAATTTGTATTTCAAGGTGGATCAGGATAAAGAGTTGATTATTGAAGTCTTTGTTGATGACATTATTTTTGAAGGTGATGATGATTTATGTATGAAGTTGTTGATGAGATGAAAATTGAGTTTGAGATGTCAATGATAGGAGAGCTGAAATTATTTTTAGGATTGCAAATTACTCAGTTAGATGATGGAATATTTATATCTCAATCCAAATATGTAAAAGAGTTACTGAAAAAGTTTGGCATGGAAGACTCAAAGCCTGTAGATACACCGCTGGTAACTGGATACAAGTTAACACAAAATGATGATTCTCCTAAGGCTAATAAAACAAGGTGTAGGTCAATAATTGGTAGATTGCTCTATTTCACTCAAACTATACTAGACATCATGAATGTTGTATGCATGGTTGCTAGATATCAAGCTGATTCGAAGGAATCACATGTGACTGCAGTAAAGAGAATTTTTAGATACTTGAAAGGGACAGTTGATTTTGGCCTATGGTATCCTAAGGATGATGATCTTACTTTGAATTCCTTTACAAATGCAGATTGGGTAGGAGGTGTGGATGACAAAAAAGTAATAGTGGCGGTGCATTCTTCTTGGGGAAGAAGTTGGTGTCTTGGCTAAGTAAA
Source organism: Sequoiadendron giganteum (assembly GCA_007115665.2). Classification (NCBI taxonomy): domain Eukaryota; kingdom Viridiplantae; phylum Streptophyta; class Pinopsida; order Cupressales; family Cupressaceae; genus Sequoiadendron; species Sequoiadendron giganteum. The sequence continues at coordinate 348,020,277 of CM021109.1, read as the reverse complement.
AAGCAGAATTCCATTTCCTTATCTATTGCTGAGGTAGAATAGATTGTTGCTGCAAACAAGTGTACTCAAGTATTATGGATGAAATAGATGCTGAGAGATATAAGAATTGAGTATTATGAGACTATCGCTATATTTTTTGATAACTCAAGTTCCATAAACATTTCCAAGAATCCGGTGCTACATTCAAAGACAAAACATATATCTATCAAGTATCACTTTTTGAGAGACAAAGTGAGTGATAAAGAAGTCAGATTGGAATATGTGCCTATTAAGGAATAGATTGCATATATCTTCACTAAGTCATTGCCAAAAGATATTTTTGAGTATCTTAGATGAAAGTTAGGGGTGATTTCCCCTCCTAATCTAAACTAAGATGCAAGTCTTTGCATCAATCTGTGCACTTACAGTTATATCTTGTTTCAGATTGATGTTATGGTGGCTGCTACTCAGGGGGAGTAGTCAGATGATTCAGATATGTGGTTCAGAGCTTGTGTACCTTTTCCATTGATGTCAAAGGGGGAGAAGAATAATGTGAAAAACCCTTGAGGAATAAAGGAGGAGAAGAGTCATGAAAGAAAAAGAGGAGAGTGCAATATCTAGGGAGGAGACTAATGGAGAAGAGCTAGTTGTGTTGATGGAATTTTTCACATCATATGTTGCCATCAATGCCAAAGGGGGAGATTGTTGGAAACAATGGTTGTGTTTCTGATATGTGGTTGTCATTGATGTCAACACTATTTTTTTTATCTGAGAGTGTATAGTTCTTCTAGACTTACTTCCATCTCAAGATTAAAGGAGAAGTGATCGATGAAATTAGCGGTAATTTCTGGGAAAGTTTTGATATCAAGAGGAAGTTGAGAAAACCAATCCATGTTAGGACCTGTTAAACTTTAGGGGAAGATGCATGTTAAATAAGAATCATTATAGGCCACCTCCATACACATGAATTGAATTCTTTGACATGGTCCACAAGGCTTCCTCTCCCTTTGTACTTATCAAATTTAGGGGTTTAAAAATTGAGAGGGAATAGAACCATTATGATGTTTCAATCAAATGGATATGGACATAGATTATGTGTATGGGGCTTCTTTGTCTTTCCCATATAAAGGTCCTACATTTCTTGTGATAATGCCTTAAGTTGTGATGCTAGATTGTCTTGCAGGTTTGGTGGAGGAAAATATGTTGGGATGGTGGATGAGTTGTATATGAGATTCTGATATGATAAGGTGTTGTATGGGGTGTATGGTGGTGTGAGATTCTATCAAGGTCATTGAGGTTTTGATTTATATGTTCTTAATGTGTTTGTATTGATGATATTTTGTTGAAGATTACCATAGGAACTTGTTTGTGGTGGTTATTGGGTATTCTTTCGAGCTAGTAAGGCTTTCTATTGTTGTTGAGTTGTAAGGGCTTCTTGTTGGGATTGTTGTTGTTGTTGCACCACTAGGGCTTGTTTTTGGACTTGATATTGTTGTTGTGTTGCTAAGGCTTCTTGATGGGCTTGATGTTATTGTTGTGTTGTTAAGGCTGCTTGATGGGCTTGATGTTTTTTTTTCTAAGATTTCTTGTTATTGTTGTGCTGCTAAGGCTGCTTTTTGTTAGTGTTGTGCTACTAGGGATGCTTGCTGTTGTTATTGTTGTTAATGTGTTACTAGGGCTGCTTGTTGTTTTTGTTGTTGTTGTTGTTGTATTGCTAAGGCTACTTGATGGGACTGATGTTGTTGTGCTAAGATTGCTTGTTTTTGTTATATTGCTTGTTGTGTCGCTAAGGCTACTTGTTGCTACTACTACTATTGTGCTACTAGGGTTTCTTCCTTTTGTTGTGCTACTAGGGCTACTTGATGTTGTTGATATTGTTGTTGTGCTGCTAGGGCTGCTTGTTGTTTTTGTTGTTGGATGGCTTGTTGATAAACTTATTTTTCTTGCTATAGAGCTAGGGTATGCATTTGTAATGTAGGATCAGTTGGTTGTTGAGACATCTGTGATGGATTTTGAGAGGTGTTGTTTTGAATTGGTAGCAGGTTGTTGATGAGAGGTCAGGGGTTCTTGTTATCAAATTTTTACCACATCTCAAACTAACAGAGCTAGTTAATTCAGCTTCATTTTAAGGTGAAGAGTTTTCATTTATTTTTTTAGTTGCTTTAACCATTGCATATATTTGAGTGTGTTGGATATTGTGGTTGTATTACTGGTATGTTTTATCATTGATGTCAACACTATTAGCATTGGTGCCTTCAAGGATATATATGTCGAATATATTGAGAAAATTATAATAAATATGTTGCAGGCAGTTTGTGAAGCTATGAAGATCAGAGTGGTGGGAAGTTCAGTATGTTGGTATTCATAAGTCATGCATTAAAGGGTTTATTGCTAAGCCTATCTAGTATATCCTCTAGAAGTTTCAGAGGTGCGCATCAAGATTGGAGCAAGATATGAGTTTATGTGTTCCTACAGTTATTCTGCTATTGTAGCAGGTGTTTCTGGAAGAAGAGAAAGTAACTCTGGAAATTTGAATTGTTGTGTAAGCTGCTGTGATGTTTTTTGATGTTTCTTGATCATACTCTATCAATTATTTATGTTCACATTGATCGGTGTGTTCGTGATCAAAGATTTTTCCTTTGTGTGTTTGAGTTTTCATGTTCTTGGATGACATGGTGGTTGTAGCGTGTTTCAGGTCCTTGTGGATTAATTTTTGAATGCTTGGCACATTCAAGGATGTTGATTTAGGTCTTCATTATGTTGTGATCGACTTACGTTGGTACGCATTGAGATTTGTTCATGTATCGGGCCGACAAGTTGTATTCATCTATTCTTTATTTTTGGCCAATAGAGTTATTGACGTAATTTCATGAAGCAGATATATAAGAGTGATTGTTTTCTTCATTTGGTATGAATGCATTTGAAGTGTGTGTGAGATATGTGTGAATAAAGATCAGATCATTTGATTGCATAGCAGAGTTTGAAGAAGTTTGAGTGAAGTGTGAAGTATTTTTGCGCCTAATCGGAACTATCATCAAGCTTTTGAAGAAGCTAATTTCTCAGTTCAACCGCATGAGATGGATTTAATCTAAAATTTGTATGTAAGGCAATGAGCCTTCCCTTTGAGCAGTGAGCTCTAGGTAGTGTTCCTAAATGTATTACATTCTTTATTCATTTTTGTTATACTTTTAATAGGGTATAATTATGGATTAACCTCCACCGTGGTTTTTCCCCTAACAGAGTTTTCACGCAAAAAACTTGGTGTTGTGTATGTTTTTGATGTGTTGTTGATTCATGCTTTCACTATTAATTATCAGATCCGAGATTAAAGGTTGATAAGATTAAATAAGTTTTAAATTTTATAACAACTGATTCACCCCCCTCTCAGTTGTCTATCCTTGTTTTTCCAACAAAGTGTTTAGTTGTTGAAGTGCAATGTGTTTTAATTTTCTATTCATCATTTGTAGCATTAAATATTGTATGAATTATAAAATAAGGTTCTTTCATTCTATATTAAGTTATTCATTACACAATGTTTCATACATTTGTTGAAAAAGAGAATTACAGAATTGAACAAGAATTATACAAAATGTTGTTTTGTATTCATTGATAAAAATAGAATCAAGTGTCCCACACAAGCCATGGGAATAGTTGAAACAAAAAATCATAAAGAGTACAATACACTACTGAAGATAAAAGGAGAAGAGCATGTAAGAGAGAACATAATCATCATTGGTTGGTTGTGCCTTTGAGTTACCTTCAGATTTGTGCATCCTTCCTTTCTTTCGTGCTCCAAGTGAACCTGCAAGTGATTATAAAGTTTTGTTAGAGCTTGGACCATGAACCCTCCTACATGATCCACCAATAGTAATGCAAAATACTATTTATATGGCATTGAATAAACTGAACAAAGATAAGAAGTATGCCAAAGAATACAAGGGAGGAAACATCATAAGAACTTTGAATTTATTATTTTGATCTAATATTGTTTGTTTCCTATGCAGGTATAGGACAAGTCATGTTGCCAATCTAATTTAAAGACTTTAAATCATGTGGTGTAAAATGAGCTCCCACAAGGGTTGAGCTCAACATGCTACCCCTTAGCATTCAAGAGGGGTTGAGAAAGGAAATATTTTAGGATTACTCAAAAGAGATATATATTTGAAGGAGTACATCAAGTGTCATAAGAACTCAAGCAATTGACCATTTAGAACAATCAAGTCTGAAGGTGCAATGAATTGAATATCATAAATGATCAATTTATCAAGTGGATCATCACAAAGAGTGCATCATCATGAAATGTGATAGTGAAGAGGCATACATAATTCCTTGTTTACAAATCAACAATAGCAACTGAAGAAAAATGGAGAAGGAAAAACACCTGTGAAGTAAATAAAGTTGATAATAATGGATAATTATTGGTTGAGCCTTCTCAAAGGTAGGAAACCTAAGAAGGATGTTTTAAAGGCGAGAATTTTTGTAACAGTTCTAGGTTTTGAGAAAATTGATTGTTGAGCACCATCTTATTCTTACAGGATTTGGATCTAGTAGAATCTATGAGATCCTATGAAAGCACAAGGTTCAGATGTATTAAGAACCTTCATTGGCGATTCATGATAGAAATTGGTTAGATAAATATATTGATTTGTCTAATAGACAAGGCAAAAGTGATTGATGTGATGAATCATGTATGCTTGATTGTTATTAGTGAAGTTATGTGTGATGTACTATTTGAGAAAGATACTTGTGCAATAATGCACTTCTCCTACTCCATGCAAATGACACATCTATATGGGTGATTGTATTCATATCATAAGAAAATTTGTTGCCTTAATTATACTTATATTTATACTTGAACAAGAAATTTTCTCTATACTTATGTGAGTGATGCATACTTCATATTATTGTTGTCCTTGTGCGAGTGATGCACTAGAGTAAGTTATTGATTCTTTTGTACGGATAAATAACTTAAGTAATTATTACATTCCTTAATTGTGTGGGAGATATAATTTTGATACTCATTGTGTTTATTGGATTGAGTAATGATCACTATAACTATACTACTAAATTTATGCATATTTCATCTTTTTTGTGAGAAATGTACTTGTGGGAGAGATGCACTTACCATTTTTATTATATGAAGACTTGAATGAGTAATGCTCATTTTATGTAAGATATATTCTATATTTGTGTAAGTAAGGCACTATAAGTAAATTATGTATCCATACGCAATGTGAGTTAGGCACCAGGGGTTCATGTATTCTTGTTTGTTAATTATTCATTCTATGTGCACTTGAGCGTGTTATGCACTATTATATCATCTGATCTTTATTCTATGCAATTTGATTAGTCTTATTGAATGTGGTGTGTGTGATAAGCTTTAAGCTTTCCTTCTGAGATAGGATGTCGAATGTGGGCTAACAGAGAAGGTGATCTTCTTTTTCAAGATCAACCAAATGTTTTATATATGTTTTGGCCAAAGTGAGTTGTACCATTGAAATAGATGGATAATGAATACCTAGAATTTTTATATGTTTCTTTGCCACATCCTGTATGCAAGAAATATGTTCATTCTAGTATAAGAGTGCATATAAGGCATCAAGCATGTATCAAGAGTTTCCCTCCTGCCCTATTGTTATAGGTTTCGAGGCACCTCATATAGGGCTGAGTGTTCTTTTAGTTAGGAAGAATCATGGGGAAGTGTTATGTTTCATGGTTGGGTGGAAAAAGCACCTAAACCATGCTCTTGACCTTCAACTTGTGAAAGACCATTGGGATATGGTCGTTGAAGATTGATTATGTTTAGGTGTAGACCGACGGCTCCAAGTGGGAGATTGTTGGTATGTGGCGACTGATCATTCTATACTGTACACTCTTCATGTATCCCTCGGTGGGGTTTAGGGCCCCGGGCCCGGGTTGGTACCCCAAGAAAAATTTTTGGCCTGCTTTTTCGCGAAATTACTGAAAAAGGGAAAAATCACAAAAAAGGGAAAAATCCCCGATTTTGTATAACCCTAATTTATAAAGGGTTTAGGATAGAGTTACAGTATTATAAGAAACAAGCGATTATTCGCGATATTGTAATAGGGTTTTACACTGGTTAATGAAATCATTGGATGGCTGCGGTTTGGTGGATGTAGCCCACATTGGGTGAACCACGTTAAATTCTCTATGTTATTTTTGTGTGTTTTACTTCTGGTTTATTTGATAAAATCTGCATTTAGCTTTTAGATATCTGCCATTGAAAACCTAACAAGTGGTATCAGAGCGAGTTGTTTTTCAATTATCGTTTGCAGGAAAGTCTCACGGTTGAGTGGGAGTCTCACGGTTAAGTGGGAGCAATGGCAGACGAGGGTAAGATGAAGGTTGATAAGTTCAATGGGCAGAACTATCAGTTATGGAAGATGCAGATGGAGGACTATCTCTATCAGAAGGATTTATGGTGGCCATTGGAAGGGAAAACCAAGAAACCTACAGCAATGTCGGATGAGGACTGGGATATTTTGGACAGAAAGGCACTTGGCAGTATTCGCTTATGCCTGGCACAATCGGTGGCGTTCAATATCACAACAACAAAGACAACTCTAGAGTTGATGGAAACCCTAGCAAAGTTATATGAAAAGCCTTCCGCTTCGAATAAGGTATTTCTTATGAAGCGCTTATTTAATATGAAAATGGTAGAAGGTGGATCAGTTACTGATCATTTGAATGAATTTAATACGGTTACCAGTCAATTAACTTCTGTAAAAGTTAACTTTGATGAAGAAGTTAGGGCTCTTTTGATTTTGTGTTCTTTGCCTGAAAGCTGGAATAGCTTGGTAATGGCGGTTAGCAATTCTGTTTCTGGTTCAAATACATTGAAATTTGATGATGTTGTTGGTGTTATTTTGAGCGAGGAAATTCGTAGGAAAAGCTCAGGTGGAACATCCACATCAGGCAGTGTTTTGAATGCAGAAAGCAGGGGCAGAACAAATGAGAGACGAAACAATTTTGGGAGTCGTGGGAAGTCACGAGGAAAATCAAGGGACAGAAGGTCCCAATCTAGAGACAAGAGGGATTGCTGGTACTGTGGTAAGCCAGGGCATGTAAAGAAAGATTGTTGGTCTCGAAAAAATAAAGAAGGAGACAAACATGAAGGAAATAAAGAGGCAAATGTGGTAAGTAATAAATCTGATGAGGATGCTTTGATTCTTTCTCTTGATAATGCTGATGATTCTTGGGTGTTAGATTCAGGGGCTTCATTTCATGCTACGCCCCATAGAAATTATTTTCTTGATTATGTCCAAGGGGATTTTGGGCTAGTTTATTTGGGAGATAATGAACCTTGTCAGATTGTTGGAAAGGGAAGAATCAAGATCAAGTTGCAGAATGGGAATCATTGGCTACTACATGAGGTAAGGCACATTCCAAAGCTAAAAAGAAATTTAATTTCTGCAGGGCAACTAGATGATGAAGGTTGTGTTGTTACATTTAGTGATAAAAATTGGAAGGTTACAAAAGGTGCCTTAGTAGTAGCAAAAGGTGCGAAAGTAGGCACCTTATATCTTTGTACAGGTCATACTGTTCCTTCTACTTTAGCTATTGCAGATAAAAATCAATGTTCAGGAACAGTTGCTGCAGTTCAGCAGGAAGAAAATCAGATAGTTGCTGCAAATTCTGAATCAGTACTATGGCATAACAGACTTGGTCACATGAGTGCAAAAGGTATGAAAGTACTTCATTCAAAGAATGCTTTACCAGGTCTAAAATGTGTTAACATGGATTTCTGTGAAAGTTGTGTGTATGGCAAACAAAAGAGAGTTAGTTTTCTCAAGGATGGGAAACAAAAGAAAGATGAGAAATTGGAGCTTGTGCATACGGATGTATGGGGACCAGCTCAGGTATCTTCTCTCGGTGGCTCTCATTATTATGTCACATTCATCGATGATGCAACTAGGAAGGTATGGATTTATTTCATTAGGCAGAAATCTGATGTATTTGAAACTTTTAAAAAATGGAGAAGCTTGGTTGAGAATGAGACAGGTAAAAAGTTGAAATGTCTCAGATCTGATAATGGTGGTGAGTATTGCAGCAAAGAGTTTGAAGATTATTGTTCCTCTAATGGTATTCGTAGGCAGAAAACGGTTCCAAGGACTCCACAGGAAAATGGAGTGGCTGAGCGCATGAATAGAACAATAATGGAGCGTGCACGGACTATGAGATTGCATGCTGGGTTGCCTTTAAACATGTGGGCAGAGGCTGTAAACACTGCTGTTTATTTAATTAATAGAGGTCCATCTAATCCTTTGGGTTGTGGTATTCCAGAGGAAGCATGGAAAGGTAAGAAGGTGAGTTATTCTTTTCTGAAAACCTTCGGTTGTGAAGCATTTGCACATGAAAATATGATGTCGAATATAGCATAGATGAATTTGGTTATAGGCTTTGGGATTTTGAAAATAAGAAAATTGTGAGAAGCAGGGATGTCATATTCAATGAGAAAATGTTGTACAAAGATCTATTGCAGCAGCATGAGAAGAAAGAACAGGATTATGCAGTGCTGGATGATATTACAAACACCAATGTTCCAGTGGTTCCTCATGCTCCGCAACAGCAACAACAAGAAATACCACAAACCCCAGTTAATGTTAGGCGATCTTCAAGGTTAAGTAGACCTCCAGAAAGATTTTCTCCCTCTTTGTACTCTATTCTATTAACTGACGCTGGTGAACCAGAATGTTATCATGAAGCCATGCAGGTGGATACCAAGGTTCAGTGGGAGCATGGAATGGAAGAAGAAATGGACGCCTTGCTGAAAAATCAGACTTGGGAATTATGCAAGTTGCCTGCAGGTAAAAAGGCTTTAGCAAACAAATGGGTTTATAGGATGAAAGAGGAGGATGGAGGTAAGAAAAGATTTAAATCTAGATTAGTTGTAAAGGGATTTGCACAGAAACAAGGTATTGATTTTGATGAAATATTTTCTCCAGCTGTTAAAATGACCTCTATTCGTACTGTGTTAAGTATTGTGGCTGTTGAAGATTTACATTTAGAATAGCTTGATGTTAAAACTGCCTTTCTCCATGGTGATTTGGAAGAGGAAATTTATATGGAACAACCACAAGGATTTGAGGTCAAAGGTAAGGAGAAACTGGTGTGCAGATTGAAGAAAAGCTTATATGGCTTAAAGCAAGCACCTCAACAATGGTATCTTAAATTTGATAGTTTTATGGCTGAGCAAGGTTACAATAGGTGTAATTCAGACCATTGTGTTTATTTTAAGATGCTAGGTGAAGATAGCCACATTATTTTATGTTTATATGTTGATGATATGCTTGTAGCGGGGTCTAACATGGATCACATAAAGGAGTTAAAACAACAGTTAGCAAATTCATTTGCTATGAAGGATTTGGGGGCAGCAAAACAAATCCTTGGTATGAAGATTACAAGAGATAGGAAAAAATAGGAAATTATTTTTATCCCAGGTTGATTATGTTAAAAAGGTGTTGCAGAGATTTCATATGGAGAATGCAAAAGCTGTCAGCACACCTTTGCCCAGTCATGTAAAATTGACTAAGGATATGTGTCCAAAGACACAAGAGGAGGAAGAAAAAATGTCCAAAGTACCATATGCTTCAGCTGTAGGTAGTTTAATGTATGCCATGGTATGCACGAGACCATATATTGCACATGCTGTAGGAGTTGTTAGCCGGTATATGAGTAATCCAGGAATTGAGCATTGGAATGCAGTGAAATGGATTCTCAGGTATTTGAGAGGTACACCAAATAAACATTTATGTTTTGAGGGATCTAATATAGATTTAAAAGGCTATGTTGACTCAGATCTGGCAGGGGATATTGATACCAGGCGGAGTACCACAGGTTATGTATTTACCGTTGGTGGGACAGCAGTAAGTTGGATATCTCGATTGCAAAAGGTGGTTGTTTTATCCACCACAGAGGCAGAGTATGTGGCTGCAATAGAGGCAGCAAAAGAGATGATATGGATGCAACTTTTCATGGAAGAGTTGGGAAAACAACAGGCTGAAAATTACTTGTTTACAGACAGCCAGAGTGCTATACATCTTGCAAAGAATTCTGCTTTGCACTCTAAAACCAAACACATACAGTTGAGGTATCATTTCATTCGGTCAGTGATGGAGGATGGATAGGTAAAGTTGGCAAAGATACATACAGATGTAAATCCAGCGGATATGTTTACTAAGGCGGTGATAAGGGAGAAGCTGAGCTCCTCTTCAGCTTCGGTTGGCCTTCAAGGTTGAATTAAAGTATAAGAAAGCAGCAGGATCCAAGGTGCTTATTTCCAGTGGGAGCTGTAAGTGCAGCGGTGTCGTCCAGGTTCAGTCTCCAAGTGGGAGATTGTTGGTATGTGGCGACTGATCATTCTATA
>CM021109.1:347922281-348009811 GCA_007115665.2 Sequoiadendron giganteum | reverse complement strand
CTATGAAGCTATGAAGATTAGAGTGGTGGGAAGTTCAGTAAGTTAGTATTCAAAAGTCGTACATTAAAGGGTTTGCTGCTAATCCTATCTAGTATATCCTTCAGAAGTTTTAGAGGTGCACATCAAGATTGGAGCAAGTTATGAGTTTGTGTGTTCCTATAGTTATTCTGTTACTGTAACAGGTGTTTTTGGAAGAAGAGAATGTAACTATAGCAATTTGAATTGTTGTGTATGCTCTTGTGATGTTCGTTGATGTTTCTTGATCATACTCTATTAGTGTTGTATGTCTACATTGATCGATGTGTCCTACATTTCTTGTGATAATGCCTTAAGTTGTGATGTTAGATCATCTTGTGAGTTTGATGGGGGAACATATGTTGGGATGGTGGATGAGTTGTATATGAGATTCTGATATGATAAGGTGTTGTATGGGGTGTATGGTGGTGTGATATTCTATCAAGGTCATTGAGGTGTTGATGTATATGTTCTTAATGTGTTTGTATTGATGATATTTTGTTGAAGATTATAGTAGGAACTTGTTTGTGGTGGTTATTGGGTATACTTTTGAGCTAGTAAGGCTTTCTATTGTTGTTGAGCTATAAGGGATTCTTGTTGGGATTGTTGTTTTTTTTGCACCACTAGGGCTTGTTCTTGGAATTTCCATTGTTGTTATGTTTCTAAGGCTTCTTGATGGGCTTGATGCTATTGTTGTGTTGCTAAGGCTGCTTGATGGGCTTGATGTTGTTTTTTCTAAGATTTCTTGTTATTGTTGTGCTGCTAAGGTTGCTTGATGTTATTCTTGCTATTCTTGTGCTACTAGGGATGCTTGTTGTTGTTATTGTTGTTAATGTTCTAATAGGGCTGCTTGTTGTTGTTGTTGTATTGCTAAGGCTACTTGATGGGATTGATGTTGATGTTGTTGTTGTGCTAAGATTGCTTTTTTTTGTTGTGTTGCTTGTTGTGTCGCTAAGGCTACTTGTTGTTGCTTCTGCTACTATTGTGCTACTAGGGCTGCTTCCTTTTGTTGTTGCTTTTGTTGTGCTACTAGGGCTACTTGTTGTTGCTATTGTTGTTGTGCTGCTAGGGCTGCTTGTTGTTTTTGTTGTTGGATAGCTTGTTGATAAGCTTATTTTGCTTGCTATAGAGCTAGGGTATGCATTTGTAATGTAGGATCAGTTGGTTATTGAGACATCTGTGATGGATTTTGAGTGGTGATGGTTTGAATTGGTAGTGGGTTGTTGATGAGAGGTTGGGGGTTCTTGTTATCAAATTTTCACCACATCTCAAACTAACAAAGCTAGTTAATTCAAATTCATTTAGGTAAAGAGTTTAAAAAAAAAATAGTTTATTTAACCATTGCATATATTTGAGTGTGTTGGATGTTGTGGTTGTGTTGCTGGTATGTGGTTATCATTGATGTCAACACTATTAGCATTGGTTCCTTCAAGGATATATATGTCAAAGATATTGAGAAAATTATAATCAATATGTTGCAAGAAGTTTGTGAAGATGTGAAGATCAGAGTGGTTGGAAGTTTAGTAAGTTTGTATTTAGAAGTCGTGCATTTAAAGGTTTATTGCTAAGCCTATCTAGTATATTCTCTAGAAATTTCAAAGGTGCGCATCAAGATTGGAGCAAGATATGAGTTTTTGTGTTCCTATAGTTATTTTGTTACTGTAGTAGGTGTTTCTGGAAGAAGAGAATGTAACTCTTGCAATTTGAATTGTTGCATAAGCTCGTATGATGTTTTTTGATGTTTCTTGATTATACTCTATCAATTTTGTATGTTTGCATTGATCGGTGTGTTCGTGATCAAAGATTTTTCCTTTGTGTGTTCGAGTTTTTATGTTCTTGGCTGACATGGTGGTTGTAGTGTGTTGCGGATCCTTGTGAGTTAATTTTTGAATGCTTGGAACATTCAAGGATGTTTATTTAGGTCTTCATTATGTTGTGACCGAATTAGGTTGGTACACATTGAGATTTGTTCATGTATTGGGCCGATAGGTTGTATTCATATATTCTTTATTTTTGGCCAATTGAATTATTGATGTAATTTCATGAAGCGGATACATAAGAGCGATTGTTTTCTCCATTTGGTATGAATGAATGTGAATTATGTGCATGATATGTGTGAATAAAGATCAGATCATTCGATTGCAGAGCAGAGTGTGAAGAAGTTTGGGAGAAGTGTGAAGAAGTATTTTTGTGCCTAACCAGAACTATCATCGGGCTTTTAAAGAAGCTAATTTCTCATTTCAACCTCATCAGATGGATTTGATCTAAAATTTTTATGTAAGGTAGTGAGCCTTCCCTTTGAGTAGTGAGCTCTAGATAGTGTGCTTGAATGCATGTCCATTTCTTATTCATTTCTCTTATACTTTTAATAGGGTATAATTGTGGATGAACCTCCACCCTGGTTTTTCCCCTAACAGGGTTTCCACACAAAAATCTTGCCATTGTGTGTGTTTTTGATGTGTTGTTTATTCATGCTTTCACTCTTAATTATTAGATGTGAGCTTAAAGTTTGATAAGGTTAAATAAGTTTTAAATTCTGTAACAACTGATTCACCCACCTTCTTAGTTATCTATTCTTGTTTTTCCAACAATTAGTATCAGAGCGGGTTCCTCTGAAGAAGTTTAATAGCTTGAGGTGATTTGATATAGCATCATACAAGAAGGATAGTCCCAGATTTGATGGTACAAATTACTCTCTATGGAAGGTCAAAATGGAGTGTCATTTGAAGTGCATTGGTGAACCCTTCTAGAAGATTACAAAGAACACATATACTATTCCTCATAATAGTACCTCTACTACTGATCAGATCAAAGAAGCTGAAACTAATATTAGTGCTATAGAAGCTTTACTGAGTTCCTTGATAGATTTAGAGATGACAAATGTGATAGGTCTGAAAACAACACATAAGATCTAGAAGAAGCTGAAAACATTGTATGAAGGAGATGCACAAGTGAAACTTTCTAAGCTACTAAGTCTGAAAGGCAAGTGGGAAAACATGAAGATGAGTGAAGATGAAAAAATTATTGCTTTCATGCATAAAGTAAATGAGCTAGTGATGGTATTAAAGATGTGTTGGTGGAATTTTGGAAGAAGATGATATTATGGCTAAAGTGCTCAGATCAGTTCCTACTTCTTACAAAATGAAAGCTCATTCTATTGAAGAGCTCAGGATAGTAACAAATGTGACAAGAGATATGTTGATTGGTAAACTAGTTGCCTTTGAGTTGAGTGAATTTGGTTAGTCTACTCCTAAACCAGAATATGAATTTAAAGCTACTGTATCCAAAAAAATCCAACAGAGATATGATCCAAGAGAAAGTTCCAAAAAGACATTCAATAATGAAGATGAGATGAAACAGATTAAAGATGAAGAAAGAGAGCTAGAAGAGCTAGAAGCATTGATTGTGAAAAGGGAAGCTAGAGGACAAGGTAAGTATAAAGGAAAGTTTCTTATTAAATGTTTCTCTTGTAATAAGATAGGTCATTTTGCAACAAGGTGTCCTGAAAGAGTTTCTAAATACAAACCCGACAAGTCTAGATTTCAAAAGAAATGTTATTACATTGAAGAAGGTGTTACTGATAATGAATCTGATAAAGAAAATGGAAATGAAGATGGATGGGTATTCATTTCTATCAAGGAAAATGGTCTAGTGTCCACTGAATCTACCAGTAATCAAATATTGAGAAAAATATCTTGCAACCAGAATTGATGAAACAAATGAGTGGGTGATTGACAATGGATTCTCACATCATATGACTAGTGAGAAAAGAAAATTTGTAAGCTTAGAGAGCTATGATAGTGGTGTTGTAAGATTTGGAGGTAACAATGTTGGTGTGATTTGTGGCAGAGGCACTATTTCTCTTGGTGGTAAATATAATAATGATGATGTTCTATATGTTGAAGTATTGAAGCATAATTTGTTAAGTGTTGGACAGATGGTCGACAAGGGATACAATCTTTAGTTCAAAGATGGAAAATGCAGGATATTGGGAAGCTATGGAAATGTAATTTCTTCAGGTACTAAGACAAGAGGTAACATTTTCCACCTGAGTGTTGCTAATGAAATTTTCTTAACTGCTCAAGTTGATGTAAGTTGGTTATGGCATAGGAGTCTGTATCTTATGAATTTTGATAACATTGTCAAAGTAAGCTCCACACAAGCAGTCAGAGATCTACCTAAGTTAGTAAAGCCTACTAACACCATATGAAAGGAATGTTAGATGGGAAAGTAGACTAGAATTTCTTTTCGGAGTAAACATCATCATTCTAATGGAGTACTTGAGCTAGTGCATACTAATCTATGTGGTCCCTCTAGAATCAGAAGTCTACAAGGAGAAAGGTACTTTATGTTGATTATTGATGATTACTCTAGGATGATATGGGTTGCTTTCTTGAGAGAAAAATATGAAGCATTAGAAATGTTCAGATATTTCAAAGTTATGGTACAGAATGAGACAAGATTGAAGATTAAATGCTTAAGATCAGACAGAGGTGGTGAGTTCACTTCCTAGGAGTTCAATTCATTTTGTGAAGAGCATGGAATCAAAAGATAGTTATTTGCTCCCTAAACTCCTTAACAGAATGGAGTTGTTGAGAGAAAGAACAAAAAAAAATTAGATTCCGCCAAAACTATGATGTTGGAAGGTAATGTTCCTCATATCTATTGGAGAGAAGTTGTAAGCACTATTGTATATACCATCAACTGGGTAAATGTCAATAGTAATTCTGGTAAGACTCCTTTTGAGCTATGGTTTGGTCATAAGCCTATTGTTAAATATTTCAAAATATTTGGAAGTAGATGTTATATCAAAAGAGATGAAGATATATGCAAGTTTGATGCTAGGAGTGATGAAGGAATCTTTCTAGGTTATTATACTAAGAGAAAAGCCTACTAGTGCTACAATAAAAGATTAAAGAAAATGGTTGAAAGTGAAAATGTCAAAGTTGATGAGGATACTGAAAAATCATCCTGATATCATGGATATGATTCAGATGACCAACATGATAGTACTAACAAAGGTAAGACTACTCAGACATAGAATCAAGTTCAAATTGTTCTGGTGAATCAATAGAATGATGAAGGAGAACCCAGTGGAAGTGTAGAAGAAAGAACAAAAGAACCAAAAGTTTGAGAGAATCACAAAGTCCCAAGGTATGTAAAGCTAAATCATTCTGAAGATCAAATTATAGGAGACAAGAACAAAGGAGTGCAAACTAGAAGAAGAATTGCAAAAGAGTATTGTCTGATTTCCAAGACTAAGCCTAGAAATGTCAATGAAGCATGTAAAGATGAATATTGGATGGAAGCAATGAAGGAAGAATTGATGCAAATAGAGAAAAATGATACATGGATTCTTGTTCCCAGACCTTAGGATAAAAATGTGATTGGAACCAAATGGGTCTTTTGGAATAATTTGAATGAACAAGGTGAAGTGATTAGAAATAAAGTAAGACTAGTATGTAAAGGGTACTCACAGATGGAAGGTATTGATTTTGAAGAAACCTTTGCCCCTGTTTCTAGAATTGAAGTTGTAAGGTTGTTTCTTGCTTATGATTCTTTTAAGAATTAAAAATTCTATCACATGGATGTAAATTCGACATTTTTGAATGGTGAGTTAGAAGGAGAAGATTATGTTGAGCAACCAGATGGATTTCAACTAACTGATGAAGGAGAAATGGTTTGTCAATTGAAGAAAGCATTTTATGGACTCAAGAAAGCCCCTAGAGCCTAGTATACTAGACTGGATAAATTCTTGTTGAAGCTTGGATTCAATAAAGGTATTGTTGATAGTAATTTGTATTTCAAGGTGGATCAGGATAAAGAGTTGATTATTGAAGTCTTTGTTGATGACATTATTTTTGAAGGTGATGATGATTTATGTATGAAGTTGTTGATGAGATGAAAATTGAGTTTGAGATGTCAATGATAGGAGAGCTGAAATTATTTTTAGGATTGCAAATTACTCAGTTAGATGATGGAATATTTATATCTCAATCCAAATATGTAAAAGAGTTACTGAAAAAGTTTGGCATGGAAGACTCAAAGCCTGTAGATACACCGCTGGTAACTGGATACAAGTTAACACAAAATGATGATTCTCCTAAGGCTAATAAAACAAGGTGTAGGTCAATAATTGGTAGATTGCTCTATTTCACTCAAACTATACTAGACATCATGAATGTTGTATGCATGGTTGCTAGATATCAAGCTGATTCGAAGGAATCACATGTGACTGCAGTAAAGAGAATTTTTAGATACTTGAAAGGGACAGTTGATTTTGGCCTATGGTATCCTAAGGATGATGATCTTACTTTGAATTCCTTTACAAATGCAGATTGGGTAGGAGGTGTGGATGACAAAAAAGTAATAGTGGCGGTGCATTCTTCTTGGGGAAGAAGTTGGTGTCTTGGCTAAGTAAAAAGCAGAATTCCATTTCCTTATCTATTGCTGAGGTAGAATAGATTGTTGCTGCAAACAAGTGTACTCAAGTATTATGGATGAAATAGATGCTGAGAGATATAAGAATTGAGTATTATGAGACTATCGCTATATTTTTTGATAACTCAAGTTCCATAAACATTTCCAAGAATCCGGTGCTACATTCAAAGACAAAACATATATCTATCAAGTATCACTTTTTGAGAGACAAAGTGAGTGATAAAGAAGTCAGATTGGAATATGTGCCTATTAAGGAATAGATTGCATATATCTTCACTAAGTCATTGCCAAAAGATATTTTTGAGTATCTTAGATGAAAGTTAGGGGTGATTTCCCCTCCTAATCTAAACTAAGATGCAAGTCTTTGCATCAATCTGTGCACTTACAGTTATATCTTGTTTCAGATTGATGTTATGGTGGCTGCTACTCAGGGGGAGTAGTCAGATGATTCAGATATGTGGTTCAGAGCTTGTGTACCTTTTCCATTGATGTCAAAGGGGGAGAAGAATAATGTGAAAAACCCTTGAGGAATAAAGGAGGAGAAGAGTCATGAAAGAAAAAGAGGAGAGTGCAATATCTAGGGAGGAGACTAATGGAGAAGAGCTAGTTGTGTTGATGGAATTTTTCACATCATATGTTGCCATCAATGCCAAAGGGGGAGATTGTTGGAAACAATGGTTGTGTTTCTGATATGTGGTTGTCATTGATGTCAACACTATTTTTTTTATCTGAGAGTGTATAGTTCTTCTAGACTTACTTCCATCTCAAGATTAAAGGAGAAGTGATCGATGAAATTAGCGGTAATTTCTGGGAAAGTTTTGATATCAAGAGGAAGTTGAGAAAACCAATCCATGTTAGGACCTGTTAAACTTTAGGGGAAGATGCATGTTAAATAAGAATCATTATAGGCCACCTCCATACACATGAATTGAATTCTTTGACATGGTCCACAAGGCTTCCTCTCCCTTTGTACTTATCAAATTTAGGGGTTTAAAAATTGAGAGGGAATAGAACCATTATGATGTTTCAATCAAATGGATATGGACATAGATTATGTGTATGGGGCTTCTTTGTCTTTCCCATATAAAGGTCCTACATTTCTTGTGATAATGCCTTAAGTTGTGATGCTAGATTGTCTTGCAGGTTTGGTGGAGGAAAATATGTTGGGATGGTGGATGAGTTGTATATGAGATTCTGATATGATAAGGTGTTGTATGGGGTGTATGGTGGTGTGAGATTCTATCAAGGTCATTGAGGTTTTGATTTATATGTTCTTAATGTGTTTGTATTGATGATATTTTGTTGAAGATTACCATAGGAACTTGTTTGTGGTGGTTATTGGGTATTCTTTCGAGCTAGTAAGGCTTTCTATTGTTGTTGAGTTGTAAGGGCTTCTTGTTGGGATTGTTGTTGTTGTTGCACCACTAGGGCTTGTTTTTGGACTTGATATTGTTGTTGTGTTGCTAAGGCTTCTTGATGGGCTTGATGTTATTGTTGTGTTGTTAAGGCTGCTTGATGGGCTTGATGTTTTTTTTTCTAAGATTTCTTGTTATTGTTGTGCTGCTAAGGCTGCTTTTTGTTAGTGTTGTGCTACTAGGGATGCTTGCTGTTGTTATTGTTGTTAATGTGTTACTAGGGCTGCTTGTTGTTTTTGTTGTTGTTGTTGTTGTATTGCTAAGGCTACTTGATGGGACTGATGTTGTTGTGCTAAGATTGCTTGTTTTTGTTATATTGCTTGTTGTGTCGCTAAGGCTACTTGTTGCTACTACTACTATTGTGCTACTAGGGTTTCTTCCTTTTGTTGTGCTACTAGGGCTACTTGATGTTGTTGATATTGTTGTTGTGCTGCTAGGGCTGCTTGTTGTTTTTGTTGTTGGATGGCTTGTTGATAAACTTATTTTTCTTGCTATAGAGCTAGGGTATGCATTTGTAATGTAGGATCAGTTGGTTGTTGAGACATCTGTGATGGATTTTGAGAGGTGTTGTTTTGAATTGGTAGCAGGTTGTTGATGAGAGGTCAGGGGTTCTTGTTATCAAATTTTTACCACATCTCAAACTAACAGAGCTAGTTAATTCAGCTTCATTTTAAGGTGAAGAGTTTTCATTTATTTTTTTAGTTGCTTTAACCATTGCATATATTTGAGTGTGTTGGATATTGTGGTTGTATTACTGGTATGTTTTATCATTGATGTCAACACTATTAGCATTGGTGCCTTCAAGGATATATATGTCGAATATATTGAGAAAATTATAATAAATATGTTGCAGGCAGTTTGTGAAGCTATGAAGATCAGAGTGGTGGGAAGTTCAGTATGTTGGTATTCATAAGTCATGCATTAAAGGGTTTATTGCTAAGCCTATCTAGTATATCCTCTAGAAGTTTCAGAGGTGCGCATCAAGATTGGAGCAAGATATGAGTTTATGTGTTCCTACAGTTATTCTGCTATTGTAGCAGGTGTTTCTGGAAGAAGAGAAAGTAACTCTGGAAATTTGAATTGTTGTGTAAGCTGCTGTGATGTTTTTTGATGTTTCTTGATCATACTCTATCAATTATTTATGTTCACATTGATCGGTGTGTTCGTGATCAAAGATTTTTCCTTTGTGTGTTTGAGTTTTCATGTTCTTGGATGACATGGTGGTTGTAGCGTGTTTCAGGTCCTTGTGGATTAATTTTTGAATGCTTGGCACATTCAAGGATGTTGATTTAGGTCTTCATTATGTTGTGATCGACTTACGTTGGTACGCATTGAGATTTGTTCATGTATCGGGCCGACAAGTTGTATTCATCTATTCTTTATTTTTGGCCAATAGAGTTATTGACGTAATTTCATGAAGCAGATATATAAGAGTGATTGTTTTCTTCATTTGGTATGAATGCATTTGAAGTGTGTGTGAGATATGTGTGAATAAAGATCAGATCATTTGATTGCATAGCAGAGTTTGAAGAAGTTTGAGTGAAGTGTGAAGTATTTTTGCGCCTAATCGGAACTATCATCAAGCTTTTGAAGAAGCTAATTTCTCAGTTCAACCGCATGAGATGGATTTAATCTAAAATTTGTATGTAAGGCAATGAGCCTTCCCTTTGAGCAGTGAGCTCTAGGTAGTGTTCCTAAATGTATTACATTCTTTATTCATTTTTGTTATACTTTTAATAGGGTATAATTATGGATTAACCTCCACCGTGGTTTTTCCCCTAACAGAGTTTTCACGCAAAAAACTTGGTGTTGTGTATGTTTTTGATGTGTTGTTGATTCATGCTTTCACTATTAATTATCAGATCCGAGATTAAAGGTTGATAAGATTAAATAAGTTTTAAATTTTATAACAACTGATTCACCCCCCTCTCAGTTGTCTATCCTTGTTTTTCCAACAAAGTGTTTAGTTGTTGAAGTGCAATGTGTTTTAATTTTCTATTCATCATTTGTAGCATTAAATATTGTATGAATTATAAAATAAGGTTCTTTCATTCTATATTAAGTTATTCATTACACAATGTTTCATACATTTGTTGAAAAAGAGAATTACAGAATTGAACAAGAATTATACAAAATGTTGTTTTGTATTCATTGATAAAAATAGAATCAAGTGTCCCACACAAGCCATGGGAATAGTTGAAACAAAAAATCATAAAGAGTACAATACACTACTGAAGATAAAAGGAGAAGAGCATGTAAGAGAGAACATAATCATCATTGGTTGGTTGTGCCTTTGAGTTACCTTCAGATTTGTGCATCCTTCCTTTCTTTCGTGCTCCAAGTGAACCTGCAAGTGATTATAAAGTTTTGTTAGAGCTTGGACCATGAACCCTCCTACATGATCCACCAATAGTAATGCAAAATACTATTTATATGGCATTGAATAAACTGAACAAAGATAAGAAGTATGCCAAAGAATACAAGGGAGGAAACATCATAAGAACTTTGAATTTATTATTTTGATCTAATATTGTTTGTTTCCTATGCAGGTATAGGACAAGTCATGTTGCCAATCTAATTTAAAGACTTTAAATCATGTGGTGTAAAATGAGCTCCCACAAGGGTTGAGCTCAACATGCTACCCCTTAGCATTCAAGAGGGGTTGAGAAAGGAAATATTTTAGGATTACTCAAAAGAGATATATATTTGAAGGAGTACATCAAGTGTCATAAGAACTCAAGCAATTGACCATTTAGAACAATCAAGTCTGAAGGTGCAATGAATTGAATATCATAAATGATCAATTTATCAAGTGGATCATCACAAAGAGTGCATCATCATGAAATGTGATAGTGAAGAGGCATACATAATTCCTTGTTTACAAATCAACAATAGCAACTGAAGAAAAATGGAGAAGGAAAAACACCTGTGAAGTAAATAAAGTTGATAATAATGGATAATTATTGGTTGAGCCTTCTCAAAGGTAGGAAACCTAAGAAGGATGTTTTAAAGGCGAGAATTTTTGTAACAGTTCTAGGTTTTGAGAAAATTGATTGTTGAGCACCATCTTATTCTTACAGGATTTGGATCTAGTAGAATCTATGAGATCCTATGAAAGCACAAGGTTCAGATGTATTAAGAACCTTCATTGGCGATTCATGATAGAAATTGGTTAGATAAATATATTGATTTGTCTAATAGACAAGGCAAAAGTGATTGATGTGATGAATCATGTATGCTTGATTGTTATTAGTGAAGTTATGTGTGATGTACTATTTGAGAAAGATACTTGTGCAATAATGCACTTCTCCTACTCCATGCAAATGACACATCTATATGGGTGATTGTATTCATATCATAAGAAAATTTGTTGCCTTAATTATACTTATATTTATACTTGAACAAGAAATTTTCTCTATACTTATGTGAGTGATGCATACTTCATATTATTGTTGTCCTTGTGCGAGTGATGCACTAGAGTAAGTTATTGATTCTTTTGTACGGATAAATAACTTAAGTAATTATTACATTCCTTAATTGTGTGGGAGATATAATTTTGATACTCATTGTGTTTATTGGATTGAGTAATGATCACTATAACTATACTACTAAATTTATGCATATTTCATCTTTTTTGTGAGAAATGTACTTGTGGGAGAGATGCACTTACCATTTTTATTATATGAAGACTTGAATGAGTAATGCTCATTTTATGTAAGATATATTCTATATTTGTGTAAGTAAGGCACTATAAGTAAATTATGTATCCATACGCAATGTGAGTTAGGCACCAGGGGTTCATGTATTCTTGTTTGTTAATTATTCATTCTATGTGCACTTGAGCGTGTTATGCACTATTATATCATCTGATCTTTATTCTATGCAATTTGATTAGTCTTATTGAATGTGGTGTGTGTGATAAGCTTTAAGCTTTCCTTCTGAGATAGGATGTCGAATGTGGGCTAACAGAGAAGGTGATCTTCTTTTTCAAGATCAACCAAATGTTTTATATATGTTTTGGCCAAAGTGAGTTGTACCATTGAAATAGATGGATAATGAATACCTAGAATTTTTATATGTTTCTTTGCCACATCCTGTATGCAAGAAATATGTTCATTCTAGTATAAGAGTGCATATAAGGCATCAAGCATGTATCAAGAGTTTCCCTCCTGCCCTATTGTTATAGGTTTCGAGGCACCTCATATAGGGCTGAGTGTTCTTTTAGTTAGGAAGAATCATGGGGAAGTGTTATGTTTCATGGTTGGGTGGAAAAAGCACCTAAACCATGCTCTTGACCTTCAACTTGTGAAAGACCATTGGGATATGGTCGTTGAAGATTGATTAAATATTCTATTTTCTTTATGTAATTCAGAAGATGAATATGTATTATTTTATTGATCATTATATGGCTTGTTTAGTCAATTAATGTAATGCACTTTTATTGGATGCACTTTTTTAAATTTGTAAAAAGATAAAGGATTATGCTTGTTAATAGAATTTTTTTTTTTTAATTATAGATTGAGATTTACTTTTGTGGTGAAATTTAGTAACTGGTTGAATCAGTATTGAGCTCTTGATGATCTTCTTGACATCTGGTATTTCGGGTTGTTATGGTAATAAACTTGAATATTTTATTTTAGTAAGTGGTCTTCTTATCTTGATGTTTCTAATCATGTTGATGATCTTTTATAACTTGTTGATCTTCTTATCTTTTATGTTGTTGACTAGGAGGAAGAGCTTGTTGTAATTGTTTGACATTTTTAGATTGTTGAGACTTTTCTTTTGTACATATTTTAATTCGCTAATGATGATAAAAAGTAGTATGGGATACTTGTTTATCATCATAGAGGAAATTATTCTAAAATCTCATACGAATAGGTATGTTGACAAAATGAACATAATTGTTTTCTATCTATCGGTAAATATCTTGGAATATGAAAAAGATTTGAATAAGACATAGAAGATTGTGTGAAAGAAATGAATTAGTTTGCATGCTTTTACAAGTTAAGGTAAATAGAGTGAACTTAATGAAGCCATGGCATTCTAACAAGGTGTGCATGTTATGAATGCTAGCTACAAGAATTCTTGTTGTTATAAATAAATGGGTGCTTGAAAAAGATGATATCTTTGTAAGGTGGGCTGATTGTGCCATTAAGGTAAAACGGAGTAAAGAGGTATGAAATTTCTACGTTTTTAGTTAAGTAGATCATCGAGACAATGATTCTTAAGGGGGGAAGGATTTCATGACCCATATTTTCAATAATTAATTTATAATTCAATAATACTATTTTGATGCATTTAGTATTTAATTTAGTTGAATGATTATATTGTTCATACTTCTGAATGTTTGATTAAATTAATTTATAATGAAATGAAACAAAAAGGAATTAATTATATTTTAATTAAAGAATTCATTGTTTTTCAATTTATTGATAATGCTTGTTATTTAGAATTATTTATTTATTTACAATTAAATGAAAATACCTTGTTATTTAGGAAAAAATATTTTAAGTGCAAGTGATATTTCATTTTGACTAAATATTTAAATCACAATTAAAAGATATTTCGTCACTATTTATTTTTTAAATAGATATTCAATTTTCAAATTGAATGGCTTATTTATTATTTACTAAGGATAGTTAATTTGTTGGTAATTAAAATAGAAAATCTTTATTTATGAGGGATAAATATTGTGCATGAAATGGACTTTATTATTATTATTATTTTCAAGATTCAGTTTTTGGAGAAAAGTGAAAAGAAATATTTTAATAGAGGAAAAACATTAACAAAAACACACCATTTTATTCTTCACAATTTTTCTTTATTGCCCTGCAAAAAAATTATAACTGAAAATGGATGCTTGAAAAAGGGGTTTTTTGAAATACAACAAAACAAGAACGGTGGAGAAAGGAAGATTTACAAGAAAAGAAAGACAAACAAGGTGGAGAAAGGAAGATTTACAAGAAAAGAAAGAGAAACAAGAAGGAAATCTCCAGGAAGTGATTTCCAAGATTTTAAATCCTCCTCCATTGTGATTTGTTTTCAAATGTGTTTTAAATTTAATGTATTATGTAAAAGAAAATCTCTTCTATTGAATTCCCAAATGATTGTAATCTTGCATTAGTGTTTAAAAGTTAAATTTTTTGTTCAATGTTAGCTGAATCATGCCTGTGAAACCTATAAATCGTCTTATTTTTATTTAAATTAATTACTTTTTGAGATTAAATCATAATATTATATATATATATACATATACGAATATGTATATTGATATGTACTTGCGTATATTTATATAATTACTTCTTGGTTGTAGCTTTATATATTTATAATTTCCTGAAATGTGTATATATAGATATAGATATATATATATATTGAATTATTCTGATAAAAGATTTATATATATAGTATATTTGTGGTTACATCTGAAAAAGATTATGTTATTGATTAAATAGTATTCTAAAAAGAAGCGTTTCAGCTGAAAAGTAACTTTTTGTATTATCCATTTATATGTGTATATACTTTCACATATATTTATATATACATGTATAGTAAATATATATATATATATATATATATATATATATATATATATATATATAATATGTGTTAGTATACGTATAAATACGAATTTACTTACAGTATGATGAGATAAAAATTCAAAGAGAATAAGTGATTAAATCAGACTTGCAATATTGCTATATTTGCTTGATTAATTTATGAATATAATTTAAATAAGTAAATACATATATATATTCTTATGATTTTACATGAGTGAGCAAGCTTAACTCTTAAAATGTAGACATTTCAATTTCATGAATTACCACAAAACTATGTACACTTGTTATATTTTGACTAATTCTTTTAAATTGGAAATATTGTTCGTCTATAAGAAAATCGAAATGAGAATATGTACTTTATTTATTTTTATTCATTGTTGTATGGAGGAATGAATTTAACAAGATCATGGTAAAATATAAAACTAGATGCAGAGTTTATTTCTTGTAAACTAATCTCTAATGAAATCAACTAACAAACCCTTGAAATATATAAGAGCGCTTTTGAAAGAATAAATATTTAACAAAGTAAAAAAATCAAATTAAGTTATTATATTTAAAAAATAATATTTAATATATTATTTTAAAGAAAAATAATCTAAGTATGAGAGTCATATAGGAGGACTAAATTAAAGAATTGAATATGGAATGTGAGATATTTTATCACTTGATCTATATAGATGTAGATTGCAATTAATCTACACATTTTATGTAATGCGAATCAATTATGGATTTATAAGAAGATAAATAAATGTTAAGTCATACATTACCTTATTAAAGTTTAAGTTTAATGATGGCATTTTTCTCATGCCTCATGGTTCATCATGCACATACAGAGAAATTAGGCATTCCCTCGCTTAGTTGATCTTGAGATTTATTTGCATAAGAATGTATACTCATATATTTTCAATAGCTTATATATGTATTCTCATGCATACATGAGCTATACCTTCTTAACTCTTTTATAGTATTATTCTCTTATTGATGAAACATCTATGAATCAATGAGCTTATAAGTAAGAATTCTTGTTGCATAGGAATATGTGTATTCTAGCAGGCATAGGATTACTTTCATGAAGCTTTATGTGATTGGCTTATATTGTTTTTTCAATATACTTGTATGATATTTGAGAGGTTGTTGGAGGTAGAATTGTCTCATTTTCCAATGTTTGGGAGTGATTTATGATAGTGTGGACATTACCGTAATTTCATGTGTAAGGATGATGCATTGGTGAAACTAGAAAAGGTATCTTGTAACTACATGCAGGACAATGGGCTATTTATATGTTAAGTTTCTAGTTCTTATGAATAATAGGATATGAAATGTGGAAGTGCTAAGAAGATAACTACTAAGTAGAATTACCATGTGACCCTCTATAGTTGTTTGCTTTATTATTTAGAACTATATATTGAAGTTGTAAATGATCATGTCAGGGAGATAGTATAATCATTGATAGAAAAGAATTTTGTATCATTTCCAATAAGGCATCTTGTAACTAGTGAGATTTTATAGCCAGTGCAGCTCCTCTAGAGAGGCATTTCATTAAACTAGTTAGGCATTTTTGTAAGTGGTTTTTCATCCCTACGAGGGTTTTCCACTCATGAAATTCTTTGTGTTATGGTTCTTTTGTGGATGCATTAATGATCTTGCTATTTCCTTAATTTACATTATAATAGTTAAATTTTCATGTATTGTTGAGATAATAATTCTTGTGTAAGCCTACATGGCTAAATCTGGCCAAGGCACGACCTTGTTCTGATATACTGGATTCATTGATGTATGTTATTCCATTTGAATATAGTGATGAAAGTAGTTTAATCATTCATCTTATTCCACACCTTTTTTATAATAATTTTATTCTATTAAATTATTTTGGCAATTATGGGTTATAATTATTAAGTGAAATTTTTGGACCTTACATTAATTAAATAACTAGGATAATTTAATCAATTAAGTGAAAAGAGGATGGGTTTTAGGACGAAATGATGTTAGTTATCCAATGTGATTCATCTAGGCATTTTTAAGTGTCTACATTTTTCCCCTCTTTGAAGCAATGTAATTGTTGCATTGGTTCAAAGATTGATGTTGATGACAATGCAAAAACAAATATTGATGATCTTTTTAAGATGTCGATAACCAAGCTAAATTTGATTGATCTAATTGATTGATTGATAGAATTGTTGAGGATTCACAATAATGCAAGGATTGTGTTGAATAACATGAGGATTCATAGGGAAAGATATATCCCCGTGATGATTGATTTGATAGATTGATCAAGATTTGCTAGCAAGGCTAGGAAAAAAATTTGTTAGATGATTTGATATCGATATGATTGAAAGATGATTGGTTGCCGCAATGAGAGATCAATCGGGGAATGAAGTGTTTTGATTGGGCTCATGATAGGTGGAAATCAGACTTATGCTTGAGATTTTAGGTTGCTTTTGAATCAAAGAGCTACAAATTTTCAAATTGTTGAGTTGAAGATGATATAGATGCCCCAGTGTTCCCTAGCGGAAGAGGGATTGTTGGTAAAGAGGGTGAAAAATAGTTCTTGGAAAGCTCAGATGTTCATGTAGACATATTTCATGATGAATTGATAGTCATCGACTATAGGTAGCCTCACGCATATTTCAATGTAGATCACATAGATTTGATGCTTGGATAAAAATGTTAGTAAATATAGAAGAATAAGAAGAATAAGATGGATGAATTGACCATTGATTTTGATAATTGATTCAAATCCAACAAGTCTATGATCCATCGATACTTTATTAAAGATGGTGATGAGAAATGCATAATGAGGATGAATGTAGGATGATGAGTAGCTCACATTTCGGGATTGAGATTTTTTGTTGTTCCTTATTGTTTGATCTAACACATAGACATGATGCATCAAGGTATTAATAAATAGGATGGAGTTGTATCTAGTGTAATGTACTTTGACTCAAAAAATAGATAGGATAGTTCCTATTCACACCAAGTTACATACATAAACATCATTGGAATGCAAGTTAGAAGCTTAGAATATATTGGACCAAAGCATACACAATAGTCAACAATGTATTCCAAACAACTTTCCTACATAGAAATAAGAAAGTATGCACCAAGATTATTTTACAAGAGTACCCACAAGCACAAAAAATGAAAGATAATGATTGATGTCCCATTCCTTTCTCTCTAAATCATTTTGATAGACATCATCGACAGGTCCTCTGAATGGGTCATTAAGATAAATCATAAGAAAAGATCAGAGACAAACATTTAGTGATCTATATCTCTTGCTTGTTTAATTTAGATAAGGTGATGTTTGATACGTATTTCCATCGTAGGAAGGATACATCCTAGGATATGTTGATCAGATGGTTTGATGTAGGATGATGATGAGCTTTATGATAAGTCATTGATATAAACTTCGCTGACTCATTTACCTATGATTTAGACTTTATATTTTCACAATTAGGTTCTCACTTTACGACTTGCTTTACTTGTTTTCTATTTGTTTTTCCAAAGGGTGGAGGTGATGATCAATTTATAATGAATGGAATTTTATTACGGGTGAAAGCCAGATGGGATGGGTGTTTTTTTTTTTTGGAATATTTCAATGTTTTTGGTATTTGAAATGTTTTGAGGTTATTTTTGGTCTTTTTGAAAGTTTATGTGAATGTTTATGTTTTCGGTTATCTAAGGCTATTTAGGTATTTTCAAAAAAATTGAGGCTTTTTTAGGTCTTTTGAATGTTTTCTATTGTTTTTGGATTTTCAATTTTTAAATGTTTTGGGATTTTCTATTATTTGAATGTTTTTGTGTTTCCTAAATATTTGGATGTTTAGGGTTTTTCTAATATTTGGATGTTTTTGGGATTTTCTGAGATAATTTGGATGTTTTTGAATTTTTGAGAGTTTCGACCAAGAACCTAACCTAAAAGACCTATCCTAGGGGTCTTGAGGGTTGATCAAAGATAAGCCTTTGGCTACGTTATACACGCTGAGACCATGTAGTTCGACCGACTCGACTTATGAACAAGATGAGAAATAAACAATGATGGAATGACAGTTTATTATGATGGACTCCTAAAGGACTGGCCTAGGGTGTCTCTAGGGAACATCAATGATGGTCTTTCCTACATTCAACCTTAGATACAATGTAGTTTGACAAGGGTACTGCTTTTTGGATTTTTTTATGTTTTGACCCTTTTAGGGATTTTAATATTTTCAGGATGTTTTGGATTTTGCCTTTAAAAAATTTTGAATGTTTTTGGATTTTAGCTGTTTAGGATTTTGCAAATATGTTTTTATTTTTTTATGACTGTTTTACGATTTTTTTTGAGATTTTCGATGAGATTTCTTAATGTTTTTGGGACTTTTGATGAGATTTCGAAGCAAACAATACCTAGATCACAATTTATGATGTATAAGACATGGATCAAGAGTTATTTGAAAACAAGAGTGCAATAACCTACCCCCAGTGTCTATCAATTCTTCATAATGCAATGATAACCAAGAGAGGTAATGTATATGTGAAGATTTTGACAAAGTTTTATCATGTTAGATATGGGCTATGGTACTTCATGAGATAAAATAGTAAAGAGCTTGTCAAAAAGTTTTCCATGAGTAGAGTTGAAGTATACATTGAATCTTTGTCAAGATCAAGATAAAGTGGAATATCTGGATAAATTTGGATTGGATGGATGGAGGGAACATTGGTTTTATCATGACAAGGATGAGATGCTTCTATCTAAGAAGGATCATAAAGACACTCGATTCTACTCATGATGTTTGTTTGCTAGGTTTTCATCATAGTACTTGCCCAAAGCACCACCGTAGTGGTTTTCACTAGAGGACAAATTTATTTTACTATTTTCTTGATTTTTTTACTTTTTTGAAGATTTTACCCTCATGTTGAACCACCTAGTGGTACTGCTGTAGAGGCTGCTATCATAATGTGTCAGCAATATCCTGATTGAAGAAGCTACTTTGCTAAAATATGAGCACTTGAATGCAACCTTGAAGAACTATGATATGCCTTGTGGATACCATAATTAACCTTGTCTATATGCACACATCATGATAAAGTGCCTTCAGAATCCTTATGATGAAGAGTAGATGCCAACACATGGTCAATGTGAGAATTAGTTATTGTGAATGGAGTGTACGGTGTCATGTATAAAGGAATATGAGATATATTGGTTGATGGTTTGGAACCTTTTGACTCTCCAAACTTGGGAAGATGAGAAATGATGGGTGGGAATGGAAGTTTTCATCGAATTAGGACCAACCACTAGATATACTTTATTCCTTGCTCGAGAAGCCTGCTTTTTTATTTCACAACTCTTTTGATGGATATATTTCCCTTTTTGATTTTTCGCTATAGTTTATTTGACTAATGTAGTTTTGGACTTGGAGGGATGATTTTCTTTATTTTTCTTTGGTATCCATTTGTATTTTCTTTGTCCTTTTTGCTTGATTGCTTCATTTTTTTTGATGATTTTTTCCTTGCTTAGATAAGAATTCTTCTTTTTACGTTGGTCCCAGTTTGTGTATGAGGTGATGGGTGAATTCCAACTCATAATATGAATCATTGTAGTGTTGATAGTATTTTCATCATAAGGATTCTTCATGACCCATATGTTGTTGTTTGATATAGAAAATATTTCCCCTGACATTGTGAAGGTATTGTCAATACCTAATCCTTTTTCCTGATAATGTATCCTCTGATCCATAGCCACTAAATAGGATTTTTCATGAACACATGATATTGCTATGGGTTCTTGTTGTTCGGGAATATGAACTACTTGCTCTGACTCTATGACATCATTATCTGTTGACATTGTTTCAAAAGATGTTGATGTTGATTCAAAATATGATCATGACACCCAATCACTATAAGAATCATGAATCCCAATTACTGCTTGCTCTTGTGTAGGAATATCAAGAGTGGGATATTCTTATTTTCGTTGAAGAACGTCTATATTCCCATAAAAAAGTAACATCTCAAGGGTGATATAAGGGACATCTTTGGAGTTTAAAATGGTTTGGAAGATTTCCCTTAGCTCTTGGTGAAAGTCTAGGGATAGGGGGTTCTTGATCCCCACTCAATTCGATGTAAATTTTGTTATCCTCAAGACCCTCCTCTTGACATGATCCTTGGGTGGATGATATATCATCGGTAAAAGACTCTTTGCAACATTTTGTAGGTATGGGTGCAATAAGGGATATTTCTGGCTCATTTGGAACTTCTTCAACATGCTCAATCATTGAGTCATATGTAGGAGAGATATCACAATCTGATATCCACTTGATGTCATTACGATATAAATAGTGCTAAACAATGTTGATGGGTTTGGACTTTGTTTTAAAATAGTATCTTGATGTGTGTCTGATTCCTCACATTGTGATGAATAAATATGTCCCACCATGGTATCATGAGTATTTTTATGTTCTTTGAGGTTGATTCCTTTCCTAAATCTTTTTCTTTTGTATGATCAGGCATAGGGTTTATGTAATAAGATCTTATATTAGATGTTTGAGTATAAAGTATTTTTGTGTGTTCTGACCTTTATATTGGTGAAATTCACAAAAATGATCTTCTTTATAGCTACGAGGTTTGACTTGTGGTTCTTGATAGTTCAATAAATCTAGGAGTGTGATAATATTAGATTGTATCAACCTCTTCAACACATCTTCCATAGGTTCCCCTAAGGAAGTGAATTACCATTTTGTAGCACTATTTGTTCTTTGTTGTCCATGTTGAGTGCGTATGGTTTGGATGTTTTCTTATCTTGGAGCAATTAAGACCACCTTTGTATCAACAACACCATCACTAGTAACTTTTTTGTTCTTGTCCCAATAGTGGGTCTTGTCATTAAAACTAGTGGATGGGTGGTTGTCTCTATATACTTATGTGTTTCCCTGTGAGATTAGGGCTCTCTCGATGTTAAGGGCTCTAGGGACAAGCTCGTAGTAAGATGTGATGAACTGAATCTTTAAGTGGAAATACAAATCAGGTTCTAGATTTGCTATGATAATTCCCACTTGTTGTTCATTGGGAATTGGCCACTTGCTCTTACTAGCTCTTTGTCTCCACCATTGCAAGAAATTGGTAAAATATTCTCCCTTGTTCTATCTAAGAGTGTACAACTCTTCTAGGCTTACATCCATATCAAGATTAAAGGAGAAGTGATCAATGAATTTATCAATGATTTCTTGGAAATTTTTAATACCTAGAGGCAATTGAGAAAACTAGTCCATGGTTGGGCCTGTCAAACTTCATGGAAAGAGGTGCATTAAGTAGGAATCATTTTAGGAAACCTCCATACACATGACATAAAATTCTATGATGTGGTCTACAGGATTTCCCCTCCCTTTGCATTTACCAAATTTGGGGTTTTCAAAGTCAGGAGGGAATGGTACCATTACAATTTTTCAATCAAATGGATATGGACATAGATTATGTGTATGCAGCTTCTTTGTCTTGCCCATCCAAAAATACTACATTTCTTGTGACAACACCTTGAGTTGTGATGCTAGACCGTCTTGCCGGTTTCATGGAGGAACATATGTTTGGATGATGGATGGGTTGTATGTGGGATTCTAAAATGATAAGGTGTTGTATGGGGTGTATGGTGGTGTGAGATTTTGTGAAGGTGATTGGGGTATTGATGTATATGTTCCTAACTTTTTTATATTCACGATGTTTGATTGAGGGTTATAATAGGAACCTTGTTGTTGTGTAATTATTTGTTGTTGTTGGGCATACTGATGGGCTTGTAATGCTTGTTGTCAGGCTTATTGTTGTTGAGCTTTTTGTTGCATGACTAAGGTAGCTTGTTTGCCTTGTTGTAGTTGATGTTCTATTAAGGCTACTTTTTGGACTTGTTGTTGTTGGTGTGTTGCTAAGGTGGCTTGATTTTGTTGTTATGCTTCTAAGGATGATTGTTGTTGTTGTTGTTGTTGTTGTTGTTGTTGTGTTGCTAAGGCTGCTTGATGTTGTTATTGTGCTACCAAGGTTGCTTGATGTTGTTGCTATGCTACTAAAGTTTCTTGTTGTTTTTGTTGTGCTACTAAGGCTACTTCTTGTTGTTGTTGTTGGATGACTTGTTGATAAGCCTATTGTGCATGCTATAAAGTTAAGACATATGCTTGAAATGTAAGATCGATTGATTGTTGATACATATGCAATTTTTTTTGGGTGTTTATGTTTTGAGCAGGTAGCAAATTGTTGATCAGAGGTTGAGGGTTCCCTTGGTTTAGCATTCCTTTCAAGATAGTGGATTGAGGTGGAGGAATATCCAACATTGTACCCATTTCAAAGCTTGATGGTAGCATACAGATTTGTATGGACTTCAGAGACCTCAACAAGGCTTTCTCAAAAGATGATTTTCCCTAGCCAAACATTGATATCATTGTAGACTTAACAATAGGTCATGGCATGTTGTCACTCATGGATGGATTTTCTGGCTACAACCAAATCAAGATAGCACCTGAAGACCAAGATAAGACAACCTTCACTTTCTCATGGGGTACCTTCTATTGGAATGTCATTCCATTCAGATTGAAGAATGTAGGAGCCACATATCAGAGATCCATGACAACTATCTTTCATGACATGATGCATACCTTTATGTAAGATTATGTGGATGACTTGTTGGCCAAATCTTATGCTAGAGAAGGACACTTGGAAATACTAGACAAAATCTTCACCCAACTAGAGAAGTTCAACACTCACCTGAATCCAAAGAAATGTGTGTTTGGGGTAACATCAACAAAGCTATTTGGATACATAGTGTTAGACAAAGGTATTGAAGTGGATCCTCCAAAAGTAATATCTATCATGGAAATGTTTCCTCCAACAAATATCAGTCAGTTAAGGTACCTTCAAGGAAAATTTTAGTCAATCAAAAGATTCATATCACAACTAGCCGATAAGACCCATCCCTTTACCCACTTGTTGCATAAAAATGTTTCCTTTTGATGGGATGACAAATGTGAGACAACCTTCAATCAACTAAATAAATACCTAATGATTCTTCCCATCCTAGCACCACCAGCAGAAGGAAAATCTCTCCTACTCTACATAGCCACAACTGATCGATCATTGGGAGCTTTGTTAGCACAAGAAGATTCAATAGGAAAGGAGAGAGTGATTTATTATATTAGTAGAACTCTAAATGGCTATGAAATAAACTATATATCCATTTAGAAAACTTTTCTAGTAGTAGTGTTTGCTACACAACAATTGTGGCACTATATGTTGACTCACACAATCAAACTCATAACCAAGATAGATCTGTTGAAATATCTCCTTAGCAAAGAAAATCTGAGAGGAAGGTTAGCCAAATGGGTAATGATACTCAGTGAATTTGACATCCAATATGTCAACAAAAAATTAATCAAAGGGAAATCCATCACCGACCAACTAGTTGAGGCACCGATTCATGATGATCATCCTTTGCACGCTGAATTTCCAAATGCATATGTCCTAACGGTAACAACAAAGCACTGGGTATTGTATTTTGATGGTTCATATACTCAACACAGATTGGGAGCGAGAATTCTATTCATCACTCCCTTAGGGCATACCATTTCAAATTCATATCACCTGATGTTTCCTTGCACCAACAACACGGTAGAATATGAAGCACTTATCATCAACATCAAGATAGTTGTAGAATGGAAAATTGCAGAGCTGCAAGTCTACGGAGATTCTCAGCTAGTCATTAATCAACTCAATGATGATTACCAAACCAAAGATAACAAATTGATTCCCTATAAGAGGATGATTGATGATTTCAAGAAATATTTTGTTGACATTAAATTTGATCAAATTACAAGGATTGACAACAAAGTTGCCGATGCTACTACTACCATTGCTTCTTTGCTGGAATTCTTTGCTACAAATTCCAGAAAAAAAATGGTCATTATGAGTTCATGGTGGAACAACTATTTACCCCTGCCTATGATGATCCTGAGTCCCAACTCATATGCCATCTAGTTGTTGTCAATACCTTGATCTATGAGAAGATCTATACTTACCTAAAAGATAATACCCTACCTCTTGATCTGTCCCAAAACCAAAAATGAAACTTCATCCACCAAGTCGCTCACCAAACCCTCATAGCAGATGTACTTTACCAATGAGGTCTTGATTGAACTCTCTTATGATGTCTCGAACATGGTGAGTCTGAAATGGCTTTACAAGAATTCCATGAAGGTATTTGCGGCACTCATTCAAGTGGTCTAACCCTTGCTAAGAAACTTCTCTGTTTGGGATACTACTGGCCGACTATGGAGAGAGAGTCCTTCCAATTTGTTAAGAAATGTTAAAAATGCCAAATCCACGGTAATCTTATCCATGCACTAGCACAAGAGTTGCAACCCTTCACATCAACCTGGTCATTTTTTTAGTGGAGATTGGATCTTATAGGGAAAATTCACCCATCTTCATCTAATGGACACAATTTCATCATCACAGCCACAAAATACTTTACAAAGTGGATCAAAGTTGTGCCTCTAACCACCATCATGGGAAATTAGATCTCATCATTCATCCTAAACTACATCATTTGTTGGTATGGTATCCCTCAATCCATTGTCACTGACAATGGGAGACCTTTTAAGAATCAGGACGTACAAGAACTATGTGAGAGATTCCATATCCAAAATCAATTTTCCATGCCATATTACCCTCAAGGAAATGACCAAGTAGAGGCCTCAAACAAAATTATCCTAAAAATTCTAAAGAAAACTATCAACGATGTTGGAAATGACTGGCATATCCAACTGAACCTACTTTGTGGGCCTATTACACCAGTATCTGCACTCCCATAGGAGCTACCCCATATGCCCTTGTCTATGGATCTAAAGTTGTCTTGCCTATTGAAGTTGAAATACCATCCCTTTATGTCTCCTTGAAAGGTCTCATTTCAAATGAAGATTATTGTGTGTCTAGACTACAAGAGCTAGAATTGTTGGATGAACGTCATCAAATTGTAGTGGATCACCTAAAATAATATCAGAAGAGAATGTCTAGGAGCTACAATCACAAGTTCAAACCAAGGAAATTTCAAGTAGGTGATTTAGTACTGAAGGAAAATCCCTGTAATCAGCAGGATCGAAAAAATAAATGAAAATTTGAGCCCAATTAGTTAGGCCCTTTTGTTATTGTATTAGTCTTTGGATTGGGGGCACACTAGTTGTCTACATCAGAAGGGGGTCTATTTGAAGAACCAATGAAAAACCTTCATCTGAAGAAGTTCTATGCATAATGCATTCGGTGCATGTGAAAATGTCCTAAAAAAATCATAAAAATCATAAAATGTCCTGAAAAAATCATAAAAAATTAGAAAATGTCCTGAAAAAATGGTCGCCCTGATGAAAAATTGGCAAATAGGCATCTTGGTGATAATAAAAAAATCAAAAATATGAAAAAAATCAAAAAGAAAAAAAGGAAAAAAAGAAAAATCAAAAAAATCATTACCCTGATGAAAACCTGGTAAATAGGCATCTTGGTAACTACAAAAAAAACATAAAATTTGAAAAAGTGCAATGAAATCAAATGGTGAAAACCTGGTAAACATGTGCTATTTGTGATAAGTCGGCTCCTCCATCTATTTCAGTGTGTGTTGACCGTCCACTTTCTACTATCATTACACATTCACACCTATCTTACAACGAGCTTCATGTCCATATCCGGTTGTTGCAGTCATGTCCCACCTTGGCTTGGTTATCATTGTACATATTCATACTAAATTTTGGTTTGTTCCTCACTGGGGGAAAAATCGTGATCTCACTGGGGGCAAACATTGAGCTTAAAACAACAGGCAAGCAAACAACAAGGAAACCTTGGTGAAAACAAAAATTTCTCTAACCATCAAACTAAACATTGAACATCAATCAACCAAATGATCAACCATCCCATTCAAACATCAAGACAAATCAAATCAATTCTCATTGGATGATCATCTTTTGAATCATGGTTGGATCACTTTAGCATGAATTTTCAATTGTTTTGATTGTTGTTATCATTTCTTTGGAGTACCTCAATAATGTTCTAAACTACAGGGGCTATGATCGAGAATGATATTTATTTGTCTGTTGTCTATGAGTCAATCATTACTACTTTGCAAATTGTCATGGGATATTCTCTACAAAGTATCATTGATGACATTTTGAATTTGCATGGGAAAATTATTAACTCTTGTTTGTTTACACAAGTGATGCTCAAGTCATCTCGGTCCAATTATACCTAGATGCTTGTGTTATCTTGTCCTATCAAATCTCAATGTAAGTTGTACTCAGGTCATCATGTTTTAATTATACCATCGATGTTTGTACTAAATTTCAACATAATAAAACTCTCAATGATGATACCAAGCACATTGAATCAGATGGTAACATTGCATAGATAGGATTGCATTCCTATTAGTTATGCACTTGCATTATAGATTTTTCCAAAGTTGGCAACTCTTAACATGATGTTATCTCTCACTACAAGATTGAGTATACTTGACATAACAAAAAAATCATTCATTTTCACTTTCATTTCTATATCATATCATTAGAAAGAATTATCATGCATCCATACATCTATCATTATCATATTATGCAAACCATTCATGTATTCATCATAATATTTGTATCACGAAAAATTCCAAAAATAAAGCATTTTCCATAAATAACATCATCGATATCATAATAAATTCATCCATATA
Source organism: Sequoiadendron giganteum (assembly GCA_007115665.2). NCBI lineage: Eukaryota > Viridiplantae > Streptophyta > Pinopsida > Cupressales > Cupressaceae > Sequoiadendron > Sequoiadendron giganteum. The sequence continues at coordinate 347,982,677 of CM021109.1, read as the reverse complement.
TGCGTTCACCATAGCAATAATTCATAATAACATTGTAATCCACACATCATCATCATTCATTCACAGTCATACATCTAGGCCATATATGTGCATTAGAAAAATACCAAAAATAAAGAAAAGTGCATTGCATTCCATTGATGTAATAACATTCATCACATAAAAAAGCATAATAAATGCCACATTGGGGCATAACATAAATTTATCTATAAATTTTCATTCATCATACATCCATGCATTATCATTTATACATATTATATCCAAAAGTCATTCAGTCATTTATCATACTTTAGAATTCATTAAATCATCCACATCCATGTATAAAATCATATATTTGCATTCCATAATAAACCATTTTTCGCATTCATTCACCCATATCATTGATATATACAGGTGAAAAATACAAAAATACAATGCATCTCATATCATTTGCATAATTGTATCCATCTTGTACATTATAATAGATGCATCATTCATTAACGCATAAACACATAGCATCATCATCACATTAATGCATCCATACATAGAACATTGCATAACATAAAACATCCATATCATAAATGCATCCATCATAAACATCCATAATAAAAGCATAAACACATCATAAATCTCTAATCGCCACTGCACATCATATATAACCTCAAAATAAAATGTCAAGTGTAAAAATGATATCAAATGAGAAGAGATACAACATCAAAAAGTGGCAGTATCAAGTCTCTCAGTCAGTATACAATATGTCAACCATGACCTCAGGATCTTGTGGTGTTGCCCCTGGATGTTGCAGACTTCTCTGACCCTCCAACACCTCCTGCTCCTAATGTCCCTACCCCAAGAGCTCCACCTACTGGGGCCCCCAAAATTGGTTGCGTGACACCCCTATTGGTAGTCCTGGACTGTGTCTGCCCTGATCTCAACTGAGCATAGCTAACCCATCGCTTTGCAGGTATTGCCTTGTGGTATCTACCTCTATAATACTCCACCTCCTTGGTGGAATCATGAAGCTCTCTAACTAGATCCCCTATTTTGGCTCCCTCGATTGTTGTAAAGCCTATCGGCTATAGGCACTGCCTACTCCCCTATCGTCGGGTGACATCCCTCTCGACTGTTAAGGTGGCAACCTGTACCTGTATCTGTACCATCTGAGCCTATGCCAACATTTGTGCTCGTTCCTGTGTCTAGGCTTTGCTAGCTATCCCTACAAGGTCTGTACCTATCCCTACAAGGTCTGTACCTATCCTTGGGCCTATGCTAGTTGTGCCTACAATGCCTGAACCTACCCCTACAATGTTTGCACCTGCACTTGTAATCCAAAAATTTGTGTTTGTTGCCTCTAGGAATGCATGCATAGTACAACCAACCGCTATCCACTGGGTGCTGACCTCCTCCTCCAGGGTACTGCCCCAAAATATGGCACCTCTCTCCCACCCCCTCTGCCTCCACCATCTCCTCCACCATCTCCCTCCTACTCCTCTCCTTTGTCTCTCCTTTTCTATACAACCTTTCCTGCCCTCCTCTTGACCTCCAAAATGGGTGTTGACTCATCTGAACTTGAGATCCATGGGAAAGGATGTGTATAAAAGTACTCTGCATAGTTCATTGTCATCTGTGCATTAATGATCTTTGGATGATACTGCCATAACACTAGCTATAAACTATAATACTCTACACAAGCAACATCATAATCTAATGTAGGCCCCCACTCTAGAATGTCCTATCTTCGACGGTCATAGTGTGTCAGTCCCTGTTGCATACCCTGTACTCTACCGAACTGCCTGTATACTTGGCCTAGAAAAAATATCTCAATAATGTATGGAGTCCTACTGATCAAGTATCTCGTACTAAACACATATGGCATCTCTGCATCATCCTTTGCCTATACCTCGTAGTCAAGGTATGACCACCATATCACTATGTCCATGTATATCAAAAAATTTAGGCTCTCCAATACTATAACTTGCCTAGCTTATGTTGGACAAGTGGCCCTATATATCCAAAAAACATAGGGTCTCCCTACTGGTCGAGCCCTCCCTGCCACTGGTCATGTGATCATTATATGCTCCTAGGCCCAAAGTTGTAACAATGTGCACCTTATTGTGAGACTGCTGGAATGAAGATATACGACCTGATGAAGATCATGGTACAAGGATGTGAGCATGCATGAACCCCAAGCATATCTATTCCCATGGGAAATCATGCCCTCCAAAACCTGACCCCAACCAACTAAAAATCCCTTTGACCTATTGTTGAAGCAGTGAAAACCACCAATAAATCTTGGTAGGACACTTGATAATGGCTGATGGGTAGCAATCAACTCCCACCAGGAAATCTCATATCCGCCTAGCTGATCATCATGAAAGATCTATCAAATGGAATCAGCCCCCCTACTCCTCATGATCATAAATCACCAGGTCCCCATGACTGGTATCTGTAAAATCTAGTAGACATCCTCTGGGGTCACTATAATCTCACTGGTCACCAAATGGAAGGTGGTGTGATCACTCTGCCACCACTCTTCAAGTGGCATCAAAAGACCCTGGTTAATCTGGTACTGGGGCATATCAATCAATGAATTCAATCCACATTGGTCAATGATAACTAAATCTGCTAGGGTCAACTATGGGATCATGTCCCATGTCCAAGGAAAGTGCTCTCAAACCTGTAGCACTCCTAAGCCACCCTCCTATGATCAAATCAACATATCAAATCAACATATCAAATCAACACATCAATCAAATCAACCTATCAATCAGCATATCAATCAATCAAATCAGCTCATGTGAGATTTTGATCAAATCTCGAGGAGCACCTATCCTATCATTGACTCTCATTTGTCATGAGGTCGATCAACATCAATCAACCTATCTCTAACTCTCACTTGTCATGAGGTCAATCAATCATCATTATCTATCCTATTATCGCTCCTCACCTATCATGAGGATGATCATCAACCTATCAATCAACATCATCATATCATCGGCTGACATGATCATCAACCATCGAAAACTAGGAGGAATCATTCAAAATCATCATTTTTGGCTCAATGCGCTAAAATAGAGTTTCTATGCTCTAATCTACCAAATGGGCTAGAAAATTTACCATACATGCTATAATAGTCTTTCTATGTGCCGATTCCTAGATGCACTAGAAAAAAAACTTCATGTGTAGGAACAAGGTCCTGATGCACTATTTACCACATGCACTAAATGAACTTCCCTATGCGCTATTTTATCCCCTTTATGCGCTAGAATTCCTATGCGCTATTTCAGCAACCTATTGCACTAAAGCGGTGACTAGATGCGCTAATCTATTTTAATGCTTACAAGCTAACCCTATGCGATGTATCAAGTACCCTATGTGCTATTTATCTAGCCTTATATGCTAAAACGTGTCTAAAACCATATTTTTAAAATGGAAAAAAGTGGGAAAATTTTAATTCAAAATTGGAAAAAGGCGGTTCTCGGGGTACGTACCAGAGGTCTGTATGCAGTTGGACACTGGTAGTGGTAAAATCGATCGAATCTGTGGGTGTGGCATGGAATCCTATCCATCTTGGCTCTCTTTACTCACTCTCAAATTTTCACAAGGCAAGTTTACAAATTAGCTTCTTTTCACCCATTTTGACCTTTTAAGGGGTAATTAAGGGGTAATTTTGGTGGCATTTATTTAATTTTTCAACATGGACCTTTAATCATCTAATCACCAATATGGTTGGACTATTATCATTCTTTGGGAGATAAATTAGGTTACCATCATCAAATTCGAAAATCATTAGAATATCCTCGAAAAATCATTTAATCATCAAAGTTTCAAAACAAATCAAAAATTAATAAAATTTCAAAAATCCCCAATTTACCTCCTGAGGGGGCATCCATTCAATCATCATTGAAAAATCAGTGTCTGGGGCCTGTCAAAATTATTATCATCATGGTCTGACAAAATTATTCTTGGAAGCAATGAGTCGCACACATCACTTCAAAGAGGGGTAAAATGTATACACATAAAAATGGTTCGGAGACAATCAATCAATTAAATACTAGTTATTTGATTAATAAATCCTAATTCCTCCACTTATAAATAAATTGCAAAATTTATTTATATGGTTCATCCCTTAATTATTCTATTTCAAAATCATTTTCTTCTTAAATTAATTAAATGCACAAATAAAATAATTTGTCATTTAGTTAATTTCCCTCCTTCATTTAAATTTGAATTTTTAATTCAAATTGTTACATGTCTCCATATTTTTCTAACTTCCTTCCACGTCACCTACCACCTCACCTGCCACCTCACCATGTATCACATGAATTTAAATATTTCTAATTTTTAAAATGAGAATTTCCATCAACTACCTGTAACAAATTTGAAACCACCTTGGACACATGGCTTCTCCTTCCCTTTGATCTCTTCAACACTTGGCAAAGTGTTCTATTAAAGGGGACCATCTCCATGATTCTCTCCAACTTCTTCTTCCTCCACCATTGATGTCTTAGGATCATGATCTCGACCATTCATCGCTGCCACCTCTTCCCAAGCCTGGAAAAATCTATAAATAGAGGGAAATTCTAAAGTTTTTCAAATAGAGATTTGGATTACAAACTTATGTTGCAGAAATCTTATTGCAATTTGAGAGAATTTTGAGAGAATTCTAGTTAGTATTTGGCATTTTAGTTCATTTCATGTTATCATGGCAATTTTAGTTTTAGCATCTTAGTTGTTGCATCTTGCATATATTATTTCATTTAGAATTACATCCTTATCAGAACCATTATCTTAGTATCATTTTGAATATAGCAGCATCACAATCATAGATCATTCAACATTTAAGTTTCAAAAACACAAAAATATAGTGTTGTAAGCATGTAATTTTCATGGTATTACATCTTCTCATTTCTTAGGTTGTCATCTTTGCAAATTCATGTGCAAAAAACCTAACTAGATTTGAGCGCATGAATTCAAAGGTCCTTAAGACTAGAGAACCATGGAATGATTTGAAAGGATAACAGTAGCAATTTGATTCTTTTATTACAATTCCTTTTATGTAATACATTTCATGGATGTGTATGTTTAGTTTTACTAATTAATTACTCCTTTGCACCTTTTAAATTACACACAGTAGAAGTACTAGAGGTAACAGAGAATTTTTTTGAATCTTAAGAAAAAATTGAGAATCAGGGATTTTAGAGAATGTCATTCTGAGAAGACCCATATCATCCATTTTTCAAAAAATAGATTTTTCACCAACATGCAAGAACCCATCAAAAATAGAATCTATGAAATAATTTTTTTGGGGAAAAATCACAGATATGGGTTTTGTAGGTGTTCACGTGCTAAAGAGACCCATATAGTCCATTTTTTGAAAAATAAATTGTTGTTGAAAAAGATAGATTTTTTTAGAAAGTAGTAGTAGTAGAGGTAACAAAGGAATTTTTTTTTAATCTTCTTAAGAAAACTATGAGAAATGAGTTTGGTAGAGAATATCGTTCTGAGTAAACCAAGATCGTTCATTTTTTGAAAAACTGAGAAATGGGTTATATAGAGAATATAGAGGAATTTTTTTTTAATCTTCTTAAGAAAAATCTGAGAAATTGGTTATATAGAGAATTGTGTTCTGAGTAGATCCAGATTGTTCATTTTTCAAAAAACTAAATTTTCACCAAAATGCAAGAACCCCTCAAAAATAGAATCTATGGGTTTTGTATGTGCTTATGTGCTAAAGAGACCCAGATCGTCCATTTTTTGAAAAAATAAATTGTTGTTGAAAAAGATAGATTTTTTTAAAAAGTAGTAGTAGAGGTAACAAAGGAATTTGTTTTAAATCTTCTTAAGAAAAATATGATAAATGGGTTTTGTAGAGAATATCGTTCTGAGTAAACCCAAATTGTCCATTTTCTGAAAAATTGTTCTTTCATCAACATGCAAGCACCCTCTCAAAAATATAATCTACGAAACAATTTGTTTTTGGAAAAATCAAAGATATGGGTTTTGTAGGTGCTTGTGTGCTAAGGAGATCTAGATCATCTGTTTTTGAAAAAAAAATGTTCTTGAAAAAGAGATTTTTTTGAAAAGTAGAAGCAGTAGAGGTAACAGAGTAAATTTTTTTGAATCTTCTTAAGAAAAAAATGTGAGAAATTATGGATTTTGTAGAAAATGTCGTTCTTAGTAGACCCAAACGTTCATTTTTTGAAAAATTGATTTTTTACCAACATGCAAGAACCCCTCAAAAATAGAATCTATGAAACAGTTTTTTAGGGAAAATCAAAGATATGGATTTTTAGGCGCTTCATGTGCTAATGAAACCCAAATTGTCTGATTTTTGAAAAATAAGTTGTTTTTGAAGAATTTTTTTTTTAAAGTAGAAGCAGTAGAGGTAATAGACGCAAATTTTTTGAATCTTCTTGAGAAAAATATGAGAAATAGGTTTTCTAGAGAATGTCGTTTTGAGTGGACCTAGATCATCCATTATTCGAAAAACTGATTTTTCACCAACATGCAAGATAGGGAAAACTTTAGTGGCAAATCTTCGCCAATTGGCGAATAATAGAAATCGGGAGCTCCAAAAATGGTGAATAGTACAAGCTAAAATGGAGACTGAATCACCGGGTTTTTTACAACGATCTGTCATTGGCACTAATTCGCCAGTAGTTTATACACTAATTAAAAATATTAATAATATTCGCCAGTAATATTACGTAATTACGAAGAATCAAGAAGGGAATCTATTATATTCACGCCAAGCTCCCGGAAAGACATTTGATCAAAGCTCCATTTGATCTCCACCGTTCACTGTTGCCAATAGTTCATGACATACGTCATCATCATTGTATCGGTAGGACATCCCTAAGTGTCCCACCAATGATGTTCACTCACGCCGATAAGGCTTCCATACTCCACTTGGGGTCCACCAAGGCACAACTACACTTGTGTAATTTCAGAGAATCATGATGGGAATCTACAATATTCATGCCAAGCTCCCGGAAAGACATCTGATCAACGTTGCCTCTAGATTTGTAAAGAAACGTGCCACATAAAAATCATAGTTGCCAAATCAAATAGAAAAAATTGCATACCTCATGCGTCTCAAACTCAAATTTCCGCGCCTCTAATGGTTTCAACGTGCCTTCAAAACAAATCCAACCTGAAAAGGTTGAATTGGTCTACAAAGAAAACATTGTTTTCTCCAAATGCAAAAAACATGCCTTGTAAATAGAGAAGTTCCTTCGATGATAGTGAATGAGAATTGAGTGCCAGTCAAAACAAATGAGACGCCATTTCAAAAAATGAGCCTCTTTAGATGCAAATCATGCCTCCACAAGGGAAATCATTCCCTCATCAGTAGTAGATCGAGGCTCCAAGAATAAAAGCGAGCCTCTAACAGGTAAATTGCACCCTCAAGCAAAGAATCTTAGCCAACAGAAAAATCAACACTTCTCCAATCAAAGTCATGGCTGTAAATGGGTAGAGAAAAATCCATGAGAAGAAATATGTGCCTACTAGAGGAAGGAAACATACCTCAAAACATGAAGATCAAACTCCAAATGCACTAGGTAGAGAATGAAAAAATCAGAATAAGCAATTATAAGGCAATTTTGAAATTTTGGAAAATTTCAAATGTCGAATAAAAATGATCTCAAAGCTAGTGAAAACTATGAATGGTGGACGAAGGGAAGAGTGATATGCTCTAATACCATGTTGGGGATTTCCACCAAACCTAGGAGCACCAACTATAAATAACACCTTCACAAATATGAGAGAAGCTCGGGGCTCTTTCACTAGGAAAAATGAAAAATGTAGAAGACACTAAAAACTATCCTAAGTCTGTGAGTGTCATTTTTCTTGGTCGTCATCCTCCAATAATTGAATAATTTTAATTATTTGATTAACCCTGACCATATTCCTCTATTAATTAAATAATTTTTAATTATTTAATTAATTCACTTTCTAATCTTTATTCTATCTTGATCAATTAAAATAAATTAATTGCATCACTAACACCCCTTTCTTCAATTATTAAATAAATCATTATTTATTTAATTATTTATCTTTTTATCGTTCGCCTATAGTCAAATAATAATAATAATAATTTGTTTATGTATTGACCTCTAAATCCTTCTATAATTAAATAATTACCAAAATTATTTAACTATGCGTCATTTCTCTCCCCATTAAATAATTAATTCAAATTAATTATTTAGTGTCTAATTTCCATCTCTCCCCATTTAATTAATTTAATTTTGTAAATTGATTTAATTAGATGCTCATTTTTCATTTTCCTCAAATAAATAATTTGAATGAATTATTTATCCTCCACTTGTCTATTTCCTCCATTTTCCTTTTTTCGAATAAATAATTTGAACAAATTATCTAAGCCTCCATTTTGGTAAAAGATCCCTTGCTCATTAATCCCTATCACAGTCATCTCTATCATATTTGTCTTTGTGATAGATGTCGGTGTCACAGTCCTCCCATGAATAACATTATTTTGGTGCATTAATTCTTGATCGCTGATCTTGGCATCTTTCTAGAAGCTTGATCTTGTCCATCCATTTTGTAGCCTCCCTCTCCTAAATCCTTGTTTGTCAATCTTGGAATCTTTCTAGATGATCGATCTCAACCGTCCATTCGAATGGTTGTCTATAAAAGTAGCCTTCCTCCTCCATTTTTTCGTTAACAACCATTTTGTCTTCAACTTTCTACTTACAATTTGCAAGTATTTGCATAAGTACATCTTCAAATTTGAGTTAAAATATTACTAAAAGAGAAATAGGAGAGACAAGAGAAGTAATCAACTACAATGGGGAGTATTTCATTTGCTTTATTCTAGTTTATTCCTCACTTGTTTGTATTCTCTTGTTTTGGATTGGTTTTTAACTTAGAAGCATTGGCTGCCACTTTATCTAGGATAGGAATTTTCTAACCCCATCTTACATTGGTGAATCCGATGTGAACAACATAATAGCCACATCTTCAGAGATTTGATAATATACTTCACAGTCTTGTTTTCATAGATTTGATTATATTGTCATTTTCATAGCTGCACTTTCATAAATCAATAAAAATAAATAAATAAAATAAGCAAATAGGATAGACATCATAGCTGCATTTTCATTTTCATAGCTACATTTTCATAGATTTGATTATCATAATATAGTTTATCATTTTTCGTAGCTTCATTTTTCATAGATTGGATTATATTATCATTTTCATAGCTACAATTTATCATTTTCATAGCTGCTTTTTATCATTTTGATAGTTGCATTTTCATAAATCAATCATATTTCATCCAACTAACAAAAAAATAAATGAATAAATAAAAATCATTCAACAGAAAATGAACTTCATAAATTTTGAATTCCCACAACACAGATAACTTTTTTTTGGTTTATATATTTTTGATTTGTTAGATTGTGAGGCTCAGAAAATACTAAAACTTGGTAGGTAAATGCATGTTGGCAGAATTTTTGATAAGGAGTTCTTCCTTCCAACAATAGTCACAACATTTCCACTTTCAACGAATCCTTCAGTCACAACATTTAGATTTAACATCTAATTTAGCTTTTAAATTTTAATTAGATTTAGTTTTTAATTTTTAATTAGATTTAGTTTTTAACTTTTAATTTAGATTTAGCTTTTAATTTCTAATTTAGATTTAGCTTTTAATTTCTAATTTAGATTTAGCATTTTAGCTTCTAATTTAGATTTAGCTTTTAATTCTAATTTAGCTTTTAGATTTTAGTTTAGATCTAATTTCTAATTTAGATTTAGCCTTTTTAATTCTAATTTAGTTTCTAATTTAATTTAAATTTAATTTAGAAGGTAGATTTAATTTTTAGTTTAAATTTAATTTAGATTTAAATTACTTTAAGATTAATTTAGTTTAGATTAATTCTAATTTAGATTAAATTTATATTAACCTTAATTTAGATTTTAGATTAAATGTTATTTTTTTAGTTTAATTTTAGTTTTGTGGCTAATTCGCTAATTGGGCTTTTGTGCAGGTTTGCATATCAAAGGCTGGAAAGGTGAAAGCATAAACATATATTTTTTGAAGACTGGAAATCAAAGAAACTACTAATGACATTTGGTGCAAGACATTTCTTGAAGACTTGGTTTTGAAATCGATTATCTTTTAATATAGAAAACACTTCAATTGGTGCTTAAAAAGAACAACTGTCTTCCTTCACATAGATTTAACTAGGGGGTTACTGAATCACTATTTTTCATGCTTGTAAGATGGTAGGTATTATACTCTCACCTTGTGCAAACTCGGTGATCATAAAAATAGACCCATATATTTATGTGTTTACCCATTAGAGGGCCTGCCTTGGTGGGAAAAAGTACTCAGCCCAAGGGCACGACCCAAGTGGTAATGGGCTAAAGCCAAGTCCTTCTGAACTGCTATATAAATTTGTGATTGCAAGAAAAGTTTGCAATCGATGGGAAGTGGTACGTAATAGGCCTCCCTCAATATCTTTATAATGTGAAAATCTCTTGTTCTAAGGGTTGGAAGGCCTCTTAAGGGAGTTTATCATAATACCCCCTGAACCGGATGCCCTTACTAGACACCTCTTATTTTTAGAAGCCAAAATCCTTCTATTTGTTGGCGCAAGAGGTGGAACCTTTAAAGTTGTTCCACATACTCACGATTCTTTGTAGGGATAGAAAATTCCTCTTTGGGGAATTTAGAACTTGGTATGCCCAAGAAGTGAGTTCCATGTAAGCAGGATCCAGTGCTACCAAGTTCCTAGGCTATTCACTCTGAATAAACATGATTGAAGAAATCCAAGTGGTAACCTAGAAAATATTGTCCTTACCAACCATAGGATTCATGCTTGTTATCTTGAAATCAAACATTTTCACATCAAAACCAGACCAAAAATAAGTGCTTGTGATTGTATTCTGTGTTTTCCAATTAGAATTCATCAAAAACAGTCAAAATTCCATCAAAAACCAGTTCAAAAATATCAAAATTGCAAAATCAACAATTATGAACCACAACTGCTTGAAGCAGAGCCACAATTACTGGATTACCAAAATTTTAAAAATCATTGTCCAAAATTGAAACAATTCATCTTGACAAAGATATTGTTATCTAAACCTTAGACTTGCAATTTTTTACCAGTCCATTCCATCATCCTCATTTAGGATTGCATTACACTTTAGATTGTACCTTAGGTCACCTTTGCCTTGCATAATTTATCTTAAACCTTAGGTTGCATGTACTTTCAAATTTCAGAGTTAGGAAGACCATTAAGTTGTTGGATAGTCCTTGGTTTCTTATCCATTTTTTCATTGACCTTAATCCTTCATTTTATCAACCTTTTTTCATTATCACCTTTATCAAAATTTGAGTCTCAAGCTTGTGTCCTAACCTTGAATCTACCTTTTCAAAATTATCCTCATAATTATCATAAAGGTCAATGACATTTGGGTTTTTTATCTTGGACCTACATTATCTTGGTTACCATCCTTTTTCTCAAATTTTAGACTTCATATCCTTAGCATCACCTTTGTCTCATTTAGATTCATATCCTTAGCATCACCTTTGTCTCATTTAGATTCATATCCTTAGCCTTGCATTTAACTTGCATCTTTATCCCAAAAATACAAAAAAAATAGTTTAAATTACATCTTAACCTTAGTTGCACCATTAAATTTAGTATCATTTTAGTCTTCTTGGTCATTATTTAATCAACCTTTAGTGTTCTTTGCACTCATTGGATTCATTTAGTTTCATCCTTTGGTCATTATCATCCTTGTACTTTCACCTTGCATCCTTATATCCAAAAAATCACAAAAATATATCTTAAACCTCATCTTAGACTAAGTTGCATCATAACCCTTGATCATTGATTTAGCATTACCTAGCCTTCATATCACAGTCTCATCCTTTGGTCTTAAGGTCATCGTTATCATTGCATGGTCATCTTGCATCCTTATATCCTTTAAAATCATAAAAATAAAATAAAATATAACATACCATATCCTTTGGTCATCATCATCCTTGCATTATAAATTTGCATTCTTATATATTCTAAAAATCACAAAAAACATATCCTCTGGTCATCATCATCCTTTCAAATCATATCATTTTGTCATAAGGTCATTATCATTCCACCATTCCTTAATCTTGGTCTTAGGTGCATCCTTATATCCCAAAAATCCCCAAAAAAATATATCCTTTGGTCATCATCATCCTTGCATATCATATCATTTGGTCATAGGGTCATTATCATTCTACCATTCATTAATCTTGGTCTTAGGTGCATCCTTATATCCAAAAAAATTGAAAAAAAAAACATAGCATAGGTGCATACCTTCCATTGCATTGGCATCTCTTAGGCTTCATACCATCCACCACCATGTCTTACATTCACCTTGATATGATTGATAGTCAATTTGCATACCAGTTACTCCACATAGGTCAAGCTCAACAAGCCATAGACTTCAAAAGACAATACCTTAAATCCAAATACCAAGCACCCATTACCCATAGTCATCCATCCATCTATCCCTCTTACCAACAACCCATAAACTCTAGTCCTCCATCCATCTACCCTCACTATAAAGAGTCCCTTAGCACAATCCATTACATTAATCCACAACAAACATCCATTAATCACTCTTATCCTAACCTTGACAAGGGAAACTAACCTTCCACTAGTCCATTCCAAGCCTCTACGTCGTATCGTAGTCCATCATCCCTCAACCCATTCCAAGTCTCCACATCCTATCCTAGTCTATCATCCACTAATCCATTCCTATTCACTCCATCCCAAACTACATTTATTCATGAAATTAAATTTGGTCATGGTCTCCAAAACCACATCATATTACCTTCACCTTGGGATACATGTCAAAAGGAAAGTCTAAAGCATGACATTATAGCTCCACCTTCATGTCAAGATTGAAGTAGTTCGTCCCATGAACCCATACTTAAGTCCATCCAAGAAGTCATTCTAGATAATAATGGCATCCAAAATGCACCTATCCTTGATCAAGATCCCATTCCCAATCATGTCATCCAAGACAAACCAATTTTTTACCAAGATCCTACCCTTGAACATGAAGTCCAAAATTATCCCTTCATTGACCTTTACACCATTCATGATCAAACATTTGAAGACGATCCTATCCAAGTACCAAAACATCCATTTACCAAGATGAGACACTTGCCTCCATTGGACACATAGATAATCAAACAAATAACATGGACCAAGTCAAACAAGAACATAAAAAGGCTACTATGGAACAAAAAGAACATAGAGAAGCTAACGCTGATCAAGTTAAAGAAGAAGATACAAAATATACCATGGATCAAATTGACATACCAAATGATCAAGAAGAAAAAATAATGATGAATGATAACACCAAAATATCCTATCAAATAGGATCATCCACCTTTGTCAAAGAAGGCTTTCCTACAGATGAGAAAATTCTAAGTAATGGTTTTGAACTAAATAATGATGGGTTTGCATCTTGCTTTCAAAGTAAAAAATACCCCATCGCAAATAGAATATTTTAGAGCATGGAATATCAAGGAAGAGGACTAGGCCTACATGAGCAAGGCATTCTAGAACCCGTACAGTTCCATGCAAATCCTAGACATCAAGGTCTTGGTTATTCTTCAATAAAAAAATCAAATGATGTTAGTTATACCTTGATTATATTGGGGACAACTTTATCCAATACAAATATCAAAATGGGGGCCATGAGTAGTCCTTGTCATAAGGTTGCTGCCAACACCCCTTCCATCTACACCATAAACCATCATTCCAACATAATTAATCCCATCAATTAGAACCAACAAAAACAAAATTCTTACAAGTATAAAGTCCAAAATCAAATATCAAAGGCCATTCAATGCAAAAATCCAAGTTGACAAATAAAGTTAAAATGGATCCCAAAGAAAATAGTTCAAAAGTAAAAGTCAATCAAAATGTGGAGCCAAAAGAAAAGAGGACTCCCACATATAATAAATTTCCAACTCCTTCAAAATGGTCATCAAGCAAGGCATATAAGGTGTTGGTTCCAAAAATTATCCCAATTATAATTCCAAAATCCATCATCCACCATCCCAAGTTTGGAAAATAAAAATTCCTACATCCAAAACACCAAATAGTCCATCTACACCTACCATCATCCATCATAATCCTATGTCTTGCCTAAATTCTAAAAATCCCACATCACAAATCTGTCACATCTTGGCAGAAACTCTTTATCACAAGGACTCAAATGGAACTCTATCATGATGTGTGTATTTTGATAAGGCCAAACCTAGTATCAGAGAGGATCATAATGATATCGATTAGTTGTATGCAAGTGTTATGATCTTGACAAGACTACTACTCCATAAAGGTCACTATGGGCATATATGACACCAGTATCTACATCAAGACCATTAACAGATTCAGAACAATCAATGACCATCCAGAACATCAAGTCAATATAAAAAATCAAAAAAATTGTCACCTTGATGAAAACCTAGCAAACAGGCATCTTGTGTGACAAAAAAAAAGTAAAAGAAGAAAAAATAGTAAAGAGAAAATTTTTGTCCAATAGTGAAAACCATTTATATGGGACTTTGGATAAGTTCCATGATAAAAACCTAGCAAACAGGTGTCATGTGTAAGAGAAATTATCTATGTGGACCATTACACTTGGGGGCAAGTTGTCTCATCTCCCATACCTTTCTGATAACATTTCCATGTATCCATACAATCCATATCATTTCCATCCATTCTCCCACCTACCTTGATCATGATAAGAAATGGAGCACAAACATAAATCATGCTTTGGGAAAACTCTTGACACGTATATCCTTTGGTCATACACTATCCATGAAATATCATGTCATTGCCTTCATAGAATTTATCTAGACCCATACCTCGGAGAAAATAAATTATTCCTATGTGACACAATCCTTGGAGATCATATGCTAATTCTTTCAGCCAATAATCCTCATGTCTCCTATCATTTACCAAAATCAATTCATTATCCTTCCATACCTATTATTGGACTTGGTTTTCCCTTGTCATTGGTTTAAGGATTCTAATCCACTTATCCAAGTTCCCTCCATAATATTATCTAGTCATAAGGTTGGTCATTTTAAATGCAACAAGCCTAATCCATAAAATCTTGCTATACATCCTAGCACATCATCCAAAACATTCATTGGATTTGTTCCTAGCTTTGTTGTAGAACTTGATCCTTTAGTTACATTATTATCAATGAGATATGTCTTTCCCAATACTCACATTGTTTTGGGATGTGTCCTTCCCATATCAAACAATGTTGTCATTACCATCATCACCTATCAATTTGTTTTCATCTTGACTAGGGGAAGATCATGTTTTTCCTTAGATCCTTGTGCATGCCTGCTTGGCCAATTATGGGTATATTTCACATGCATTTGTCAAAATCCTTATAATCACATCCATAACAAAGTCTCATTCATCCATAATAAAGCTTCATCATCCTTTATGCGGCCTAAAGACCACCGACATTTAGTAGATCGATCATCCTTTACATCCATTGATCCCCTCGCGCATAATAAGTTGGTCCTATACTTGATTGGGAGAAATTCCTTGAATCAAATCTTCATGGGATCCTAAACATGGTATCAGCCTTTTAAAACATCGAAAATCCAAAAAAATAAGAAAAAATCAAAATCCAAAAAAAAATCATAAAACCATCAAAAATCCAAAAAAAAATCATAAAACATTGAAAATCCAAAATCATAAAACATCAAACATAAAATAAAAAATCAGAAAACATCAAAATTCAAAAAAATCTTAAACCATTTAAAATCCAAAAAAATCATAAAACATCAAAATCCAAAAAAATAAAATAGAAAACCTTTGAAATCTAAAAACATCAGAAAACTTCAAAAATTTCCAAAAATGGAGTCAAAGTCCAAGTTTGAGTTAGCCTTTGTTAGAGTGGTCGAACTATGTTGTCTCTACACATTTTCTACATAGGAAAGGCTCATCTTAAATGGGTCCCCAAGACATTAGGTCAGTCCCTTTTAGGTTTGTCCAAATAAAATCATGACTTAGTCTTTCTTCAAATAAGGAAAATTCAAGTTGTGTCGAACTACGAGGTCTTTTCATGTATAACGTAGGCAAGGCCATCAATCGATGAGCCCCTGAGACCACCTAGGTCAGTCCTTTAGGGTTTGTTGAGTCTGGTCATATCCTTGGTCCACAAGTAATCATCATTCAAACCAAATCATGAATCAATGGACAAACATAACCAACAACCTCCTTCATCTTCAATCAGTCAATCATCTTATCATCAACCAATCTATTAGATCATCAATCTTAGTGAAATGGGGCATTATATCATTTTTCTCATTCAGTCCTATCTTTATCTTTTATCAGGATGTGTCCTTCCTGAGATTATACTTTGTCAATTTGGTCATTCACCTTAAGCAAGATGTGTCTTTCTTGCAGTTAGGTGTCTTTTCAACACTTGTCACTTGGTTAACTTTATCAGATGTGTTACTTGCCTCCAATATGATATGTCTTTCCTAAAAATAGGTATCATCACATTGATTGAACATATCAATCACACTTTGTCAAATCAGTCAATTTTGTCAACCCTATCAATCAATCTTGCCTTAATCATGATGTGTGTTTCCTGAAGTCAGGCACAATCTTCAATCAACTTTGTCAACTTTATCAATCAATATTTGTAAAACAATCAATCAACTTTGTCATCTTTATCAAATCAATAAATCTTGTCATCTTGGTCAATCAATCTTGCCTTAATTAGGATGTGTCCTTCCTGAAGCTAGGCACGATCAATCAAATCAATTTTTCAACCTTTGTCAACTTATCAATCAATACTTGTCAATTTATCAATCAAATTCGGTTACCTTAATCAATCACATCAAACAATCTTATTAAAAATATTGGTGAACACTGTCTCTCTGGAAAACACTTTGTTGGTCTAGATGTCGCTTATCCTTTTGATCAGTTCTGGGTCATGTAACTAGCTACCTCAAGGATGTCCTATTAAAGGATTTAGAGGGACGATGATGGATCATGGCCTCCTTTCATTGTTTGATGTATATGGGTTTTCTGGGTAAAAATATTGGGATAAGTGGATCCTTAGTATGAGCCGGGGCATTCCTTGTCTTTTGGCTTTGTCTTTTGATTGGTTGTCTCTAAAAAATGGTCACCTTGCACACCTTGTTCTATGTCATACCATGGTGTTTGTGCTCCATTTGTGACACTTTTGACACCCGATCATGATAAATATAAAAATGAAAGCATGAAAGTTGGTCCCTTGTCATTTTTCATCTAACAATCCATCTTCTTCACACTAACATCCTCCATTCGCAATCATCCTGATGGCCTGCAAGCTAAATTCCTCTCTTGTGAGTGCATCAAAGTGACTTTTGAGAATTATTTCTCATTTTTTTTGAAAATTTGAAAAAATTCCTGAGGGCGCATACCTGTACTTTGATTTTACTGAGGCATCCTAGGGCATCTCTTGACTGAATTTCTTTAACACAACATGATGAACTACATTAAGTCAAAGAGGGGCGAAATGTAGACACTAAAAAAATGTCCTAAGTTTGTGAGCCTCATTTTTCTTGGTCGTCGTCCTTTGATAATTGAATAATTTTAATTATTTGATTATCCCTGACCATATTCCTTTATTAATTAAATAATTTTTAATTATTTAATTAATTCACTTTCTAATCTTTATTCTATCCTGATTAGTTAAAAAAAATTAATTGTCACTAACACCCTCTTTCTTCAATAATTAAATAAATCATTATTTATTTATTTATTTATCTTTTTATTGTTCACCTATAGTCGGATAATAATTATTATTATTTGTCTATGCATTGACCCATCCTTATTTAATTAAATAATTGCCAAAATTATCTAATTATGTGTCATTTCTAATTAATTATTTAGTGTCTAATTTCCATTTCTTTCCATTTAATTAAATTAATTTTGTAAATTGATTTTATTAAATGCTCATTTTTCATTTTCCTAAAATAAATAATTCGAATGAATTATTTATCCTCCACTTGTCCATTTCCTCCATTTTCCTTTTTTTCGAATAAATAATTTGAACAAATTATGTATCCCTCCATTTTGGTCAAAAATCCCTTGCTCATTAATCCTTGTCATAGTTATCTCTATCATAGCCAATGTTGTCACAACCATCTCTACCATAGCCGCTGGTGTCATAGTCCTCCCATGAATAGTATTTATTCTGGTGCATCAATTCTCGATCGTTGATTTTGGCATCTTTCTAGAAGCTTGATCTTGTCCATCCGTTTCGTAGCCTCCCTCTCTTGAATCCTCATCCGTCGATCTTGGAATCTTTCTAGATGATTGATCTCAGTTGTTCGTTTGAATGGTTGTCTATAAAAGCAGCCTTCCTCCTCAATTTTTTTCTTAACAACCATTTTGTCTCCAACTTTCTACTTATAATTTGTAGGTATTTGCAAAAGTACAACTTCAAATCTGAGGGAAAAAAATGCAAAAGGAGAAATAGGAGAGACAAAAGAAGTAATCAACTACAATGGGGAGTGTTTCATTTGCTTGATTTTAGTTTATTCCTCACTTGTTTGTATTCTCTTGTTTTGGATTGGGTTTTTAGCTTAGAAGTGTTGGTTGTCATTTTATCTAGGCTAGAAATTATTTAACCCATCTTACATATTGTACAATGTGCCTTAAAAAGGAAAGAAAAATAGGTATCGGGTAAACAACCACCCAGTACGAGAAGAAACTAATCATTTAAGTTAAAACTTAAATACTCTAACCCTACAAAACAATTTTTTTGGGAAAAATCAAAGATATGGGTTTTGCAGGTGCTCATGTGCTAAAAAGACCTAGATCATCCATTTTTTGAAAAATAAGTTCTTGAAAAAGAGATTTTTTTGAAAAGTAGAAGCAGTTGAGGTAACAAAGACAATTTTTTTGAATCTTCTTAAGAAAAATATGAGAAATGGGTTTTGTAGAGAATGTCGTTATGAATAAACCCAGATAATTCATTTCTCGAAAAATTGAATTTTCACCAACATGCAAGAACCCCTCAAAAATAGAATCTGCGAAATATTTTTTTTGGGAAAAATGGAAGATATGGGTTTTGTAGGTGCTCATGTGCTAAAGAGATCCAAATCATCCGTTTTTTGAAAAAATAAGTTGTTCTTGAAAAAGAGATTTTTTTTTAAAAGTATAAGAAGTAGAGGTAATAGAGGATTTTTTTTTTAATCTTCTCAAGAAAAAACTAAGAAATGGGTTTGTTGACTCCTTTGACATTGTTTTGGCATTGATGTCAAGGGTTGTTTTGGTGTGTACAATATTGGCATTCATTGAAAGGATTATGAGACAACAATATGACATTCATTACATATGGAAGACATGGTCAAATTGGTTTGGCACATATTCAGGTGACATATTGTTGGAAATATGGCATTTGTGTTGATCCATTCAAGCATATTGGCATTGGTCTATATATCTACTTTGGTATCATTAAGCACATGTTTTATTAAAACATCACAAGGCATTATAGTGCTTGATTTAGTGGACCAGCATACATTGTTGCACATTATGAGGTTTGCTATTGGCATGCAAATAAAACTTTAAACATTGACACAAGGCATACATTCTAATTTTTAAATTCATCATTGAAAAGGAATACTTCAAAGGCTTATCTTTGCATTAAGAATGATGTTCACATTATTAAAATTGATAAGAGCATGTTTTTCAGGCTCATTATTACACATATTTTAATGTTTGACTCATAATTGTGAAGAATGTTCTCGAGCTTGTTTATGAATCCTAGACAGTGATTAGGGTTCAACATTATCATTGTATTGGTGACTTGACAAAGCTCATGGTGGTGGTATTGCGGTGGAAAAGCATTTGTTTTCAGGGAGTGAGTTTTTGGTTTCAATTTCTTTTTGGTGTTGTCGACTACCATATGCAGTTTGAATCAAGATCAAATCGATAACATCTTTCATTGAACCACTGTTTATTCATTTGCTCACTATTGTGTTAGTCGACCTTGCTAGGGAATATTCATACATTATTGTGTCATTGATTTTTGTTTGTAAATGTAAAGGGTTTATATTGTTGTCGGGGTTTTTTGATATGTTTTTGTTGACCTTGTTAAGTATTCCCATACTCTCATTGTGTTTTGGTTTTGGGAACACATGTAAGTTTATTGTCAAATCTTATGTATACCCTTTTTTAAGGGCATGGGCTCTCTAAATATTGAATGGGTGGGGATCAAACAAATCTTCTACTTAGATAAGTCCAAGGGGATTTTTATTGTTATATTTGAAGATAAATCTTATAGAGATGCCATTTATAAAGTCAAATCCTAGATATGTAATGGGTCTAGTCTGTTTATCTAACCTTGGTGACCAAATTTTAAGGCCTCTAACTTTGTAATTAAGTTGGTTCCTTTTTGGATACAATTGCAAGGTCTTCCTCTGGAGTATAGGGAATTAAACCTAATCGAGATCATCGCAAATCATTTAGGTATTTTCTTGAAGCATGACCTTTTGTCCTTCAAAGAGTCATCTAAGGTGACAAGGGTTTGTTTATTAATGGATACAACCAAAAATATTCCTAAGCATCTACACATAATTTCTAAATATGGTACTCGGGTTCAAGAAATATTAACAGAGGATGCAATTTTTTGCAACATGTGTCATACTATTGATCACTTATTAGGTGATTTCCCTTTCATGGTGAAGTAAAATAAGGTTAGACCATCACCTAATAAGCAAACAAAAGGCACTAAATTTAATCAAACTATTATAGATGTTGAACGGGTAGTAAGTCAAGACCTTAATGTTGGTCATTTGGAGAGGTCACTGGTAAAAGAATTTAACCAGCTTTAAACACGAAACATAATCAACTTCCTTCCCGTCTAAATTGTCAACAATGACATATAGTTGTCAAATTTTTGCTTGGCTTCCAATAATTATTCAATAGTCTTCAAAGTTTGTTCCTTAATCTATATGTTCCTTAGGAAATTATCCTTTCAAAATAGCATCTAGATGTCGTCACAAGAAAATTGATGTTTGAAGGAGTATCTTTGCTTGCTTCATCCTCGAGAAATCTTTAGATTTCTCACTCTCAGTTTGAGGTTAAAAATTATTTAGAGTTATTAGTTGAGAGATGGTTAGCTTCAATAGCCTCTAACATAATTAATGAAATTGGTGTTGAGGAAGGTATCCTTCCTTCTTTTTCAGTCGAGAAGCCTAGTGTGCACTTAGAGGAACTTAGAGAGGAGGAGGTTCAAAATGAAGATCCTTTTGAATATTTTAATTTGGGTGAGGAAGAGTTTGATTATTATCAAACCTTGTCTTTTTCACAAACCCATCTACAAGTGATTACCTAAAATTCTCCAAAGAAGTGTGGTAAGAAGTCTAAGGTTGAAAAATTGTGAGGAGATTAATGCAGGGGTTCAGAAAACAATTATGCAATCATGTTAGGATCTGCACAAAAGAGACCGAGGATAACCTATTGCTCTCCTTGAGAACAATGAGGATCCTTACATGGAATGTCAAGGGCATTAATGCTCTTGAAAAAAGAGCCTGCATCAAGTGTCAAATTGATGTTTATGAGGGCACATGTTGTCATTTTACAGGAGACTAAAACTTCAGTTCAAACCTTCGAGGATACTCTTAAAAAATAGCCCATGTGGCATTCCATACATTCTTCAGCCCAAGGTGCCTTGGGTGGTCTCATTACTTTATGGAACCCAAAGATTATTTCCATTTGTTCACATTAGAATTACCCAAACTGGTAGCTATTAGAAGTTTCTCAATTTGATAGGAAGTTCTGGTTGTTCAACATTTATGGTCCTTCAGGTACCATGGATAAAAAATTATTGTGGGATGAAATCATAGCTATCCTGCATTCTATGGGAGATGTAAAAGTAATCATTGCAAGAGATTTTAATGTGATCACTAAATTGCAAGAAAATCAGGGAGGACTCATTCCTCCTACTGAAGTCATGGATGATTTTAATAACTTCATCTTGACTAATGCATCAAAATATGTCATTCCACTTTCAGGAGAATTCACTTGGACAAATATAAGGCCAAAAAAATTTCAAATTGTAGAACGTCTAGATAGATTTCTCGTTAATCCAAATTGGATACAACTACAATATGGTATGGAAGTTGAAATTTTGCCTTTCTTGGGCTGCAATCATTATGCGGTGGTAATGAATATTGCAAAACTTTCACTTCCAAAGCCAAAATCTTCATTAAAATTTGAATCCATGTGGTTCAGACACCCACATTTTTTGGATTTTCTACGTTTATGGTAGTAAGCTTCTCCATATGAAGAAGGAACAAAGATGTATCAATTTATAAGAAGTTTTCATATGTCAAAAAGGAATTTCAAATTTGGAACAAAGAGGTCTTCAAGAATATCTTTAGTCAAAAAGATTCAGTACAAAAGAAGCTATCAGAAGTTCATGAGTTAATCATTCATAGTGGGTTGGATGCTAATTCATATGATAGGCAGAAAATTCTTCAAGAAGAGTGGGAAGAAGTGTGTGCTAGAAAAGAAATTTATTGGTGACAAAATCTCGTGAGCTGTGTGGCTCAAGGAAGGTGACAAAAATACAGTTTTTTCATGCATCAACAAAAATTAAGAATGCAGCCAAGTCTATCTTTTCAATTAAGCAATTCTCTATAGGAAATTCACTAACTAATGAAGAGGGAATTCAGAGAGAAGGTGTGGATTTCTTTACCAACTTGTTGACAATTCCAACTCATAAGAGTATTCAGGAATTGCAAGATGAGAAATAGATCTTAGAAGTGATCCCAAGGTTAATTTGTAAGGAAGATAATGATAATCTTCTTAAACCATTCTCCCTAGAAGAAGTTAAGAAAGAAGTTTTTTCTCTTTCTCCTAACAAAGCTTCTGGCCCTGATGGATTCACGAGCATATTTTACCAAAAATGTTGGGTTTTCATTTATTTTGATCTTCTTTGGGCCTTAGAAGAATCAAGGAGGATAGGTATGATGCTGAAACAGTTCAACACAACAAACATTTCCATTTTTTCCAAGGTAAAAGATCCAGAGTCGTTTGTGGATTTCAAAACAATATCGTTGTGCAAAACAATATATAAGATTTTTACTAAAGCCATTTATTTGAGGTTGCAGCCTATCATTTCCAAAATTATTTCATGTGAACAAGGAGGTTTTGTTCCTGGAAGGGAAACTTTTGAGGGTGCTTTGGTTGCTCATGAAACTCTTCATTCTATACATTCTTCAACGATTCCATCTTTTGTTGTAAAACTTGAGATGATGAAGGCTTATGATAGGGTGGACTAGGATTTTTTAAATAAATTCCTAGCTAAGTTTGACTTCAATAGTAAGTGGCGACATTGGATAAGATCATGTTTATCAGGAGCCAAATTTTCTTTAATCATTAATGGCTCTTCTTCTAGTTATTTTAGTGCCTCTCAGGGTGTTTGACAAGGTGATCCATTGTCACCCTTCTGATTCATTATTATGGTTGAATCTTTAAGTAGGTATATTATATAATCTTAAAGGGAATGCCTCTGGCAAGGAATAGCAATTCCCTCTACTGATATCACAGAAACACATTCTATATTTCTGATGACACTTTACTTTTTAGCCTTTCTACACTTTTTGTTGCCAATTTTGTTAAAAAGGTTCTAGAAAAATGCACCTCGGCATCTGGACAGAAGGTTAATGATGCAAAATCAAAAATAATGTTTTCGTAACAGAGGAGAAGTTATCTCAGGAGATCATAAAAGTTATAGGATTTCAACCTGCTACTCTGCTTTGCAAATATCTGGGTATTCCATTTTTTATGGGTCCTTCAAGAGCTGCATATTCGAATAAGGTAATTGAAAGGTTGAAATCTGCCATCCTTATGTGGAAAGACAGATGGCTTTCTTTATCTGGTGGAATTCTTCTTGTCAAAACAGTCGTATCATCTATTTCTAATTACTTCTTAGTTGTTTTAAAGTAACCTCAAGTTTTCATTCTCAAGCTAGAAAAAATAATCAAATCTTTCATTTGGAAAGGTAACATGAATGATCAAAAGAAAATTCCTCTCATCTCACTAGATTCTATGGTGAAAGAAAAATCTCATGGGGGGGTAGGTATTCACAATAAAGTATTTGGGGCAAAGTTGGTGTGGCAGTTATTTGTTAAACCTGAGGCTAGATGGTGTAAGATCATGCAGGCTAAATACCTTGAATCACCATGCCCTTCAAGGATTCTCACAATTCTTAATCCTCCATGGGGATCAACAATGTGTAATTTTCTCATTTCATGTAGGATGGTAATTTTTGATTATGTTACATGAGAAATTCATAATGGACAGTTGGTGAATTTTTGGGTCGATTCGTGGAATGGCTTCCCTCCTTTCTAGAATGTGCCAGAGTTGCAAGGGATAAGGCATATTTTAATTGAATCTTGGGGTGTTTATTTTTCTAGCTATGTTCATGATGTGGATGATCTCATAGGGAACACCCTTTGGAAGGATAATTTAGGTTCTATGCTTTCTAATCAACAATTCCAACCTTTACATGATATTTTAAAAGATAGAACTGTATTTTTTATTGGGGATGTGGATGAAATTGTTTGGGCTCCCTCCAAAAATGGCTCTTACTCTATGAAGTTGGGTTATAAAGCTTTAGTGCAAATAAAATATTGTAGTGTGCTTAAAAGAGCTTTCTATTTTTGTTGGAATGATAAGACTTTACCTAAAGTGGGTAGTTTCTCTTGGCTTGCTTTGAGGAAAATAATCCTAACAAGTGAAAGAATCACTCAAATGAAAATTGCAGATCCATTCAATTTTCATTTGTGTCATTTTGAATTTGAAATTGTAGATCACTTATTTGTTCAATGTTCTTTTTCTCAGACATGTTGGGAATTTCTCAAGAGCAAGTTGGTCCTATCTTTGCCATTACCAAAGACATTGTGGGATCTCTTTCAAAGTTGGCCCATTTTCTATAAATCTTCATTTTTTTCTTGCATCTTGTGTGTTATCCCATCCATAGTGGTGTGGAATATTTGGTGGGAAATAAATCTTCGCATCTTTAGGAAAACAGCTTCATCAGAGCAGGTGGTAATTAATAAGATTGAAAAGGAAGTTTCAAAAGTGGTGAATGCTTATGTTTTGAAACACATAAATGTAGGATATTTGTTCACCAACTAGGATGCTTTCATCTTGCAAAGGTGGAAAAAAATTGTGCTACCATTTCTAGGAAGTTTGCACATTCCTGATAAGAAAAAATTAGATAGAGCATCAATAAAATGGAACCCTCCGCAAGATGATTTCATTAAATTGAACTTCGATGCTACTTCTAGGGGAAATCCTGGTTTATCAGGAGCTGGTGTTTGCCTAAGGGATCACTGTGGTTCAATTATTGATCTTATCTCTTCTCATCTCTCATGGTGTTCTAATAATATAGCAGAAGCTAAAGAAATCATGTTGGGACTCAAGGAGGTGTTAAAGAGAGGCATTTCTAGGATTCATATTGAAGGAGACAATAATAATTGTTAATGCATGTAAAAACAGAAAGATTTATAATAGAGAGTTGAAGTACGTCATACAAAATGTATGGAGATTGTTGGAAAAATTTCAAAGTTATGTAATCACCCACACATATAGAGAAGGGAACGAGTTGGTGGATTGTTTGGACAACTTTGGTTGTGAATTGATTGAATTAAAGATTGATAATCATTTGGATCAGGTTCTCTTGTACCCACAACTCTTGAGGTTAATAAGAAATGAGGTGAATTCGTCGGTAGAGTAAGCTAAGTAATGGCGCGTCAACAAAGTAAGCTAAGTAATGGTGCATTAGTAGGGTAAGCTAGGTAATGGTGCGTTAGCAGAATAAGTTAAGGAATGGTGCGTCAGCAGAGTAAAGATGACTAGGGAATTTATGGTGACAGGGTGGATCATGTAATAAGTGTTTATTATGTCACAATCAGAAATAAGCATGATTTTATAAGTGTGGATCCTCGTGAGCATTCATTATATTCCTCATGTATGAGGTGGCATGTGGCATGATCATGCATTGGCATTGTCACCTGTTATTTACCTTCTAACATGTGTTTGTTTTTAGGTATAGGTTTTAATGATGATAAGACAAAGCAAAGTATGAGAAGTTCAAGCAAAAGCTTGCAAAGTATTTTTTGGAGATAGTCTCCTAGTTCACACGAGTTTTATTTCATATCACAGGGGCTGACATCGCATGGATTTCTAGAAATGTCCATCATGATCTTAAGTTGTGCCTTTTATGCTATCTCTTGTATTGGCTTTTCTCTATTTTTATTCTCCTGGTTATCTGTGTTTGGCTCACTCTAGATTATCCTATTAGTTCTCAACCAAGTGGCTTTCGGGGCATTTGGGTTGGAAAATTGTGTGACGTTTCCAATTTTAGGTGGTGCTATTGTACCAATGGCATACCAACCATGGAATTTTTGAGTCAAATTTAAGGTGCAACTTTGGGAGTGGTCATTTGAAGGATATATAGCTTAGGATGATTTCAACATTATGTTCAAGGTGGAGTGTCTGTAGATTAAAGATAGCAACTGCATGGTGATTGGAGCTCAAGTGCTTTATCCAAAGGCTAGGAGAGCTCTCTTTTCGTCACAGGTGATGCTAATTTTCTTTTCAAAACTCATGAATTTCATGCAATGTATTGGGGATTTGGAGAAGATTTCTAGTAAGTATGTCAAAGAGCATTTTTTGCATAATAATACTTTTTTAGTAGTGGTTCAGGGTTACAATTTGTTCAAAGGAAAGGGTTTTATTGGTGGGATTTTCCCTATATTTTTTTTGAAATTTTTTCATGGGTTTCAAGAAATCTACGATGAGATTAAATTGGGGTTTGAGAACAACAATGACAGGCTTTTTCTAAGGGAATTGCACAAAAATGTCTCAATCTTGAGCCCCAATATGGAGGTGGATATGCAAGAAAAATATTTTTCTATGGCCTTCCTCCACTCCCATGACTGTGTTCTTACCCTTTCAAGTCCTACAATTGGTCAATTGAGAGAAGCAAATGAAAATTACATTTCATTTGGGCTCATTTTGTTTGTAGATAATTTGGAGGGAGGTGATTGCAGGGGAATTAAGTGACAAAGGAAAGGAAAGGGAAATGGTCTTAAGCTCTTTACAGATAGCATGGAGGAAGATGATTTCAGGGATCTTAAGCAACAACAAAAAAGGTAAGGATCTAGCGGTCAAAATTGAAGATGTGGACGATGCAAATTTTGTTTCCTAAGGAATTTGGTGGGTAATAATGTCTGTATGTGGGTTGGTTACAATGTTATGTTGATAATTGTATCTCATGGTTATACAATTTTGTCTGCACATCCCAATTTTTGAGCATGCTCAGGATTTTTGAGTTTTAAATGTTTGTATTTACCATATCACATTGGTCGAGTAGTTGGCATTATGTATGAATGGTATATTATAGCATTGGGTAGCTATAATTTTGGGTGGGATTATTTGAGTACTTTTCCATACAGATAAAAAACATGTTGTGGGTACCCCTTTTTTGGTTAATTTTGGATGTAAATTTTATAATTTTTTGAGTTACAACTGGAGGTTTTCTTCCTAGTTCTTTCCTACCGATATGCTCATTTGAACTAGGGTATGTATCGTCTTATCTATATTTAATATAATTACAGTGGTGATACCACTTTTGCTAAGAAAAAAAATAGTTATGGATGGTTATGTTGGTGGTATGTTAAAGAGTAGTCACATAGTGAATCGACAGGGACAGTTATGGATCACTTTCTAAAGGTTTCATTTGTTAGTTTCTTTTGATGATAGACGGTGAAATTGTATACATTATTTATTGATTGTTTAAACAGTGATTTATCACTATTTGATGTTCAGTGCTTTCATAGAGTTATCATGCTAAATGTATAAACATAATTCTGTAAAACGTTTTACAAGCAATGTGCGAAACAGATTGTATAAATTGATATATTTTATATTTTGACGATTCCAAGTGAAGGAGTCTTTAGGATATGGAATGTATTAGATTGAAAGGGAAAAATTTTATGCAACGAAATCGAGCAACCCTCTATAATGTATTTTCTTCATGTTTGAATTTTTTGTCGTAAGGTCATGTCAATGAGACAAAGGTTGACCTTTTCCAATGAGGAATCTTGTAGTCAGTGAGGTTCTATGGCCAGTGAGGCATTTTATGTAGCTATTGTGGCTTTGCCAGTGAGGCATAAATTGTAGCCAATGAGGCATTTTGATTAAGACAGTGAGGAAATTCTAAGTGTTTTTTCTACCCCATGAGGGTTTTCCACTCCTGAAATTTATTGTGTCATGGTTTTAGTTATTGTGTGATTTACTTATCATTCATGTCTAAGGATTCTGTATTGATTAATATTTGGTATTTAGATTATTACATTGATGAAGCATGCCAAACTAATTAAGTGTTTTCAACATCATTATTTCTATTTAAATTTTTTTTGAAAGAAAGTAAATTACAGTTTTTAAATCTACAACACTAATTCACCCCCCTCTCAGTGTTGTTTGTACTGCAACAAGTGGTATCAAAGACAAACCCTTCCATAAAGTCTAACCAACTTAAGAGGTTCTTGGTAGTGGAGTACTCATTTTGGAAAAGAGTAAAAGAAATAGAGAAAAAAGAAATACCAAGTCAAATATTGTAAATCAAGTCCCAGTCAAGTCAAGTAATGAGTTGTTGCATGAGTCACTTCTAAAAATTCGCATAGTGTGATAAAGAGAATGACTTTTTTGTTGAGATTGATAATGAAGGAAACCTCTTTGTGGGAGAAGATGACTCTAAATAGGATTATGATGAACAAGAGGGTGATGTTGATATTGAAGTTGAATTCTTGTGTGCTCTAGATATAATCAAGCAAATTAAAAGAGAGAATCAAAAACTAGAAGACCAAATTCAACAAGAAAAGGACTCCAAGGACAAGGTACTTTCAGATCTTGCAAAAGTTTCTTTAGATATTGAAGAGTCAAAAAAACTTATTATCAATCTAAAGATAAAGATAGAAGAAGCAAAAAGGGTTGTTGATTTTACAAAATTTGATGTTGAAGTCAAGACTAGTGAATGCTTAAAACTAGAGTTAGAAATAGTCTCTTTGAGAAAGGAGTTAGAAAAAGCATCCTCTAAATTGCACAAGAGTTTTTAGTTTGAAAAGAGTACTGATTTCTTGAATGACATATTGAGTAAGAAAAAGAATCACAAAGACATTACATGTCTAGGTTATGAAGAAGGACAATGTTCCAAAGTCAGAAATGCTCCTAGGAAGAAGATAGACCTAAATTATCATTCTATTTTTCCTGAGGAAGACAAGAAGAAAGTAAAAAAAAAAATTGTTGATGTTGGAAGAAGAAGAACAAACTCAAGACCTCCACCTATCAAAAAACCCATTCAATAAGGTATAATTTTTCTCATTCTGGTTATTTCTACTCATGTTTTGCATATGGTCATAAAGAATTAGAATGTTGGATGTATGCAAGGAAAAATGATTGGCAAAAGAGTTTTAATAAGTTGGAATATTGAAAGAATAATGCCACATGTTTTAGATGTAACCATCTTGGTCACATTGCAAGAGATTGTGGTATACAAGTTCTAAACGGTGTTGTAAGATTCATGAGAAGTTATAGACCCTTGATCATGTGCTATAGATGTAATGGTGTTGTACATAGAGACAATTTTTATAGAAGTCAGTGGAAGAAATCATCTAGAAACAACAAGATAGATGACCTGATTAAGTAAAGGAAAGAGCCTTTGAAGGTTTGGAGAAGAAGGCATGAGCAAAAGGAAGAAAGCCCTAATCATGTGCATATTGTACAAGGAACATCCCAAAGTGCATAAAAGGTAACATGAGGTAAGGGGGAGTAGGTTAGTGTTTTACTTTTCATCCCCTAGAGAAGATCAAGGAGTGCTTTATTGATTTCATGTAGCAGTATCCATGATGCTCTTCGTAGTAAAGGTTTGTTGTTGATACATAGTTATCAAAGTTGACTAAATATGGGTGGTTCATGATTGGTTCTATGGTATTTAATACTTGCTTCAATATGGTTCATGCCTCTTTCAAGTGGTAACTTTTTTTGACAATGGTAACTAATTTTGATAGTGGTACAATGCTCCTTCAAGGAAAGTGAACAGTTTAACTATAGTGAATTGCGCTTCTTCATGCCTATATGCCATTTTCTTGGTCAAAGGTAAGACAATGAACCTACATTTTTTCTTCCTTAGCTTCTTGGACACATGTTAGTAATGATCAATGATATTTATGAGCAGTGATTGGATAGTGCCATACATTTTTTGGTGTGTTGACAATGCTTAACATTCAACATTATAATGGATGTTAGTTTATACTTCATGACGATGTAACATGATTTGTGTAATACCTCTTGAAGACAACATTTTGCAAAGACAAGAGTAGTAGTAAAATGGTTGCACAATCTTGATATGACAGTGATGTTGTTGGTCTATGTTTGTTGTTGTAACATATTTCCTTAATTCCCATGGCAGCTTTCAAATTGAGATAAAGATAGTTTGTATTTTCTTTTTGGCTAATAATTAGTGGTTATTATGTTTTGATTGTGGTTTATTTCTCTCAGTATGTTATGAATAGATGACCTATGGTCAAAGGTCAACATAAAAGGTGAAATTATTGGTGCAAAAGAATAATGCAACCCTACTAAGATCACTTGATGTTTTGGAGTAATTATTTATGTTTCTGATAATAGTAAAATGCAAATAATTTTAGAGACACTCACTAGTATTGTAACATTGCTAGTTCTATGATTGTATTGGGATGGAATGGTATGTAAAGTATCTAGTGTAGTTAGTGATAGGATAGTGCTAAATAATCCTCAAGAAAATATCATTTTCATGTGACAGTTCACAAGTTTATAACAGTGGTGTTCCTTCTAGTGTTTTCTCAATTACCTAAGACAATGTGTTATCTCTTTTATTTCTTAGTCATAGTTGTTGAACTATACCCTCTTGTTTAGTTATATTCATCATGATAAACATGGGGATGGAGCAATGGTTTTAGTATGATAGTTATAGTACTTTTCCTTGCATCCTACTCAATGATTGTTATTTAGTACCAATAATATATTTTCTGATTGTCAGTGGTAATTAAGTCTACTACTCTTGCTTCTGACAATGATTTCTTTGAGACAATTGATTATGTGTGTCAGTGGATTATGATTCATCTCAGTGGGTTATGATTCTTGACAATGAATTCTCTCTTATGATGCTTATGGAAATGATAGTGTTTGTAATGCATAATGACAGTGCAGATTTGGAAAAGGAGTGCACATATTTGCTTTGACAGTTTTGAACTTGTTAAAAGATCATTTCCTTTATTTACCTTCTTATTTTCATGATTAGTGGTTCTTAGTCATGTTCCTTTTTGGATTGAGAGGTTTTGGTGATTTTCCAATTCAGTTGCTATTAAGGTGGTGTTCTCAAATTGTTTGGTTGCAAGTTACTGATACTAATTTGTAAGTTGCAGAACAGGTTGTTAAGGAACAATCCTTGGATTTGACAATAGGTATGGAAACTGATGGACTCTACAGAGTAGTATTTTCTGAGTTAATGGTGACTTATGGATTTTGTGATAGTATTCCATATCTCTTAGACAATATCTAGTAATTTGGTTACAATTTCATAGTGTTCTTGATGTTAGCAAAGAGGCTTGTCAAAGCATAACAATATCAATTCAAGGGTAGTGTGTATCTTCTACTATCTGGACAATATGGTATGATGTCAATGGATATTCTCATGTTCTTCAGGACTTGTTTTGTCAATATCTTTCATATGCAGTGTCTAATTACTTCTTGACAGACTAGCAATAGGATCAGTTGGTACTATCTATAGGAGATTTTCAAGAGTTGGCTTATCACTTCTCTTATCTATCAATCCATGCATGCATAGTGCTAAGACCTATGGAGAATTGAACAAGTTTTCAGAAATGTCAAAGATCATAATTTTAATATATCCATTCTCAGTCAGGGGGAGATTGAAGGTTGTTGCTTGATAAAGTACATGTACTATGTGCAGGAACATAGTGACGATGGTTTGTATTTTTCCTATCTATGATAGTCCATTTAGTATGTTGGCAGTATTGTAGACATGATGATTGTTGTTTCCTTTGTATGGATATCTTTTGCTCAGGGAGTTTTTCATACATATTCTACACCCTTGGGTTATATGTCTAGCATAGTGGCATATTGATTCAATTTTGATACTATAGCAGTCTTTTATATCATTGTGTAGTGTTCTTTTTGGTCTTATCCATTTGGATCTGATGTTGTTTTGTGTCCATGTGCAAGGAAATTGGTGTTCTTGGATAGGTATTTGATGATCTTCTAGTGCTTACTCACCCCTTTGACCTTTGGATTTTTTGTCAAAAGGGGGAGAAAAGTTGATATAGTTGACATTTTATGCAGATTTATTTTGCTTACACTGCAAAAATCAGTTTTTGTTGCTCGTAACTGTATATTGATGTATTACTGAGCTTATTTTTGGTGTTCATATGATGATGTTGTGACAGTACTTTGGTGATCATACAGGTTGTTTGAATCAATGCCAAAGGGGGAGTTTTTTTACTCCTTTGACATTGTTTTAGCATTGATGTCAAGGGTTGTTTTGGCATTTACAGTATTGGCATTCATTGAAGGATTATGAGACAACAATATGATATTCACTGCATATGGAATACATGGTCATATTGATTTGGCACACATTCAAGTGACATATTTTTGGAAATATGGTATTTGTGTTGATCAAATCAAGCATATTGGCATTGGTTTGTATATCTACTTTGGTATCATTAAGTACATGTTTTCTTAAAACATCACAAGGAATTATGGTGCTTGATTTAGTGGACCAACATACATTGTTTCACATTATGAGGTTTATTATTGAGGCATGCAAATAAAGTTAAACACCGACATAAGGCATACATTATAATTTTTTTATTCATCATCTAAAAGGCATACTTTGAAGGCTTATCTTTGCATTAAGAATGATGTTCACATTATTGAAATTGACAAGAGCATATTTTTTGGGCTCATTATTACACATATTATAATGTTTCACTCATTATTGTGAAGAATGTTCTCGAGCTTGTTTATGAAGTGTGGATAGTGATTAGGGTTCGAAACCATCATTGTATAGGTGACTTGACAAAGATCATGGTGCTGGTATTACGGCGGAAAAGCATTTTTTTTAGCGAGTGAGTTTGTGGTTTTAGTTTCTTTTTGGTGTTGTGGACTACCATATGCAGTTCGAATCAAGATCATACCAGTAACATCTATCATTGAACCATTGTTTATTTGTTTGCTCACTATTGTGTTAGCCAACCTTGCTAGATCAATAACACATCAAAAGTATTGTTGCCTTGATTCGCTCTTACACACTCTACTTTTTGCACTTGTTCGCACACTTCACTTTCTTTTTCTTCAATTCACAATAAATTGACTTGATTTTATACCATCTTCAACCCTAGAAGCATTCTCCAAGGTCGGATAAGCATTCTTCAATTTACAGATTCAAATTTGGTTGGCTACTCAACATTTTCACAGTGGATAAGAATGAGAAAGGACCAATTACATATTTAATTAAGACCCAAACAACATCTTGGATGAATCACACACTTGCTTAATTCGATGCAAAATCTTTATGTAACATGTAGAAACCAGGTCGGCCAAACCTAATGATAACACAAATGGTCTTTGAAGTACACACATCTCTAGCAAGATGATCACACGTGGATCACTCAACATGCTTCACCAGACATTTTACCATCTCAAAGAAACATTCAAGTACATTCGTAGCAACTACAACAATCTTTATGCACAGAATATTCTTCAACAGTCCAACCAAACCAACTAGCAACACATGGATCTCTAGAGAAGTCTTCCGAAGTGCCCAATCATAAGAACTTTTATTAGAACATAGAACACATCAGTATGAATCATCTCTCAGATCCGTAAGATCTGAAAAAAAAACACCAGAAGACTGTGAAGCCAAAAAAATTCTCCCAAACCACAAACAAATAGTTATGTCAAACTAGTTCACATACCGGTGAACACATATTCATTATCCATCAATCCAGAAGCTAAAAATTTGGATATATTATCCATTTAAGCTCGTGAACAATACCATAGATACCTGCATAGGCATAGGATCAACATAGAATAAATTTAGAGAACAATACCGAAGCACACTCAGAACACACACTCAGAATTGCCTTCATTATTTCTTAAATTTTCTCAAAAGCACTTGGCAAAAACACAACTACAATTTCATAATAGCTCCATGTACTCTAAGCACTTCTACAGTATCTCAACTATACAGGTACCATATGCAATCAAACTAAATTGTGTTGACATCAATGACAAGATTAATGAAAACACCACCAAACACATGCATACTTGCAACAATATCCCCCCTTTGTCATTGATTGCAACACATGATGTGAAAAACCATCAAAGACAACATACACAATATCCTGCTTCTTCTTCTCTCTCTTTTCAGATTAGATAACCTGCACAAGCATTTCCTTTTCACTTTTTCACATGACTTTCTCTCCCCCTTTGACATCAATGGAAAAGGAAATTTCTGCATGAAAAACTCTTTCCATATAAAATTTTGATCACTCCCCCTTAGGAATGCACCCACATCACATACTGCAACAATGTACCTCTCTACTCCCCCTGAGGAGTAGACCACAATCATTAGTCTAGATCAAAAGAATCTTTGAATCCACTGAACTGATGCACCTCCATTTGAACTTAGTTCAAGGAAGGAGGGGAATTAACCCCTTTACTTACCCTTGAGATACTCAAAATTACCCTTTGGAAGGGCCTTAGTGAATATCTCAACAATTTGTTCCTTGGTAGGTACATATTCAAGTCTAACTTCATTCTGGAACACCTTCTCACTCAAGAAGTGATACCTGATAGATATGTGCTTTGTCCTAGAATGCATCACCAAATTATTTGAAATAGCACTTGTATTGTCACAAAAGATAGAGATAGGCTCATCACACATCACACCTATGTCCTTCAAGGTTTACTTCATCCAAAGTACCTATGTATAGTAGGATACTACTACAATATACTCAACTTTTGTAGTGGATATAGAAATTGAATCTTGTTTCTTACTCAACCATGAGACCAATCTTCCTCCAAGGAAGAATTTACCACCACTTGTTCTATTTCGGTCATCTACACAACCGGCCCAATCTACATCAGTGTAGGTATTCAATGTGAAATCATTATCCTTTGGATACCATATCCCATAATTTGGAGTTCCCTTAAGATATTTGAATATCCTCTTCACAGCTGTAACATGTGCTTCCTTAGGTTCCTCTTGAAATCTGCAACTAAACATATTGCATGCATGATATCTGATCTAGTAGCATTAAGATACATCAATCCACCAATCATAGATCTATACATGCTTTGATCAACTTTAGAAGATTCATCATCCTTACTCAACTAACATCTAGTTACCATAGGGGTATAGACTCGTTTGGTGTCATCCATTCCAAACTTCTTCAAAAATTCCTTAACATACTTAGATTGTGAAATGAATATCCCCTTATCAGTTTGATTTACTTGAAGTCTAAGGAAGAAATTCAACTCACCAATCATAGAAATTTCACTCTTTTTGCATCTCTTCTACAAATTTCTTACACATACCTTCATTTCCACCAAATATAATGTCATCAACATATACCACAACTATCAACATTTTATTTTTCTCAATTTTGAAGTAAAGATTGTTGTTTGTAGATCCTTTGTTGAATCCTTATTGTTTCAGGTATCTATCCAACCTTGCATAGCAGGCTCTGGGAGCCTCTTTAAGTCCATATAGTTCCTTTTTCAACTTGCAGACCATGTCCAATTTTTTGACAATTGAAATCCTTCTAGTTGCTCCATATATACTTCTTCCAATTCTCCATTTAGAAATGAAAACTTGACATCCATCTGGTACACTTTGAAGTCTTTATGAGCTGAAAAATGTCAAGAACATCTGAATGACCTCCATTCTTGGAACTGGTGCAAATATCTCTTCAAAATCTATTCCTTCAATCTGTGAATAACCTTTGTGTTAGAGTAGTAAGTTATTATACTTAATTAATTATATCATACTGGTCAATTAATTAAGTCACTTATTTCTTTAGGTACTTAAGCTAAACTTAGGCACATTGATAATTGATTAATTATTAAGTGTGCACACTAGGGTTTTATTTAGGGTTTCCCTTTTAGGGTTTCTTGATCTCCTTCATAAGGATTGATCTCTTTGTAATAATTGATTCTCAATAATGCATTTTTACTTTGAGGTTTATAATACATCTTCTTTGGTTTTGCATGTCTTTTTCATGTGACAGGTGATTGCATGTAGGTGATCTTGGTTTCTAACATGGTATCAGAGCTCCAGACCTACAGCTACCTATTCGTGATATGAAGATATGACCTTTCAGTGAGTTTTAAGTGCAAGGGTTTCCATAGGCATCTTTTTTGCAAGATCTGGGGGTGGTCAATTTTTCGAGACACTTTGGGCTCAAACGGACGTTGCCATTGTGTTTATAGCACCCCAAAACCTTAGAAATGCCTGTCAAATCACCGATTTTGGAGAAGTTTGTTCTTGAGGCAAAAAAAATTCCCCAACACACTTCACGAAGCAGAAAAATCTTGAAAATCGCGCAAAAATTAGCAAACTTGCTGGAGGTTTTGCACAGCCAGTTTGAAGGGTTCCGTCGTTGGGCGGCCGCCGACTCACCATCACCACTGGTGGCTGCACCATGCAGCACCGCCAGCTCCGCCCAGCCCCATCGACTCCCTCTGCACTCCGCCCCGGTCATATGGCCGATTAGGGGCCATCCGCAAGCCCCTATGGGCTTCTTCGCTCCAACCAAGGTCCTATGGAGGACCAAGGGCTCCACCCCAGCCCCCTGCTCTGCACCCTCGATCACATGGGTGACCAGGGGCCTAAATTTGTTTGTAGGGGGACCGAATTTTTACGGCGAAGGCTAGATGGCCATCAAATTTATGCTTGGTAAGTGCTGACATCAGTAGCCATACGACCTCTTTGCCCCCTCCTAGCCCTTATATGCCTAAAACAATAGTTTTTTTGTTTTTGGCATAACTTGGGCATACAGTATCAAAATTGGGAAAACAAAATATCACCGGAAAGTTGGTTCTGAGCACTTTCCTGTGGTGTAGTTTATTTTACAGTATTTTTCTATTGTACTCCATTTATTGCTGTTTGAAGTCAGATGTTTATTTTATGCTTCTGAGCTCATAACTTTTTGCCACAATCTCCGATTTTCGCTATCTTTGCGACGTTGGAAAGGTATTGAGGAGATCGATGTTGTTGTCCATGCACTTTTTTCTGTATCTATCTCAGGTTTATCATTAATCCATATTTGGCTTGATGGGTGTTTTGGAGATTACTTGGATGTTTTGGTAGTTGGGAGAGTGCACCTTGCATCTTTGCACTTCATTTCAATATCACTCATTCAATAATTGACTGCTGCTTCATAGATTCCAGGGTTGTTCTCGTTTGGATTTTTTGAGTGTTCCGTGGCATCGGGTTTGCTGTTGCATCATTATGATTTGGATATGGTTTCTTGTAGACAGAAGTATCTTTCTTTGCTTTCTAGATTGTGGTTCCAGTGTTACTCTATAGTGCTCTTCCAATGCTTCTCTGCAACATGTCATCTCATTGTAGGGGGGTTTTTCCCACTGGTTTTTCCTTCTCTACCTCTTTCTTCCATTTGTAAATGGGTACCTAATCAGACCTCATTTTCGGGACCCTTCTTTGCTTGCATGCATCTTCTTCTAGTGTTTTAGCTTCTTCCTAAGTTCATCTTAAGGGCGGGTGTTAGAGTAATAAGTTATTATACTTAATTAATTATATCATATTGGTTAATTAATTAAGTCACTTATTCCTTTAGGTACTTAAGCTAAACTTAGGCACATTAATAATTGATTAATTATTAAGTGTGCACACTAGGGTTTCATTTAGGGTTTCCCTTTTAGGGTTTCTTGATCTCCTTCATAAGGATTGATCTCTTTGTAATAATTGATTCTCAATAATGCATTTTTACTTTGAGGTTTACAGAATATCTTCTTTGGTTCTGCATGTCTTTTGCATGTGACAGGTGATTGCATGTAGGTGATCTTGGTTTCTAACACTTTGCATACAAGTATTGCTTTATTCCTTACTACTTCACCATATTCGTTCAACTTATTCTTGAATACCCATTTTTAACCAGTTACATTCTTGTTTATAGGTCTAGGGACTAGCTACCATGTCTCAATTTTCTCTATCTATTGCAGTTCCTCTTTCATTGCCCTAACCCAACTCTCATCATTACATGCTTCACTCACAGTCTTAGGTTTTATCTTAGACAGTAAACATAGATTTACCTCAACCACTTTTCTTCTTGTCTTTACACTTTCACTTATGTCTCCAATTATTTGTTCTTGTAAGTGAGGTGGACCACCCACTGCAAGGCCCTAGGTCATGAAAGGCCAAGAGTGGAAAGGTTGCCCTAACTTACCTTAGTTCAAAGGAAGGTTAGGATAGAAGGGATGAGAATGATTAGGATTATGCATCCTTCGATCACTCTGCAATCCTAGGAATCAAAGGGAGACTAGGAGAGTCATTTTTCAGATTCAACTCTATGCCCTAGGTAGCTCTCTGTCCAAGGATAGAAGTGCGATTCTGGGATGACAACATGGCACATTGGTATTTCATAGGTGTGTCGGCATCCGTAAGACTAGAAAACCAGAGAGACAAGGTTTTTCTCTAAAAAAGGACTAACAACCTAGTTTAAAAGTTCCTAGAATGACAGAATAATATTAAGAAGTACGAAAAGTACAAATTGATGTGATAAAGGAAATATGTTACCGTAAGGGTAACAAAGATGATTTTGTAGAATAGTCCTCTTGCCAGCTTGCTTTGAGATCTCTCCACCTGCATAGAAAAAAATGGCGAATGTTGGGGTTGTTTAGGGGCCTACCTCAGTCAAACCCCCCCGTCTTGGTGTTTCCACCTCCATGAATAATAGCCAAGTTAGCAATAATAGAAATAATGATAAAGAAGGGAAATGCAAGCTACATATGCAAGAAATACTAAAAAACAGTATGTGCTTACTCAACTAAATATGATAAAGGAGAATGAGAGGAGCTTACCACCTCCATCCAAAGAACTCAAGGCTTGTGGAGGAGTGAATGAGAGGAACTCAAGCCTCTACTTCTATGGTGTTTGTCCTGTACTCGCACTATCAGAGTGATGGAGCGGTAGATTGATCCAATGGAGTCAAGAATGCCACTACAAACCTTGAAAGGATATTTGAAAGAGTGGAGAAAATGTGAAGTGATGAAATCAAGATCTCGCAAAACTTGAGAATGGATGGAATGGTCAAGAATATGAAGGAGAAGGTGAAAAACAACCATTATCGGGTCGGCTAGCTGAAGAGGGATGTTACTCTTTGACTTCCAATAAAAATGTAACACCTCTAAAGTCTCCAGCCCTAGGAATCTGCCAGGGACGTAAGCGCACCATGGGGACGTGTACGTGCTGGTGGGCATCCCCAACATAAATTCCCCCACCGAAACACAAACAAGGTGCCAAGTGGAATGCAAGCAGTGGGCTTAAGTGGAATTAAACCTCTACTTTCTGTTTTCTAAAGTGTAAAGGGGTGAAAGGGGAATTTGCATTAGGGGTGCAAATTCACGCTCATACATTTTTCCTCCACTTTAGCGAGCATGAGTACTGATGAGTGCTTTGGTAGAGTAGTAAGAAAGTAATAGAGTAAGATGTATACCTAAATTGATGAGGAAGCAGAGAACAGTCTGGCAAACCCAGAAGTGCAGGAAAGGACTTCATAGTTCAGCGAAACTACAAAGCTGAAGTATGAAAGTGCCTCATAGGCTCATTGTCCTACAAGGGGGATATCCTTCAAGAACTCTCACATGAAGGAAACTAGGAAAAGCACCTTATAGACCCATAGACCTGCAAGGAAGGTAACCCCCAAGAACTCTCACATGAGGGAGACTGAGTAAAGCACCTTACAAGCCCGCAGACCTAGAAGGAAGGTGTCCTTCAAGAACTCTCACATGAGTGAGACCAACTAAAGGGGACTCCACAGAGTCAGAGAGGGCGACATGTTTACCTGCAAATAGAACACATCAAGAACTTGTTGTGCAGGCCAGTGAACAGACAATCACACAAACGATCGCTAAGTTGTAAGACTTTCAAAGGGATCCCTTGGGAAGCCTTAAAAAGGAAGGAAGGTCCACTCAAGGGATGCACTGTTTGAAAGGTGAAGTATAGTCAGGCTGACCCCAAGATAGATGTAAGGATGTGAGGATGGTCTAGTCAGGTTTCCCCCAGACTAGACGTCGAGGTGTGAAACAGGTCTAGTCAACCTACCCCCAAGCTAGATGCCATAGTATTTGTTAAGATTATTTTGAAGGGGTCCCTTGGGAACCCGACGTGAAAAGAAGGGGTCCACTCAAGGGACACACTATTCAAAAGCTTAATGTCTTCTTTCTTGAATCAATTCATCATCAAGGCATATTTTTAAAAGACGTTCACTTAATCAAGGAATTCAAAAGGAAGGAGATGTGCCCATGCAAGGGGAAGACTAAGACTGTTCCCGCTAAGGAGGAGGGTTTCCAAGTCCTTTCTTTACGAAACCATGATGAAGGAAACACGTTCCATTAGGGTTTCATGTTGAGAATGCAATTCTAACAAAGAAGTGTGTGAAGGGTCTTTGAGAAAAGATTAGTTTGGTAACGAATGTATTTTCTAAAGACTGACTGATGAAGAAAAGGCATTGTCACACATGAAAGAGACAACTCAAGCAAAGATGAGAGAAAGAAGATCACACACAGAGGGCACAGGGGGATCTAATTTTGTGGGGTCAGATATGCCTTTATTTATATATATTAGGTAACCATGAAAAGAGGCGAAAGATCATCAATCCCCAACTAGATTAGGAAGAATGCACAAAAGACAAAGTAAAAATAAAAAATTGGGTCAACATGGAAGGAGGCCTTAATGCTCCTGACGCTTTGCATCATCCCCAATTTGCTGAAATTCAATCACAAACATGGAAGAATAGAGGTACATATGGAAGAAGGTTTACAACACAAAAACCACGCCTGTATCCAAGCACCAACAAGGGTGACGAGGGTCATCCATGCACATATAGCATGATTATAGGGGAAGCACATCACAACACCTACACATCTAATCTAAAGATCAAGAAGAGGGTATCCCCCTAACACTGGTCGACTGAGAGGTCATCAGCTTCCCACTCTAGATCATCGAAGGGGGAAGGATGATGAGCCTACAATGGTGTAATGTTAAGCAGAGGAGATTTTTATCCTCTTGCAACAAGGCCCAAGGCAGAGGGGCCAGTAAGGTCTCCATCACTCAACTCTTGAGGGTCCAAGATCAATGACCTCACAAAGATCACTTGACAAGGTCATAACTTCATCCACTGAGTTAAACATAAACTTAATGGGAGTGTCATGCTTCACCTCGTTGGACAAAGGAGTTTGCACCCAAGGTTCATCACTAGGCTCACCAAGAGACTCAGGAGCGGTGACAAACTCGGGGGAGGCTAGGACCCGTTTCATTACTAAGATAGAACAAATCAATTTGGGGCCACCTTTCAGAGAAGGGGGGATCTTCTTACGTCCTCCATTGCTGGAGGGGCCACGCTCTACCTTCTTCTTCATCAAGGGAGGTGAACTCCCCATAGATGAAATGAGGAGGGTTGAGGGAGAAGAGGAAAGACCATAGTGGACACAATCAAAGTGTTCACCATGTCTATGGGCTTTGGGAAAGGCAAGACATCTGGGACAAAATTCAATAAGGGTGGCTCCACCGAAGGAGTGATGAACACTTGCACCCTTCTAGGCACATGTGTGCTCACAGTGGGAGTTGGAAGAGATTTAGAGATGGAAGGAGGGAAAGAGGAGGACACAATAGGAGATGAAATCTTCTCCTTCTCCTTATGTAAGGAGGCTTGCTCAGCTAGGAGAGCCTTTTGTCGGCACTTACACTCATATGCAAGGCAGTTTTTACAACTCTTTAAACTGGAAGTCAGGATCTACGAAGGGAAAGAAGGATCCTACTCAGCCATGGAAGTTTCCTCCACAGATGCTTCCAATGGAAAAATAGACTCCTAAATGGGAGGATGGGTAGGTTTCAAAATGGCGGGAGGAGTCAACTCTAATGCCTCGACAACAGGCCTCTTCCTGTTCACTATTTTAGGAACAGGGATAGTAGGAGGCCGTAGAGGCGGCAAAGGCACAGACAAAGAGGACTCTCCATGGGGGGCTTTCTGTCTTCCATACCAGATGGGCCTAGGCTCTGACGGTAGGAAATTAAGCTCAAATGTAGGATGCTTGGCCTTTCGCCAAGCGGGCACCATGGGATTGTCTTGCAAACGTGAGACAAAAGCCGATGGTACCATGGTAGGGCAAGAGGAAGAATCAAGATGAACAATGGAAGAGGAAGAATGAGGGTCTCAAGATCGTTTCTCTTCTTCTCTTTTATCTACCTTAGCAGCATCACCGTTAGCCTTTAGGAAGGCTCTATGGGAAAATACATAAGGCGAAGGAGGATATCTTAGTTTTTGCCTAGCATGCCCCTTCTTATAGTTTTGATATGTCCGATGTAGGAGGTCCTTCCTAGGTGGTAGAAGACCAAGGTATGCAGGCCAAAAGTAATCTAAGGTATAGCTACCACATGCAATCGATGGTCTATAACCAGTGTCATGGACAACGTATACCGAACCTCCATGAACAAACTTCAGACATTTGTCTATAATCGAAGAAACTACGTTCATAGCTACTAGCCAGGGGATACCTAGCCTCACTCTGAATAGTTCAGACCTCGAGATAATGTGAAACTTAAAGCTTACAGATTTAGGTCCAATGAGGATTGATAGGATGATACTCCCTATAGGAGGTACGAAAAATCCATCATGTGTGTGGACGATGCTCTCAAGTGCATCATACCCATCCTTATATAGGAAGTTAATTAGCATGATCTCCTTAGTTATAATATTCACTTGCGATGTCGGATCAATGAGAATGCCTGCTACAGTGTTCCCATTTATCCTCACAGGAATGTACAGAGGAGATGGTTCTCTATTGAAGCCCATCAGTAGGTCCTGTGAGGTGAAGGTTATGCTAGTACCACTACTCATAGTCTGCACATAGGAAATAGGTTGATTGAGGAAAGAGGCCATCGCGCACACTATGGTACTTCTACAAAGCCTCCTAAGGTTTATGAGATGAAGTAGTGACCCAATTAAGGTTTCCTTACGCAATACTTTGGAACCTTTCAATTACGCCTACTAGGGGTCATAGGATGGGTTGTGATGTGGGAGCCTCACAACACTCACACCTACAACACTCCTAGGACACGAGGAAAGGAGCTTTCAGTATCACAAAAAAAAACCAAAATGGTTCACGTTGGGTTCACCAAAAATGTAAGAGAGGGGGACCATCCACTACAACGCCCCTAGTCACGAAAGGCCAAGAGTGAAAATGCTGCCCTAACTTACCTCAATTCAAAGGAAGGTTAGGATAGAAGGGATGAGAATGATGAGGATTATTCATCCTTCGATCACTCTGCAATCTCGAGAATTGAAGGGAGACTAGGAGAGTCACTTTCAAGAGTCAACTTTATGTCTCAGGTAGCTCTTTGTTGGAGGACAAAAGCACGGTTCTGGGATGACAGCATGATGCGCTGGCATCTCATAGGTGCGATGGCATCCATACGGCTAGAAAACTAGAGAGACGAGGTTTTTCTCTAGGGAAGGACTAACAACCTAGTTTACAAGTTCCTAGAATGATAGAATAATATTAAGAACTGCGAGAAGTATAGATTGACGTGATAAAGGAAATATGTTACTGCAAGGGTGATGAAGATGATTCATAGAATAGTCCTCTTGCTAGCTTTCTTCGAGATCTCTCCACCTGCACAAAGAAAAAGGGGGAATGTTGGGGTTGTTTAGGATCCTGCCTCAGTCAGACCCCCATCTTGGTGTTTCCACCTCCACAAACAACCAAGTTTACAATAATAGAAATAATGATAAAGAAGGGAAATACAAGCTACGTATGCAAGAAACACTACAAAATAGTATGTGCTTACTCAACTGAATATGATAGAGGAGAATGAGAGGAGCTTACCACCTTCGTCCAAAGCACTCAAGGCTTGTGCAGGAGTGAATGAGAGGAACTCAAGCCTCTACTACCGTGGTTTTTGTACTGTGCTCACACTATCAGAGTGATGGACTAGTAGAATTCTGCAATGGGGTGAAGAATGTTGCTATAAAGCTTGAAAGGACATTTGAAAGAGTGGAGAAAATGTGAAGTGCTGAACTTAAGATCTCACAAAATTTGAGAATGGATGGAATGGTCAAGAATATCAAGGAGAAGGTGATAAACATCCATATTCTGATCATCCAGCTGAAGAGGGATGTTACTCTTCGACTTCCAATCTAAAATGTAACGCCTTTGTAGTCTCCAACCATAGGAATATTCTAGGAAAATAAGCACGTCGTGCGGATGTTTCTATGCCATGTGGGCGTCCCTGACAGAAATTCCCCCATCGA
Organism: Sequoiadendron giganteum; assembly: GCA_007115665.2. NCBI lineage: Eukaryota > Viridiplantae > Streptophyta > Pinopsida > Cupressales > Cupressaceae > Sequoiadendron > Sequoiadendron giganteum. The sequence goes on along the minus strand of CM021109.1, from coordinate 347,938,003 downwards.
CACACAAACAAGGCGCCAAGTGGAATGCAAGTAGCAAGCTTAAGTGGAATTAAACCTCCGCTTTCGGGTTTTTTAAGTGTAAAGGGGTGAAAGGGGAATTTTCATTAGGGGTGAAATTCACGCTCATATAGTTCCTTCATATGATTTCTCTATACATATTTAGGATTCTTAGGTGCAGGTTATGGAATCTCCTCTTCATCACTTTGTTCTTTCTCTTCCTTTTCTTCTTCTTGCACTTGTCCACATATAGGATCATCTGGTTCAACTTCACTTATTTATACTGGTCTATACATAGCTTCATCAACTTTTACATTAGAAATTTCAACTATCTTACTCAGTCTTTTATTAAAGCATCTATATGCCTTGTTGTTATTTGAATATCCAAGAAATATTCCTTCATCACATCGAGCATCAAACTTTCCAAGATTCTCATCATCTCTTTTAATGTAACATTTTCTTCCAAACACTTTGAAGTATTTAACGGTAGGAATCTTACCATTCCATAAATCATAAGGAGTCTTAGTGTTGTTCCCTCTAATCTAAACTCTGTTAAGAATGTAAACAACAGTGTGGATTGCTTCTTTCATCATAGTTCTGGTAGCCTCTTGAATAGTCTAGTTCTTCCTTTCCACAACTCCATTCTATTGAGGGGTTCTAGGGGCAAAATAATGTCTCTTTTTCCCATGTTCTTCACAAAATGCATTAAACTCACCAGAAGTGAATTCTCCACCTCTATCAGACCTTAAAAATTTGATTCTTAGGTTTACCTCATTCTCTACTCTTGCATTGAATATCTTGAATCTATCAAGAGCCTGAGATTTTTGTCTAAGAAAAGTGATCCATGTTATCCTAGAGTAATCATCAATCAAGAGCATAAAATACATATCACTGTTAAGGCTTCTTGTTCTTGTAGGAACACAAAGTTCTATATGAATCAATTCTAGAATTCAAGTAGATGATTTTTTCTTTCATTTAAAACTACTTCTTGTTTGTTTTCCTAGCTAACAACTTTTGCAAATTGAATTTGAAGGCTTTTCTATTCTGGGTAGATCTTTGAAAACTTCCCTAGACTTGATCTTGATCATATTGTCAAAATTTACATGTCCCATCCTCCAGTGCCATAGCCAAATTTCATTAATCTGTGAAACAAAATACTAACCATAACCACTCTTAAGATGATAGATGTTTCCATGAGTTCTTCCTACTGCTACCATAGTTTCATATCCTTTTTTGATCTCACGGGTGTTATCCTAAAACAAAAGCTTAAATCCTTTGCTACTCATTTTTCCATCACTCAAATGATTATGCCTTAAACCCTTAACATAATAGACATCGTCAGTACTATGTTTTCCATCAAAACTAATTGTTCCTTTACCAACAATCTTAGCACTAGAATCATCTCCAAACATAACTATTCCTCCATCATACTTTTTCAACTTTAGTGAACTTACTCTTATCTCCAGTCATATGATTTGAACACCCACTGTCAATTGCCCAAAAGTCTTCATCCTGTCTAGCATGAAAATTAGTTACCAGAGTACCATCCATCTCATCCTTCTTGGTCCCCGAACCAGATTCCTTTGCACTTCTTCCATGGTTCATAGATACAACTTTACTTTCCAAGGCTAGAAATAAACATTCATCTTTAACCTCCTCAAAATCAGACTCATCATAAAAAATTCTTGTATCTTCTTTGAGATAATATAATTTCTTGAACTTCCTATCGTTCTTGTCTCTATTATTATTATTATTGTTATCTTTATTCTTCTTTTGTGTACCTCTATTAGGACATCTAATGACCAATATTTCCAAAACTGAAACACTTAAAGGGAAACATACCTTTGTATTTACAGGTACCTTTCTTCAATTTCCTTGTGAAGTTTGCTTCCAACTCTTTTGAACCATCATCATCTGAGTCATCTCCTATCTTCATTTCTTTAAAGGCTATTTCAGTTTTCTCCTTATCTCTAGCAAATTTTCTCATCTCGAATGTAGTCAAGATACCAAATAGGTGATCCTTAGTAAATGCCTTTCAATCATATGACTCTTCAATAGCAGAGACTTTTTCACTATAATTCTCTGATAGGGTCATCAAGATCTTTTCAATTATGTCTTCATCTGACATGGTACCACCTCGATTCTTGATCTCATTTGCTACAAGTTCAACTCTCTGATAAATAGCTTGAAATATCTCCGCCCTCTTCCATTCTCAAGTTCTCAAATTTTTGCTTAGCTGTTAGATTCCTTGACAATTTTACTCTATCATTTCCTTCATAAATGTCTTTCAATTTTTCCCATACTTCATAAGCAGTGCCTAAATAAATAACTTTTGTCCTTTCAGTTTTAGATAGAGAACTAAAGATAACATACCTTGCCTTTTCATTCTCCTCATAAGCTGCAATTTCATCTATAGAGGAAGAACCAACGGATGGTGCAACATACTTTGTATCCATAGCTTTCTAGGTCTTGAAACCAAGAGAAACCAAATAACCTCTCATATGTTCTTTCTAGTCACTATAATCAACTCCATCAAAAATAGTGATTTGCAACTTGTACACCATCTGATCTACCTCAAGCGATTATTCTTTTCACTTATGAACCAAAGCTCTGATACCAATTGTTGAAATGTGCAAGACAATTGAGAGGGGGGTGAATCAATTGTATCAAATTTCTTTACTCTTAACCTTAATCAATTCCAGTTTAACCCAGTCTATTATTAAGAGTAAACATGAAATGCAAATAATAGAAAGCAAATAACAAAGACACCAGATTTACGTGAAAAACCCAATGAGGGAAAAACCATGGTGAGGATTAGGTCACAATATAGTAATAATGCAATATTGGATACAAAGGTTCACCACCATAGGGCTCACTGTCTAGAAGGAGGCTCACTGCCTACAAAAAAAATAAAAAGATAAGTAAAGATCCACCACAAAAGGTTCCACACATTGCCATCTTGATCAAAAGATTGCAGACACCATCAGCTCGCTGCTTTCAGGAATCTAACACATCAAAGTATTGTTTCCTTGATTCACTCTTATACACTCTGCTTTTTGTACTTGTTCACACACTTCACTTTCTTTTTCTTCAATTCACAACAAACTGAATTGCTTTTATACCATCTTCAACCCTAAAAGCATTCTCCAAGGTCAGCTAAATATTCTTCAATTTACAAATTCAAATTAGGTCAGCTACTCAACATTCCCGCGGTGGATAAGAATGAGAGAGGACCAATTACACATTTAATTAGGACCCAAACAACATCTTGGATCAATCACACACTTCCTTAATTTAATGCAAAATATTTATGTAACGTGTAGACACCAAGTCGGCCAAACCTAATGAAAATGCCAATGATCTTTGAAGTACGCACATCTCTAGCAAGATGATCACACGTGGATCACTCAAAATGCTTCACTATACATTTTACCATTTGTAGGAAATCTTCAAGTACATCCGCAACAATTGCAACAATCTTTATGCATAGAATATTGTTTAACAGTCCAACCAGACCAACCAACAGCACACAGGAGCTCTGGAGCAAGTCTTCCAGAGTGCACAATCACAAGCACGATTGTCAGAACACATAACACATCAGTATGAATCATCTCCTAGATCTGCAAGATCTGAAATAAAACACCAAAAGACTATGAAGCCAAAACATTTCTCCCAACCCACAAACAAATAGTTCTATCAAACGAGTTCACACATCGGTGAACACATCTTTCATTCTCCATCGATCTAGAAGCTAAAACTTAGGACATATTATCCATTTAAGCTCATGAACAATACCGTAGATCCACACAGGCATAAGAGCAACATAGAAGAAATGTAGAGCATAATACCAGAGCACACTCAGAACACACACTCAATATTGCCTTCATTATTTCTTAATTTTTTTGAAAAGAACTTGGCAAAAACACAACTACAACTTCATAATAGCTTTGTGTACTCTAAGCACTTCTACAGTATCTCAATTATGCAAGTACCATCTGCAATCAAATTGAACTGTGTTGACATCAATGACAACTTTAATGACATCACCAAACACATCCATACTTCCAACAATAAGTTGTTCTTGAAAAAGATAGATTTTTTATTTAAAGTAGAAGCAATAGAGGTTACATATTTTTTAGAAAAGTAGAGGTAACATAAGCAAATTTGTTGAATCTTCTTAAGAAAAATCAAAGAAATGGGTTTTGTAGAGAATGTCGTTTTGAGTAGACCCAGATCATTCGTTTTTCAGAAAATTTATTTTTCACCAACATTCAAGAACCATCAAAAATAGAATCTATAAAACAATTTTTGTACGAAAAAATATCGAAGATATGGGTTTTGTAGGTGCTTGTGTGCTAAAGAGACCCATATTGTCCATTTTGTTGAAAAAATAAGTTATTTTTGAAAAAGAAGATTTTTTTGAAAAGTAGAACCAGTAGAGGTAATAGAGGCAATTTTTTTGAATCTTCCTAAAAATATATATGACAAATGCGTTTTGTAGAGAATGTCATTCTGAGTAATACCTAGATCATCCATTTTTTGAAAAACTGATTTTTTACCAACATGCAAGAATCCCTCAAAAACAGAATCTACAAAAAAATCAAAGATATGGGTTTTGTATGTGCTCATGTGATAAAGAAACCCAGATCATCCATTTTTTGACAAAATAAGTTGTTTTTGAAATAGATATTTTTTTGAAAAGTAGAAGCAGTAGAGGTAACAAAGGGAAATTTTTTGAATCTTCTAAAGAAAAATCTGAGAAAGGGGTTTTGTAGAGAATGTCGTTCTAAGTAAACACAGATCATCTATTTTTTGAAAAATTGATTTTTCACCAACATGCAAGAACCACTCAAAAATAGAATCTACGAAACTATTTTTTTGGGAAAAATCGAAGATAGGGGTTTTGTAGGTGCTTGTGTGCTAAAGAGACCCAGACTGTGCGTTTTTGGAAACAATAAGTTGTTCTTGAAAAGATAGATCTTTTTGAAAAGTAGAAGCAATAGAGATAACAGAGGCAAATTTTTTGAATCTTCTTAAAAAAAATATGAGAAATGGGTTTTGTAGAGAATGTTGTTTTGAGTAGACCTAGATCGATCGGATTTTGAAAAACTAATTTCTCACCAACATGCAAGAACCCCTCAAAATAAGAATCTACGAAACAATTTTTTTTGTTAAAAATTGAAGATATGGGTTTTACAGGTGCTCATGTCTTGAAGAGACCCAGATCATCCGTTTTTTGAAAAACTAAGTTGTTCCTTAAAAATATAGAGTTTTTTGAGAAATAGAAGCCTTAGAGGTAACCGAGGCAAATGTTTTGAATCTTCTTTAGAAAAAGGGTAGATTTTTGGAGAAAAATATGAGATATGGGTTTTGTAGAGAATGTTGTTTTAAATAGACCCAAATCATTTGTTTTTCAAAAAACAAATTTTTTCACCAACATGTGAGAACTCCTTAAAAATAGAAGCTATGAAGCAATTTTTTTGGGGAAAAATCGAAGATATGGGTTTTGTAGGAGCTCATCTGCTAAAGAGACCCAGATTGTTTGTTTTTCGAAAAGCTAAGTTGTTCTTGAAAAAGATAGAGTTTTTTGAAAAGTAGTAGTAGAAGTAGCAGGGGAATTTCTTTTGAATCTTCTTTAGAAAAAGGGTAGATTTTTGGAGAAAAATCTGACATATAGGTTTTGTAGAGAATGTCAATACACCTAGATCGCCCGTTTTAAAAAAAAACTAATTTTTTCACCAACATGGGAGAACCCCTCAAAAATAGAAGTTGTGAAGCAATTTTTTTCAATAACAATTGGAGATATGGGTTTTGTAGGTGCTCGTGTGTTGAAGAGACCCAAACGACTATTTTTTGAAAACCTAAATTGTTCCTAAAATGTTAATTTTTTTAAAAAAGTAGAACCAGTAAAGGTAGTAGAGGCATTTTTTTTTAATGTTATTAAGAAAAAGGGTAGATTTTTGGAGAAAAATTTGAGATATGGGTTTTGTAGAGAATCTCATTCTGAATAGACCTAGATTGTCCATTTTTTGAAAAACTGATTTTTCATCAACGTGCGAGGACCCCTCAAAAATAGAAGTTGCGAAGCAAATTTTATTTTGGAAAAATCAAAGATATGGGTTTTGTAGGTGTTCATATGTTGAAGAGACCCAAATAGTCTATTTTTTGAAAAGTTAAGTTGTTCCTCAAAAAGATAGAGTTTTCTGAAAAGTAGAAGCAGTAGAGGTAGCAAAGGAAAAATTGAATCTTCTTCACAAAGATGGTAGATTTTTGGATAAAAATTTGGGATATGGGTTTTGTAGAGAATGTCATTTTGAATAGACCCAGATCGTGCATTTTTTGAAAAATTGAGTTTTTTCATCAACGTGCGAGAACCCCTCACAAATAGAAGTTGCGTAGATTTTTTTTTTGCAAAAATCGGAGATATGGGTTTTGTAGGTGCTCCTAGTTGAAGAGACCCAAATCGTCTATTTTTCGAAAAGCTAAGTTGTTCCTCAAAAAGATAGAGTTTTCTGAAAAGTAGAAGCAGTAAAGGTAGTAAAGGAATTTTTTTTGAATCTTCTTCACAAAGATAGTAGATTTTTGAATAAAAATCTGAGATATGGGTTTTGTAGAGAATTTTGTTTTGAACAGACCAAGATCATTTGTTTTTTGAGAAACTAAGTTTTTCACCAACATGTGAGAACCCTTTGACAATAGAAGTTGCGAAGCAATTTTTTTTGGGAAAAATCAGAGATATGGGTTTTGTAGGTGCTCGTGTGCTAAAAAGATCCAAATCATTCGTTTTTCAAAAAATTAAGTTGCTCTTGAAAAAGATAGAGTTTTTTGAAAAGTAGAAGTAGAAGAGAAAATAGAGGCAAATTTTTTGGGTCTTCTTCAAAAAAAGGCTAGACTTTTGGAGGAAAATCTGAGATATGGGTTTTCTAGAGAATGTCATTTTGAATAGACCCAAATCATCTGTTTTTCAAAAAATTGAAGTTGAGAAGCAATATTTTTGGGAGAATCCAAGGATATGCGTTTTATAGGTAGCTTGTGCTGAAGAGACCCATAACGTCTTTTTTCCGAAAAATTAAGTTTTTCCTAAGAAAGATAGAGTTTTATTAAAAGTAGAAGTAGTACAAGTAATAGAGGCAAATTTTCTGAATCTTCTTCAAAAGAATGACAATTTTTTGGAGAAAAATTTGAGATATGAGTTTTCTAGAGAACGTCATTCAGAATAGGTCCAGACCGTCCGTTTTTTGAAAAATGATTTTTCATCATCATGCGAGAATCCCTCAAAAATAGAAGTTGCGAAGAAATATTTTTCAGGAAAAATCAGATATATGGGTTTTGTAGGTGCTCATGTGTTGAGGAGACTGAGATCGTCTATTTTTCAAAAAACTAAGTTGTTCCTCAAAAAGAAGTTTTTTGAAAAGAAGAACTAGTAAAAGTAGCAGAGGGAAATTTTTTGAATGTTATTCAGAAAAAAGTGGTAGATTTTTAGAGAAAAATCTGAGATATGGATTTTTTAGAGAATGTCATTTTGAATAGACCTAGATCGTCCATTTATTGAAAAACTGATTTTTTCATGAATGTGCGAGAACCCCTCAAAAATAGATTGGAAAAATCGGAGATATGGGTTTTGTAGGTGCTCATGTGCTAAAGAGACCCACATCATCTATTTTTGAAAAATTAAGTTGTTCCTGAAAAAGATAGAGTTTTTTGAAAAGTAGAAGTAGTAGAGGTAGCAAAGGGAATTTTTTTAAATCTTCTTCTCAAAAAGGGTAGAATTTTGGATAAAAATCTGAGATATGGGTTTTGTACAAAATGTCATTCTGAATAGACCCAAATCATCCATTTTTGAAAAACTGCTTTTGTCACCAACATGCGAGAACCCTTCAAAAGTAGAAGTTGCGAAACAATTTTTTCTGAGAAAAATCAGATATTTGGGTTTTGTAGGTGCTCATGTGCTGAAGAGACCTAGATCATTCATTTTTTGAAAAATTAAGTTGTTCCTATAAAATATAGAGTTTTTTGAAAAGTAGAAGTAGAAAGGTAATAGAGGCAAAAAAAATTAATCTTCTTCAAAAAAAGGGAATATTTTTTAGAAAAATATGAGATATCGGCTTTGTATACAATGCCATTCTGAATAAACCCAAATCTTTCATTTTTCGAAAAACTAATTTTTCACAAAAAATGCGAAAACCCCTCAAAATAGAAGTTGTGAAGGAATTTTTTTCAGAAATAATTGGAGATATGGGTTTTGTAGGTGCTCGTCTACTGAAGAGACCTAGATTGTCCATTTTTTGAAAAGTAGAAGTAGTAGAGGTAACAAAGGCAATTTTTTTGAATCCTTTTCAAAAATGGGTAGATTTTTGGAGAAAATTTTGAGATATGGGTTTTGTAGAGAATGTCATTCTGAATAGGCCCAAATGATCTATTTTTCAAAAAATTGATCTTCTCACCAACATGTGACAACCCCTCAAAAATAGAAGTTGTGAAGCAAAAAAAATGGATAAAAAATGGAGATATGGGTTTTGTAGGTGCTCATGTGCTAAAGAGACTCAAATTGTCTGTTTTTCAAAAAACTAAGTAGTTCTTGAAAAATATAGAGTCTTTTGAAAAGTAGAAGAAGTAGATGTAGCAGAGACAAGTTTTCTGAATGTTCTTCAGAAAAAGGGCAGGCTTTTTGATAAAAATCCAAGATATGGGTTTGGTAGAGAATGTTGTTCTGAATAGACCCAAATCGTCTATTTTTAAAAAAAATAATGTTATCACCAACATGCAACAAACCCTCAAAGTAGAAGTTGCAAAGAAAATATTTTCAGCAAAAATTGAAGATATGGGTTTTGCAGGTGCTCATGTGCTGAAGAGAGGGACCCAGATCGTCTGTTTTTTGAAAAACTAAGTTGCTCCTAAAAAGATAGAGTTTTTTGAAAAGTAAAAGCAGTAGAGGTAGTAGAGGCAAATTTTATGAATCTTCTTCAAAAAAATGGGTAGTTTTTTAGAGAAAAATCTGAGATATGGGTTTTGTAGAGAATGTCATTATGAATAAACCCAAATTGTCTGTTTTTTGAAAAACTATTTTTTCGCCAACATGCAAAGAACCCTTAAAAAATAGAAGTTGTGAAGCAAATTGTTTTGGGAAAAATTGAAGATATGGGTTTTGTAGGTGCTCGTGTGTTGAAGAGACCTAGATCGCCATTTTTTCAAAAAACTAAGTTGTTCCTAAAAAGATAGAGTTTTCTAAAAAAATTGATAGATAATCTAATGTAAAAATCTATACCATTGATGATATGGATTGTGGAAATCTAATAGCATTGAGAAATATGAGTTTTGGGTTTTGTGGCTAATTTTGTTTGAATAAACCTAGGTTGTCAGATTTCTGAAAAAAAAAAAACTTTTTCGTGAACATGTAAGAAACCCTAGAAAATTGGAAGTCGAAGAAGTTGACGAATAATTTTTCAATCTTGGAGAAGAATGAAAAATTAATAGACCCAAATCGATGGAAGTTAAAATCCTATGATCTTTTGTTTCTGAAAAATGATGCCCTGGAAAAATGGATTATGGAAAAGTGTTTTTTTGTGCAACCTGAACTCTAATCTATGAAGAACTTAAAAAACACCCTTTGTTTGATTGTCTAAATATTTTTGAGAAGAAAATTTTGTGTTTGCTCAATGAAGCTAAGTTGCGAAATAATGAAGAACAGATGCCCAAATGCTTCTAAAGTAAATTTTAGAGGTGAAAGAAGCAGTTAACTTACAAAAACCCTAAATTTAGGAGTCATCATGTGAAAATATTTTTGAAATTGAAGAATCCCTAGAAAACATGGTGGTTAAAGCATGAAGATGTTTTTCAAAAAAATTTAACTCAAGTTGATTTGGATGCCTCCTTGAGATAAGGCATCCAACTTTGCACTGTTAGAACGTTTTTCAAGATTTTCAACTTTTCCTTGATGAAACACCTTCTTTTCATCTTTGATTCTAGATATTTTACAAATCTTGTGAACTAGCTGACAGACTCATTGTAGAGCATGATCAAAACTAAGTAGAATCTCTTGGAGGTTGCAAACCCTAAAATTGCATTTTCCCCGTTGAAATATTGGGTACCCCTGGCTTGTAGGGGCGCTTTTCTTTACCAGAGTTAGCCATTTTTTATGCTTTTCAATTTTTAATGTTTGTTGTGTTCAGATGAATTTTCTGCTTGATCTGTAGTTTCAGTTGTTCAGGAGATCCGATGAACTAGATGTTGGATTCATTGGAAAGCTTGAATAAATCTGAGATGAACTTCTTAGAGTTTACAAACCCCAAAACTACATTTGGTTTCTTGAAATCCTAGGCGCCCCTGGCCTACAAAGGCACTTTTTTTCTCCTGACTCCACCAGTTTTGATGTCTATTTGATCTTCGATTGTCGATGTTTGATAGGTCCTCTGAGCTCGTAGATGGATTCACTGCAAAGCTAGACTAAATCTGGGATAAATCTCTTGGAAGTGACTAACCCTAAAAAATAGTTTTGAATGCCTTAATTTCTATGAGCCCCTAGCCTACAAGGTCACTTTTCTTTGCTAAGTTATCCTTTTTTTGATGATTATCATGATTTGCAATTTTCCCCTTTTATGAGACATTTCTACTTGATCTGCAATTTTGAGCATTTGATGAATTCGTTGAATTGGCTGATAGATTCATTGGAAATCTTGAAGAGTTATGAGAAAAGTAACCAATTTTGCAAACCCTAACATTAACTTTTGATGGCTCTAAATCCTAGGCACCCCTAGCTTGCAATGAAACTTTTATCCACTAGAGTTAGTTTTTAAATTGAATTTCTTCATTTTCCATTGGATCTTCATTTTTTAGGCGTTTTACAGATCATGTGACCTAGATGCTGGACTCGTTGGAAAGCCTGCTCAAATCTAGAAAGAAATCATTTGTAGTTGCAACCCTAAAATCACTTTTGACTACCTGAAATCTTGGGCACCCTTGGCTAGCAAGGGTTCTTTTCCTCAACTTTTCCTTGTGACCCTTTTATTTCTTGTGGCATGTCTTCACTCGATCTACATTTTGTGGCATTTGATGATTTCTTTGGAGTGGTTGATGAGTTCATTGGAAAGCCTGCTCAAATCTAGAAAGAAACTATTTGTAGCTACAAAAATTTAAAGCACTTTTGACTGCCTAAAACCTTGGGAACCCTTGGTGAGTAGGGGTGCTTTTGCGCTCCAGACAACCTTTTTTTGTAATTTTCAACTTTTTGAATTGCCCTCCTCCATTTACCATTTTTTGAAAAAAAAAATTGTAGATCATTATATACAGTGTTTAAGACTTAGATTCTAACACCTGGTATCTGGCCATCCTTCATTGATGACCTCAAAGGTCCCAAATTTTCTTCTAAAAAAGTGACATAGACCCACTAGAGAAAAATTGACTTTTTGATAATTCTGGTTGGACCAATGTGATTGTGACATAAACTAAACTAATCAAAATCAATTTGAGCCTTTTCTGCAAATATTATATTTTTAGGGTTTTTCCTAAAAATAGGGTCTGAAATCCTAATTTCAAAATTTTCCAAATTTTGTGAGCATCCTTTTGATAATAAACCTAGAAAAACCCTATGGTCCATTTATTTTTCAAAAATTTCTAAAAATATAAAATTGCTATTTTTAGAAATTTTGACCTTCTTTAACTTTTGACAACCATTTTATAAGATTTTGACCATTTTTACCAAAATGCCTTAATGAAGCAAAGAAATTAATTTTGGGTACAATAGGCTTCTACCCTCATCTCCCTTATTGGATTTGGATTTACTTATACATCGACCATTGGACTTATTTCTTCCTAAGGAGAGGCATGTTGTTTTCATACATTGGATACTCTTTGGTATTCAAACATTTATCATCGACATATGAGCTACTTCATTATGGGGGGATTTCCAGTATCACTCATACCCTCTTATGGGGGCTATTGATTGTATATTTTTTATTCATGTAGTCCATGGGGGGTCATCATGAGTCCTCAATTCATCACTTATTACATCATTTGTACATGATTAATTTCTTTTATTCTCTCTTTTAAAGAGGGTTTTTTTTCATGTGGTTTATCTTCTATCATTTGTTTATGAGTGATATTTTTTAAATGGGTACCTAACATGGCCTCTTATCTAGGACCCATCCTTTCATTCTTGCATCATTTTCATTTGTCTACTTCTCCCTAAGTTACACTTAAGGGGGGTGTTGGTGTGAATATGGTGTTTTACCTAACTAGTTCGCCTAGTAGGTCTTATTCACATGTTAAGCTTACTTATGATTCTAGGAATCTTTGTAGAAGTCTTAGTTGTCATGTGATCTTATCTAATTTTATCTTTAGTTATCTCATGTCATAGGATTCAGACCCATGTCATGATCTCATCTAATGCTATCTCTCACCTTTCCTATATTAGCAAGGCCTTTTGTATCATATTATATTGCATTCATAATCAAGCAAGCCATTATCTTGCCAAACTCTCTTGTGGAAGGTTGTTCTTTTGTTTTATAGGTGATCCTGGGTTTGAGAGCTTACTATTAGCTCCTTGGAGTTCGCTATCAACACCTACAGACAAATCAAAAAAAGGGTCAAATTTTCACACCTATGGGAGTATATTTTAGTCTTGAGAGGAAAATTTTGGTGCATAGGTTCTAGATTTCATAACATAACAACATGGGTGTTCTATGCAGATGTATAATGACCATGTCTTCTTTCCCCACAATAACATGCTATATTGGCATATCTATTTATGGGTATGTGTTTCTATTATAACAGGTTGGTATTGGTTCATGTTTTTTAGTAAGATCATCCATGTTGATCTATAATTCATATTTTCATTAATATATATGACTACAACTCATTTTTTTAGTTTATATGTAATTTGTAATGTCAATGCAATTTTTTCATGAATATCAATATAAGACATCACTTTTACCTTGTATACATTTTGTCTCCATATTTATTTTTAGAGTTTTAGGGGATTCAAGGAAACCCTAAATGTACATTTTCTATTTTTATATTAGAACTATGTTATTTTTCATCTAAAGGGTGTAGTAAAATCATTTTATTTCATGCAAAGTCTATGACATGTGAAAACCTTTCAAAGTTGATATATGAAACTCTAAGATATATTATGGGTTATTAAGTAGAAGTTATATTTCTAAGGTCCTTTCATTTGAGGGTTTGATCTCTACAAGAAAGAGATAAGTATATCAAACTCATATGAATGTTGAGTTTACAACACCATTAAAGTTTCATTTAGAATAGACTCTATGTTGTAGTAAATTAGGCATTAGTTTAATGGTAAGAAGCTAGTCATTCAACTCATTTAAAACCAAAACACTTTTTTACTTTTATTTAATTATTTATAATTTATTGTTTTGTCATTGTAAATAGTCCATTATTGTAAAACTCTACTAGGATAAATGCACCAATCTGTGACATAATTTTGGCTCTTAAGATGCCACTTTTTTTTTCTGAAATCAGCAAAATCTGATTTGCACGAGAAAATGAAGATAGTTATGCTCAAAATTTCAAGATGCGGCAAGAACAAAATTTGAAGTTCTCTGAGTCTAGTTTGTAAGCTACTATTGTTTTTTGAAATTAATGAATATTAAGGGTCTCAAAAAGGGGGGGCCAAAATAGGTCCTATTTTTATATAAAAAAATAGCATAGCATCTGACGGCTCCCCCCTTTTTGATTAACTTTTTTTTAGAATTTCAAAAATCCCAATGGTGATAAATTAGCTAACAACATGTAGTTTATCCTCATTCTTTCAGATAATTTTGTAATAAATATATAATATTTTATGAATTTTCAAAGTGGACACATCCTGAAAAGCTAAAATTTAAGCATGCTCCCCCCCAAATTTTTTGCAAACTAATCAAAAATTAAAAAAAAAATTCATCATGTGTAGAATGGAGTCTAGTTTCAAAAAATGTAATTTTTTAAACGTTCCGATGAACAAGTAAAAATCTATCCTAAACCTAGCACATGTTGGTCTTTTACAAAAAACGAAGGCATTTACAATAGAAGCCATGGATCAAAACCTTAACTAAATCAAAATGAAAAAATAATTATATATTTAGATAGGTAAGAGAGATTTTAACGCTATCACAATTTTTTTATAAACTTGCATCGAAAGACGTGTAAATGAGACGGGGAGCACGGACAAAAATATGAAGAAATTTTGCACCCTTTCAAAAAATCACGTCATTTTCATGAAATGGTTGTCCAAACCTTTGGGTCAGATGCCCAATGCAAAATCCAACCCATAGGGTTGGTATTTTCCAATGCAACTTATTTGAAGTGCACCAAATGGGCTGCTTCATTTGGCGTGCGCCAAATTTGGTGAGTGCCAAATCTCATTCATGACTTTTGGAATGCATTTTTGTAAACTCTTTGATTTTCGCTTTCTCTATCAGGGAAGCTATATACATGAAATAAACATTTAAGTATAAGTTGACATTTACATATGGACATTTAATTTCTTATACTTTAAGTTATATTTCATGTATATTTAGGCAGGATGTTTGAGAGTGGTTTCAGATGTCTGGGAGTTATAATGCAAATTCTATTTTTTGGAAGATCTTAAAAATTTCAGACTTAGTCAAATTTTAGTAATCAGCATGTCAAATTTCAATAATCAGGAGGTCAAATTTTAGTACTCAGGAGGTCAAATTTTATCTTTCTCTCTCTATCTCACTCATTTTCATCTCTTATTCTCTAGACCTCTCTCTCTCTGACCATCTCCATCCCTTTATCTAACAATATCTTCCTTGAGCTCAAGAACTATGTCTCTACATGTCCATCTCTCTCTCCTTCCCTCTCCAATATCTATCTCCCTCCCTCCTTCCCTCTCTATATTTCTCTATCTCCCATCCATCTCCTTTTATCTCTATATATCTCTCTACTCTCTATATCACCTCTCTCTATACCTACCTATCCCTCTCTCCCTCTCTCTCCCCTCTTTCTCTCTCGCTCTCTGCTTCCCTCTTTCTCTCCTTCCCTCTCTACTCTCTATCTTGTCATTCTCTCTCTCCTTCCCTCTCTAGTTCTCTCTATCTCACTTCTCTCTCCTTCCCTCTCTAGTTCTCTCTATCTCACTTCTCTCTCCTTCCCTCCCTCCCTCTCTAATTTTCTCTATCTCCCCCTCTCTCCTTTCCTTTCTACTTCTCTCTATCTCACCTCTCTTTCTCCCCCTCTCTCTCTCCCTCTCTTTTCCTTTCACCCACCTTTTCTCTCTACTTCTCGCTATCTAACCTATCCCTCTATACATCTTTCTCTCTCCCCCTCCTTCCCTCTCAATCTCTCCACCTTCTTCCTTATCTCTGTACTTTTCAGCTCCATCACACATCTCTATCACCTATCTCACTTTTCTTTCCCCTTCCCTCTCTACTCTCTTTCTCTCTATCTCACCCCTCTCTCCCTACCTATCCCTCCCTCCTCTCTCTTATCTCTCTCACCTCTCTCTCTCCATCCCTACCTCTTCCTCCCTCTCTCCTTCCCTCTATACTTCTCTTTATCTCCTCCTCCCTCTATCTACCTAGACCTCTCTCTATTTTTTTCTCACCTCTCTCTCCATTCCTACCTCTCCCTATATCTCTCCTTTCATATCTACTTCTCTCTACCTAGTTGTCCCTCTATACCTATTTCTCTCTCCCTCCTTGCCTCATCTCTCTCAATATCTCCACCTTCTTTCCCTCTCTACTTCTCTCTCTATCACCTCTCTC